>ML677373.1:19267418-19305691 GCA_007922305.1 Dermatemys mawii
CAGTCAGTTTAATTGTGTTCAAAAAATGTCATTAGTAGTTTAGGAGGTGGTGGACTGAGCAGTTTATTTAGACAATATATTCTTACTAATGATTCAAATGGATAAAACAGTATTTTGAATTTATAGTAAAATACTGATTAAAAATAAATAAGCAGATTGATAAAGTTAGTCTGCCTCAATATTGGCCACTGCTATATGCCTACAGTGTTTGTATCAGCAATCTCACTTTCATGATCCCAATTGTGTATGAATATTAGGGTGACCAAATGTCCTGATTTTATAGCAACAGTCCCGATTTTGGGAGGGGTCTCTTATATAGGCTCCTATTACCCCCCATACTACCCCCGATATTTCACATTTGCTGTCTGGTCATCCTAATGAATATTGTTCTGCAACTTGTGCTCATGTATAAGAGCTCTAAAAATGTGACTTTTGACTTACTATCCTGTTTGCAGATTAATGAATGCACACCAAAGGAGAACAGCAGAGGACAAACTGAAAGGTGAGGTTTTTGTTGGCTTTTATTTTTCTTTTTGTGACTGCATTTAACAATTTAAGCCTTTTTGATTCTCAAATTATTAACAAGATATCAATGGATCAATAATACTTTGACAATCAAAGTATCAATAAGATTTATTTTAAAATTCACAATAACTAAAAATTATAAATAAGTGTTCGCAAAGCATAATGTTCCAGAGATGAGAGGGCAGGGAGATGAGTTTTCTCTGTGAAGTATGTATCCGTGTATTCTGAAAAGTTAATGAAATGCAATGACAATAATTTGACCAAGAAATTGTGAATAACTTTGAGAAGTGAAAAGCAGTAGCCGTCAGTGGATTCTTTGGGAGTTTAATTTAACAAATACTTCTAGTTAATGACAATATGGTATCCCTGTTATAGCTTTTGCTTAAAATGCTTTAAGTTTCTTACAAAGAAAAAGGCTCCCCAAGGCCACTAAATTACAGCCATCCTGTATGTGTTGGAGAAGTAGAACATAGTTTAAACTATATATTTGAATATTGTGCAGGATGCTTGTATTCAGAACATATGTATGACACAGGTCTTAGGACAGACGTGTGTACAGATACCTGTTGATACATGATGCTGATATAATAGAGGTCATCCTCAGTAACGCAAGTGTTTGTACTTGTTTTGACTTGATGAGGAGCTAAACAAGATTAGCCCTAATCACATTGCAAAAGGCATATAAAAGGATTACGCTCTATTGAAACAATGCTGAAGAGATAACAGCAGAGGAAAAGGTAAGGAGCAGAAAGAAACAATAATGCTGATAATTGGCAGTTTCACATTATCCACCATTACATGCTGCACTACAAACTTACCTCCAAACAGCTACTTGAGGCTCCTGTTTTATTCAGATTTTAACAAATTCAATACATGCAATTCAGATAGTACTCCAATTTCCTTTTTTCAATGTAATAACATGAATGATCATTAATAATCACTTGGTTTTATTTTTGTTATTAGTCAATCCTATGTCTAAAACATCCTTTTCCACTTACTGTGCATCAGTAATACTCTGAGGTAATATACAAAAGCAAATTATAGCATAGAGGGCATGTTCCTTCAGAGTGAAATCCACCTCTTTTGCAGACACACCACTTAAATCTCACTTTAACCCTGAAAATAGGGCTGAGGGGGATCAACGTGGTTTATGTGCCTGGAGCTGATTAAATTCCATCCTGAAAGATCTGGCCCTTCACACAGTTCCACCGCAAAAGAATTTGTAAACCTCAACTCAAATCATTATTAAATGTGCGTTGCTCAAAAAAATAAAACACACCCCAGAATGGGAAAAATGGTGCAACTGCACTAACAAGAACTGCAACACTTTGGCTACACATAAGTGTTGAAAGCACACACCATACCTCAGTACATAATGCCACTGAAGACAGCACTAAGTCCTCAATTTTCGTACTACACTGATTCCAGTTAGTTCTATAGATTTTAGCACGATTTGTGTGGCACACAGCTATTCATTGCCAAATGCCAAACTTAAAAAACAAGAAACTGAACTTTATTCTTTCTTGCTCAAAGATTGTGCAATTCATTAGGGAAAAAAAGCAAAAGTTTTAATCATGGGTCTACTCTACAACATTGAAACGTTTCAAATTGTCATCAATACCTCCTATTTGGAAGACGTTTCATTATCAGTCATGTCTATTAAATGTAGCTATTAAAATTAGTTCAATCTCATGTTCTGAGGTTGCAAAGAAGATGTGTCTCGCTTTAAAGAAGTCATTTTGCAAATTGTGATCTTTACAGACCAACAGATTCAACCACTCATTCAGTGAAGACACTGATGAAAAAATTCCATCTGACATCATGCAATATGAGACACTAGGATTAGTAGCATCAACAGAAAAATTAAGTATGAGAAAAAGAGAGAGGAATCCTCTTGACGGAATTACTAGGGAACCATGTGGCATCCCAGCCTTATGTTCAAATTATAGCTGCAAATTCATAAACTAAAATCATGTGCATATCTGTCAGCTTATGCTGAATAAGTTGCAATTAAGACACAGTGCTTGAAAGATGGCTGCACAGGGAGGTGCGCCTACCAGAATCAAATTAAACACTTGATTAAAAATTGTGCCAATAAATAAGTCTGTATTTTACATTTTAAAATCACCCTATACAAACTCACTGCCTGAGCTTATCATCTTTATGAGGGAAACCACTCGGGTCTAGACTCAGCTCACACTCAAAATCCCAAACTAGCTAGCCTCTGACGCAGGGAACCCTAATGAATAGGATAGATCCTAGGATCTGCTGTTCGTAGAAGAAGGGAACAAATAAATGCATTTTGCATCACACTTTGAATGTGACATAGGGTACGTCTACACTACCCACCGGATCGGCAGGTAGTGATCAATCTTCGAGGATTGATTTATCACATCTACGTTAGACGTGATAAATCCATCCCTGAGCGTGCTCCCCGTCGACTCACCTCTGTGCTCCACCTCTGCAAGGCCAAGCAAATCGACTTAAGATAGGGTAGCTGAAGTGGGCATATCTTAGGTCGACCCCCTGCCCCCAGTATAGACCAGGCCCAAGTCTGGGATTCTGACTATATCCTGAGTTAAGATACCCTACTGAGGCCACCACCCCTGCCCAGCATTGTTCTAAACAAATGAAATAAGTAGGCTATCAAAGATAAGCAAAAGAAACTATTACTACCTTATGAATTGAAGGAAAGTCAAGTGAGTGCATGGTATCTTACACCCTGAAATAGCAGAAACAACAAATGTGTGTGGTGTGTGTGCAAGTGAACCTAGGAACCCTTTCTTCCAACTGACAAAGGGCCCACACAACACAGTGTTGTCAGAATATTTAGCCGAACAGCATCTTGTAATGTACCAGACAAACCAGCTACTCACGAATAGCATGGTATAATGTATGCATGTGTTTTGTATAAAGAGTTATGTTTATGTATATGTGCTGATAATATGTTGTTAAAATACGTTGTAGAGGCAGTTGATAAATGACTTTGTCCGAGGTGAACGAATGTTGTTTTACCTTAAGCAACAATGATGCCAGAGACTATGGAAATTTGCATCCTAGTCTACAGGAAAAGCAAGCTGGGAGGAGGGTGAGGAAGATAAGGTGGCTTCCTGGAGCACAACCATCTTGGTGCTGTGTATTAAGGTAAAAGTGTGTCCTCAGTCAGCCAACAGGCTGTGTATTCTGTCTCTTTGGAGACAGAGGACTTGGTAGCTTCTATCAGTGTCCAAAGAGAGGGAGAGGGCACTGCACGTTACCTGCTACGCAAGGTTTAGACTGGCAGTGTCAAGAAATTTCCTGGAAAGTCAGACAGATTGGTGTGGCAAAGAGCTTAAGCTCCAGCAAAGCAGCTTATAGTTTTGGGCTCCCGAAGGAGCCCATCACAGGGTATAATTTTTAAAAGGAACTAAGTCCTATTTTCAAAATACCCATTGACTTTTGTAAGTGACAGCTCTCAATTTGTAAGCAAATTCTACTTTAAACCCTATTTTTATATTATATAAAATATTATATATATTTTACACACACACCCCCCAAACCTAGGTGCAATATAGAATTCAAAAACAATAAATGATGTGCATTAGACATGAACACATATTACTCATGACAGCAGTTATACACAGACAGTATCTGAGTGCCTTATGTGTTAGCAACTTTAAAGCCACATCTTATCTGTGCTGTATTAAATTACAGTTTCACAAGTACACTCTGCCATCATCTGAAATATTCTGAATAGGCAAGTGTTTCAGAGGTATGGTGATATCACTGTGACAGGGACGATGGAGACAGAAAAGATGGGAAAAATACAAGGGACATCCCAGAATATGGCTATAAAATCAGATTCAACTATTTAAGATAATTGCAATTCAAATATTGTTTCAACAGAAAATATTTCTATACACAGTCTTTTAGAGGATATTCTTTTCTATTTGTCCGAATAAGAGAAATTGAAAAAGGTAAAATATTTCCAATTAGAACCCACAGTTTAATTTTCAATAGAAGAAGGTAACCTGAAAGGAACCAAGTTTTCAGATTGCTGATGCACACACCCACATAATGAGAAATCAGTGAATGGGCCTACATACTGTATTCCAAAAATCTTGTAAGAGTCATTCATAATTTACAGAGGACGAATTTAGGATCCTGTAATATTTAGTGTGTGTTAGATTTTGAGACCTTGACAAGAAATACACCTGCATATGCCAGGTGCAATTTTAAAATAATGAGGGAAGTGAATAACACATTTTTGATTAGTTACATTAAAAGGAAAATAAAAATGGAATTGGCAATAATTCTCATGGGATGCTAATTATACAGGTGTCAGTTTAATACAAACTCTCAAAAGCCACTGTGCACCATACCCAGCATGTTCAACACAGTTCAATTCAGCAATGCCAACGTATCTATTATTTAGATTCAGATGTAGTAAAACATCCTCAATTTAAATTTTTTAAATGGAGGACCTTACATCTAGTTGGTTAGATATAGAAAGAGAAAAAAATACATTCTCACATCAATATAAAAGTTAGGGGGCAGATCATGTACATCTTCCTTTCTAGCCCTCAACTGCACATGCTCCAAATAGGAAATTCTTCCCTGTTATATTCATGCTGGATTACTTATTTTAAAACGTGCACTCTTGCTCACAAGTCAGCAGAGAAAGCAGTAAACAGCAAGAATAATTCATGAGCAGACAAATTACAGATCTGCTCACCAATAAAAGCAACAAAAGAGCTACAGTACCCCACTGCAGCCCATAAAATGGCTCATCGCTTAGATCAATAAACAACCACCCCTTCTTAATAAATATATTTTCCAGTTAGAGAGAGAGGTCCAAGTGGGCAAAGAGAGGACTCAAGAATTTTTCTCCTCCTCCTTTTTCTCCTTGGAGATTATGAATCAGGAATCAGTAAGATATTTTTATTCTAGGCTCTTCTTTTTTATTCCAGGCAGAGATTACAATATACACAATACTGATCACTTGGTTGGGGAAAGTTCAGATCTGTGGATACTCTAAAATAGGAGTGTTGGACATCTGATGAACACACTGTCACCACTTGACTTTCTCAGAGTCAAATTCCCCATCTTTCCACGCATCCAACCTAAAGAGGGTCAGACCAGAAGATCAAGAAGGATAAACTCCTTCCATGATGTGGAACAGCAGCACTGCATGGGTAAATCTCAGCAGGAGAATTTCGGTCTATGTGGATCTACTTTGCATAGTCCAAACTTTTCTATCTATAATCTCACCTCACTATCATCAGTTCCTCTACCATTTTGAAAAATGAGGTTAATGGTGGAGTGTATTTTACATTCAGATCTGCTTCATATTTTGCAATGCTGGTGGCACAAGGATTATTCTGATGTGCTTAACTCTCCTCACATGCAAGACAGCACTAAAAACATTTTTTTTAATTTAAAATAATTCTTCTCCACGTCAGTCTGAGGATGTCAAAGTGCTTAAGCAATTAATTCTCAAAACAACTCTTTGAGGAGTATTCTCATCCCTATTAGAGAAGGAGGGAACAGATACAGAAAGATTAATACATTTGTTCAAGGTTACAGAGCCCCAGCCTAGTGCTTTAACGTCTACACCTGACTCTCATACAACCATCAAGCACACTACATACACCTGTGATACAGGTACCTGGAATGTAGAAAACTCTATTTCAGATTAAATGTTTGTACTGAATTTAATATGCTGAATGTGTATAGAGTTTGTAAATGTCTTGATGGGACCAAGCTTTTATTGAACATGCACTCCACTAATAGCTATAAAAACCCTATCTAGAGGGAGGTTTACATAATTAATTAAGTATCCATTAGAGCATGCTATTGTTTTAGTCACAAAGCATCTTTGAAAATATACTATTAAAATGTGCAACTAAAAATGCATTATTGTGAATGAAATTAAAATTGCTGTTATTAGTTGTTCCTCCCATCACCTCTCTACAGATTACCTGAAAAAACTAGTGTCACTTAGCAGTACAAGTCAATTATGGTTTTTTTTCCTTCAGTTAGCAGACTACAATATTTCTGAAGGAACAACTAATATGAGTGAGTGAGTAATGATGATATTTTATAGCACAATTTCCTTAAGCAGGGATGCATAACAGTAATTATTTAAATTACCATGCTAATTCAGGAGGCTAAATGTAAGAACAGAAAATAAAAAACCAAGGTCCACAGAACTGAACAAATCTGGCAAATGCTAGAGACTATGCAACTTTAAATATAGGTACTTTTCAACAAGAACTTTTGTACAGTCATGAATGCAAAAGTGTACGTGACATCATGGAACGCCTGGTGACAATTCTGATGGAAGTAAAAAACTGAATTAGTATAACCTTCTAAAAGTAAAGTTTCCTTTTAATGCATTCCTAATATCTGCAACAAATTGTGTGCCTTACATTTTAATTCCGCATGACTATTACAGATAAAGGAAACTAAGATTCTTTGCTACATGCAACAAATAATATTATTACACATATTATTTCACACATTTGCCATTAGAACATTTGTTATTCTTAGACCTTGAAATGGTTTGCATTAAGGAGGAGTTACTTTTAAGAGGGATTTTTCAGCCTCCCACATAATAGTACAATTGCAGCACATTCTAACCTCACTTCAAAGACCCGGATTCAGAAATGTATTGGAAATTCTAGACCCAGAGGCTAAAACTTAATGAGTCTATTACACACTACAGTTTAGTGGAAAAAAGTGAGGAGGTGGAGAAGGCAAATAATTCATGCTAAGCGAGCCTTGCTGCTTCAAAGCCATCACACCAGAGTCATACAAAATGTCAAACTTCAATCTGGAGGTGGGTCAGAGAAAAAGTGCAATGTTCCACTTTTTTTTCCCACTTGTGTCCTATCACTTTATATCTGACTGGTACCCCAAAAAAAGATCTGAAATCTCAAACAGAAAGATCTCGCTTCACTTTGTGCTAACAATAACATATGTTGCCACATCCTGCTTGCCTTGGTATTAGTTAGAAGGAAATGTTGTCTAGGTAGAAGAACAAGGAGACTCAGAAGTTCTAGTCCTGGCTCTAACACTGATGTGCTATGGGGAAATCATTCTGCTATGTTTATCCAGTTCTTCATCTTTAAAATGGGTGTAATACTACTTACTCACCTTTCCAGAATACTGTGAGGCTTAATTAAGATTTGTCATCTCTGAAATTAGTAACTCTTAACAAATTTGGCTACTAAAGAGTAAACTCAGACATTTTATTTAAATATGGAAAATTGTTTGTTCACATTGGTGGACAGTATTAAAATTGATTTTTAAGGAAAAAGGCTGCATTACTGAACGAGTACTACAGGATGGGGAAAGATGAGTGCTTCTGTGTCCTACTTTTCATAGTTAAAGTACCATTTAATACTCTGTATCCTGAAACATTAGCGAGAGATGTTAATATTGCAAACAATTCTACTGCAGGCTGCCACCGTGAATGTTGCAATACACAGTCCCCTTTGTATGTCTGATAGCATGATCTCTGTAACATGGGATCAGAGGCAGGCACTGTTGTTCCTCCAAGCTCTAGGCTCTACAGGACCTAAAATCCTCATTGTGCTGCCATTAACACCCACACACTGAGTATCAGAAAATTTCTTTCCTAGAGCTACCAGAACCAAAAAAGGTACAAATTCCACGGGCACAATCACTTTCATGATTTCAACCAAAGATAAACCAACAGTTCCTAACCCAATCCTTACAAGCAGTTTGCTACAGGGATCAGAGTCTCTTTACCCCATCAGGTGGTTTTCCTGCTACCAGCAATAAGATGTGTTCGACTCACCATCTTCCTGTCCCAGGAAGCAGACTACCTGTTGCCCGGCCTTTCTCCTCAGCCAGCTATCCAGCAGCTGCTCATCTAACCCTGGTCCCTTCTCACCTTACGAAGTCCTTCCTTTCCAGTACTCTAGGGATTATGGAGACCTCTATTTGTATTGCAATTGCACCTACAAGCCCCAATCAGGATTGTGACCCATTGCACTGGGCACCAAACACAAAAATCATTAATGTAAACTCTTACAGCAGCGGTGTCCAATATGTTCGCCACTAGCCACATGTGGCGAATAGGCTATTGAATTGTGGCTAATGCATGAGTAATGTGTTGGTGTACTGAAGACAGCAATATTGGAAGACAGGTTGCGTGCTTTAATATACAGCTTGTTAACATGGCTAGGATATAGTGCGAGAGAGACAACAGCATAGACGACGGTGGATGTGTGTTTGCTGCGTGTAATATTGACAGGCACTAGTGCGTATGTGCAGTATGTTTAATAATCCTTTTTAATAATGTGGCGAATAAGCATCAAATTTCTATTGGACACTGCTGCTCTGCAGGGTAGGGACAATATTTTTTTTTCATAAGCTTAGAAAAATAGAACCACCAAAGTTGTACAGCAGAAGTGAAACTCCTTTAAAAGGCAGTTTCTTATTATAAACACTGACGAAAACTGAATAGAAGAGCAAAGTAGTGGTGCTATAATGTCTTGCTATACAGGGGCAATCATCAACTTAGGGATCTACTCTCAGTCCAGGACACCACATGGCTGTTCATTCATTAATACTGAAATACTTCATTAACATTGATAGAACACAGCACTATGCCTGAACTTCTGTATTGCTGAACATTTCAGCTGAGCACTGCACAAACCTGATGGCAATTTGTAAGAAAAGCTGAAGCCATGTTAAAAAAAAAAAAAAAAAAAAAAAAAAAAAACTCTACAGTTTTTCACCCAGGTTTTATATTACACTTATCAGATCAAACTTTGCATTTTAAGACATTATTACAAATGATAAACATGCTTCAGTATTCACATGTTAAAGCATAAAAATATTCATAAATGATAAGAGGGCTGGCAAACACTCAACAAGTATTCTCTTCAACTGAGGAAAGAAAAATTAAAGAGACTAAAGATGAACGTGATAACTGCCTACAAGTAGAAAGAAGTGGAGGAGGGCAAAACCACCATCCCCCAACACCTAGCGTGTCTTATTATCAGTATCTTTTAGAATGGACTACAAGCTCCTCAGAGCAAAGATCTTTTCACTTGCACTTTGTACAGCGAACAACATACAGTGGAACGTTAGTATGTGAAGAGTGCAAATATTAAAATATTAATTGTCTGAGGCAATCTTGATACCAATGAAATGAAGCAAAGAATGGCTTAGTCAGAATGGGCGTGATCCTGCAGAGTGCTGAGCTCTCTGGCCCTGATCCAGCAAATCACTATGGCATGTGCTTAACTTTGAGCAAACTTGAGGGCTTTCTGAGTGTAGCCTTCATTGACTTAAGATCTACCTTATTACTATTCTC
Organism: Dermatemys mawii; assembly: GCA_007922305.1. Classification (NCBI taxonomy): domain Eukaryota; kingdom Metazoa; phylum Chordata; order Testudines; family Dermatemydidae; genus Dermatemys; species Dermatemys mawii. The sequence goes on from ML677373.1 coordinate 19,277,275, forward strand.
TCACTAGAAGGGAAAACCTATAATGACAGCAGACCATGAAAGAGACCCTGTTTGGGAATATTTTAATGAAGTTCCTCTACCTGTGGGTAAGACAGGAACGTGTGCAAAATGCAAACAGTGCAACAAAGCAAGGCCTGGCTACCCATATGAAACATGAGAAGCATTCCTTCTCAGAAGGAAGCTGTGTTGAAGACATGCTGAAGCATATTTCTGTAGCCTTGAACAAAATACAGGGAAATTGCTGTTTTACTGCTAATACTTGTTGAAATTTGAAAGGAACTAAGTGAGATCTTAAAAAGAGAAATATGCAACGACAGAGTGAAATTACAAGCATTAAAAAAAGAATGGGAAAAGCACTATTTCCAGCTAATTTTCTTGCAAATACATGCAATACTCAGTACCAGGGCCAAACCTTAACTGCCGAAGAGAAGTAGCTGGCTATGACAGAACATCCAGCAATCATTCCTCATAATGTCAACTACAATAAACTTCAGAGTAAAGGGCGAGCAATTCGAGAAATATATATTTGGTGATGATATTATAAAGAAAGTCACACCAGTCAACTGGTGGAAGTCAATTAAGCATTTGGAATCAGAGACTGTTGAAGTGATAATTTAACCTTTCACAGCAGTAGCTTCTTCTGCTTGTGTACAAATATTTTCTTCCTTTGGATTAATTCATTTCAAATTAAGAAATCATTTGGGAACCTGAAAAAGCAGGAAAACTTGTTTTTCTTTTCCAGATTATGAACAAACAGGAAAATGAAGGTGAAGACATCAGTCAGCTGCAGAAGGCAATATTTTAAGTTTCTCATGTTGACCTGGCTGACATAGTTAACTTAATTTTTGGTTTTTAACAAAAAAAGTATTTCATTTACCTATTTTAGTTAAAAACCTGATTTGAAGGTTTAAACTCAAAAATTCATATACTTGTTTTGTTAAAATATGTTTGTTGTTGAAGAAAAAAATCCAGAATACTTAATGTTGTTTTAGTTAAAACAAAACAATTTGAATGTCTGTCTGGTGATGTTCTCCTCCTAATACAGGATGGCAAGAAAATCCACCAAATATTAACGATTAACCTGTTGAATTGGAGATAGTTCACTTCCTACTGACTTCATGAATATCTGCTTCAGTTACCTTTGGTAAATTGAATAATCAGTCATTCATTTTCTGGTATAGCTGTAAAACTAATATGAAAAGTTTTCAAAATAAATCACTCAAAAATGTAAAAAGTGTGAACCTTCTAAAAATGAAAACATCTATGTCTGAGTTGTGAAAAATATGTATTAAGGTTATAACTAAAAAGAATGCACTTTTGCATAGAAATCCATTATTAAATTGAGTCTGACTAGTGATTTAAATCATGATTTAAATCAATTTGTTTTAAATCAAACCCACCCTCTTGCTGTTCCTAAAAAAGTACTTTGTTCAATAAAATGCTTTCATTTTGTTTAGTCAGTCAGTTTCTGAAGCAAATGAGCCTAATGTTTAGAGCGAAAGGTGGAGCAAATGACAGGCAGCACAGCAGAAAAATATGGAGATGCACCAGACGTTTTCTTCAGACGCCAAATCCCAGATAGCACAACTGAGCTCCACGGACTGATCGCATAGAACACTGAAGGAACTAGCAAGATTTCCAAGGTCTCTGTCGCTATAGTCACTGCTAAAACAAAGACAACTGTGCTATTCCTAGTTTTGCCACTGTCTTGCTCTATAAATTGGGCAAGTCACAACCTCTGCGCCTCAGGTTCCCTATGTGAAAAAGGGAATAATGTTCATTCATAATAATATTCATACAACATCATCGGTGAGGCTACAACAGCTCAAGGAACAAGATTTGTTTTACTTAACTTTTACAGCAGAGAAAGACCCCTATATAAAGAGCACAAAACATATCCCCATGAGTCCCACAAAACAGTATCAAGCACTAGATTAAATAATTTTTAGATACTCAGATTTTTTCAGCAGGATTATACCACTCAAGTTATCTTAAATGGAGGGTCGAAACTACTTGGCACTATCAACTGATGAAAAGGATAACTTAAAAATCAAATCAAGATGACTTAACTCCATAAGTAATTTGATTAGTTTCCCCAAGACCCTTAAAATAAAACAAAATTCATCTTCCCATAGGGTATATTTAAATCAATTTGTACAGTGGGAATTCTCAGCAAGCTTACTGCAGAGCTACACAATAGCTATACTACAAACAGATATTCTACAGAATTTCTTGCACTACTTTCAAAAGACTTGGCTATGGTTTAATGGAGTACAGAAGCCTACTTGAAGCCAGGTTCTATGAGCTATACATCCTTCTGTATAATGCTTTTTTTGCACAGCCATTCTTCAGAGTATGTGATGAATATTTCTTTGCACAGTTTAGAGTACTTAGTCAGTAGTTCATTAAGCAGAACAGCACAGACTTGGTAAATAAATTAATATGTAACTCTGAATTTCTCAGGAGTCTTTAAAACATACACAGTGGGCTCTCTTCACCAGGATTTTTAAGTTATTCTTAAAACTAGATACAGAATCAAGTCAAATAAACAAACAAACAAACAAAGGGCTTGTCTACATGGTTGTGTAATGTGCTCTACAGGGGTGCCATTTCTAAAGGACACTAACATGTTGAGCATTAATTGGTCCATGTAGATGCTGCTGGTGCACTTTAAAGTAACACACTTTGAAACAGTACTAGCATAAAGTGCAATAGAGAACATTTAATGCGCACCGTCAGGGTCAATGAGGACTAATTAAGGCACAACACGTTAGAGAGATTAGGAAATCACACACCCCTCGACCGCATAACCCCACTATTCAAACAAGCCCTGAGAAACATGGACAGATTGTTTAAATCCCCTCCTCCTACACACACACAGTGTGCGCACATGCATATACACACACTATATATCATAAAACTAGGGTGGGAGTGAGATATATATACATAAACACACACACCATCATTTTATAGTGTGTGTGTGTGTATATATATATATATATATATATAGAATAAAAATACACACACATATTATGTGTTATAACACTAAGGGGCATACTATACATATTTTATGCTACTGTGCTTTTTCGCTATTTAAAGTAATAGGATTGGCCATACGAAAATAAAAAGTTAAACTGATCAGTCAGGTAAAAAGGTATTTAAGCAGCTGAAAGGAGCATATTACATTGTAACCATGTAAAACAACTCCTAGTATGGAAGAAGAAAAACTGATCTAAGAGGTAGCAAAATGCCAGGACACAAAGGTGAGATTAAAGTCAGAGTTTACACAGAGATAGGACGGTGTTTCCATGTGTACAATGTCCAAAGTTGTTTCCTAGTATTAAAGAATACTGTAGTGATCTCAGTCATTATTTGGCACAGAAGGCTTAAATATTACTCCATCAAGAATCCCACACAGCCTTTACAAAATTGCTACTATTCTGCATATAAACCACTACAACTCAACTGTAGAAGAGGACTGTAGCAAGAGTCAAAAGAGAAAAAAGATAGACCACAAAGCAAGTACACAAATAAGAAAGCCATCACAAAGAAAAAAAAATATATAAATGATTAAACTCCATGGAACTGTGCAGATCCACTAGTCTTGTTCCTAATGACCAGTTGTTACAATGTTTAATCTGGACATACCCCCTTTCCAAAGAGGGTTGATTAGGTTAATGCAGTGATATCTATACAGCTGTTGTTGCAGATCCTTTGAAAGCATGTTATAAAATGAAACTGACTTCACTGTGGCCAACTATTTCGCCAGTAACGTATAATATTCTCCATCGAACTAAGCCGCTTATCATAGGATTACATGGAGATTATTGAAATGCATCATACAAAAATATAAACAAAATAAAACTGACACAGTGGCAGATTGCAAAGAAGAAAAACATGAAGTCTGAAAACCCTTAGTGCCTTTTTATTTATGCTTAATTTTTTAGCACATTTCTTCCACAACTAATATGCTAATACTGTTTTGAACTAGAGTCATGGGACGTTTTGTCTGGTTGGGAATTTCCTCTCTCATATTTGATTACCCCCATTTTAAGTATTTTTTATTCTATTTTATGAACAAAATCTTTGTTTAATCTTCCATTTAAAATATGATCATTTTCACAAATAGTTTATGCACCTTTTAGACATAAAGGCTACCTTCAGTATCAGAAACGGGGAGGGGGGGAATGAGAGCTGCATTGCTGTACTCCTCTTTCTTCTGTATTGAAATAATAGCTCCCACAATGAAAATTCACGAACCTTGGGAGATTCTTCAAATAATACACCTAAAAATGTCTTATGGATAAACTGATAAAAATCATTTGAAGTATTTTCTGTTAATTGCAGCAGTAACCAGCTAAAATGACAAGAGTTAAGATTGCAAATTGCTTTAAATTATAACCCTCTTTTCATCTGCTTGTAACTTGCAGAAATAATATTCCTCCTGCAGTAAAATTTTGCAGACTTGGTCTCTTCCCAAAAGTGATTGTTTTAAAAAAAAATCCACCAGAAAAGAACATGAGAGTTAATTGTGTTCAGCCTTTCTTTTGGTGTTGTATACTGAGAACAAAAACATACTTTATCTCCTATTCTGATAGTCATTTCTCCTGCAGGTCCTTTAATTTACACACAGCTGAATTTTGAACATTAAGAATACTTGCATACTAAGTTTGAACAATTAAAAAATGTTGCCTTTGCCAGGTTTGAAAAATGTTGGTTTGATTTTATAGTTATCAGTGTTTGAAATGTTACTTTGATCTGTGGAACAGATCAAAGAACTCTTAAACCTACAAGTGTAGGTAACGTGCACACACAGCTAAGTGTTTTGTTTCCAGTAACCATCAACAAATGTGTCAGTAAACAGTGTAAAATGGTCACCGAATTTGTGGAGTGAATGTACATGCAGATTTTACAAAAAATGCCTCAAATTAATATTTTACAGAAGTAATTGTGTGTGCGCTAAGCAAAGAACAGCAGAATATACGATTATAACCAAATATTTATCCACGTATGGAAAGTGCAGTACATTAAAATGGTGCTAGAAACAGCAGCAGCAGCCAGCAACTGTAATAGTCTCTAACAAGCAAAAATATCTTAAAACGTACTTTTTTGCTCTACTTGTGCTATCAGATACAACTGGCAGATTCTTGATATTGCTAATGTGTCAGTATTCATTCATAAAGTATGTAAGAACAATTGTCCATGTTATATATTCTAGTGCCTGTTACTTCTTGTAAACAATCAAATGACTAGTACAGCAACAGTAGATTCTAACACTAATAAAACCATCATCTTCCTTAATATCCTTGTTACTTTTTGGAAAGGTTAAAAAGTAGTTTGTCCAGCTATTTCAGCTTTGTCTCCTCCTAAATGAAAAAGTCAGACTGAATTTTGAGACATGGTGATGTATACATAGGTGCTAGAACCAGGGGTGGTACCGCATCCCTTGGCATGAAGTGGTAAGTTAAGTCCAATCTTACCCTTTTTACCCAATCGATGGAAGTATTTACTAGATTTGAAATCATCAGGTCAAGCTTTTACAATCTGCAAAATGGTACCTAAAACAGGTAATACTTTATAATTTAGCGCCTTTCATAAGAGATTTTAAAAGCACATTACAAACCTTAACAGACTCACAGTATCCTTGTGAGTTACATACACTGAGGCATAGAGACTTCCCTAGAATACAGAGTAAATAAATGGCAGAGCCAGGAACAGACCACAGGAACCTTGTTCACAGTCTTGTGCCCTCACCATTAGACACCACAAATGGTGATAAAACCCAAATAAAAGTACACCCCTGCCACGATATAATGCGGTTCGATATAAGGTGAATTCTGATATAACGCAGTAAAGGAGGGGTTTCCTCTACCTCGATATAACGCGGATTCACCTATACCGCGGTACGATTTTTTGGCTCCGAGGACCACATTCTATCGAAGCAGAGGTATATATTGAGACTATAAAAAAAAAAATCAATCAAATCTATGTCAAAGATAGATACTGTACCTATGTAGGATTCTAATGACTGCAGATAATACATGTATTTCATTACCACCACTCTAAAACCGAACATCATACACAGAAATGTGACTGGAACAAAGTAATTAAAACACTGCAATGATTTTAAAATTCCAAAGACACCTGTAAGAGTTCATAATGCAAGGAAAGTACAGATGAGACAATGTAACTACAGGATTTGGAAGAATTATTTTTTTAGGTATCTGAGCAATCCTTTAACGCATACAAGACATTTATATACTTAATCTTTTTTTAAAAAGTTAATAGGAGCTGAACAAAAGATATATAAAAAGCAAATAAAAATTTAAAATCCATTTCACAAGAGAACCAGAAAATCCTGTAAAGCAAAACATACAAGCTTTTTAACAAAAAAATAAGTACAATGACACACACAGTTTGCATTCATTTAAAGCTACCTGTGTGCATCAAAAAAAATACCAAACCTCAAGAAACTACTCTGTGCCAGGATCAAACTGGTATTATCAATAGTCCTTAGTTAATCTGTGAACAGCAGTAATTAATATTGGTTATGTTTCTTAACTATGGCATGTTTTTCCTACTTAGTAAATTCTTAACTTCTCTGAATCTTATTTTTTTCTTTTAATTTATGAAATAATTTAACATGCTTAACTCAAAGAAAGCATGTTTTTTAAACAGTATCTTGGAAGCTACTTTCTAATTTTGGCTTGAAAGAGAATGAGGCTTGGGGAAGAAAAAATTTCTCCTCTAAAAACTGGAAATGACTCCAAAGTGTCAGTTCAGGAAACGTTTCCAATATTTGATTTAAATGGGAAAACAAAGAAAGGTTATAAGCACTAAAGTAAAATGTTAAAACTGTACTGACAAATAATTCTTAAATGAAGAAAATCATGACAACCTAACATTTAGGGCTCTTTTTTCAAATGTTTTAGGCATGCATAATTACCATGCCTATTGATGAAAGTCCTGCATTTGCATATACAAACTACCTCTCTATTATTATTATTCTATTTTAAGATTTTCAAAGGACTACATCACCACAACATTGGAGAGTCTCACAGAATCCCTTTGACAGTACAATAGTATTATCATCCCCCTTTCACAAATGAGGAAACTGGTGCACAAATATAATGACTTTCTGAAAGACCACATGAGAAATCCATGACAGAGATGGAAACTGAATCCAGGTCTAATACCACCCTTCCCCTCTGAAGATCTGATTTCTATGCTCACAGTAATAGGACGTGCAAATTAGATGCATATTTTACCTAAACGTTTTAAAAAAGCAAGTCCTTAAACATAAACAAATGTTAATGTTCCTCATTTATCTAGAGGATGAAAAGGAAAGGTTTCTCTATATTTTTCTCACCCACACTCACCCAGATCCTCTCATCACACAGAAATCACTCTACCAACCTCAGAGGGATCAAGGGCTGCCTATTTGATCCTACTGTGATTTGAACTTGTGGGTTCAGGTACTGTACATATTTCAAAACTGATGCTTGTCCTGCTCCATCCCGTTCAGGTTAAGGGTTTCACACACATCCACATATGAGCTGGAACTATGGGTGCCAGGCGTGCACACAGCTTGACGTGATTTCCATTATACATAGGGTTTTCAGTTTGATTCAATGGCTCTCGGCACTCCCACTATAAAATTGTTCCAGCACACCTGCATGTCCACAAATAAAATGTAAGATATTTTGTAAGATCTCTGGTAGTATTTCTGCATTCTATCATACCAAGTTCCAGATCTCAGTTGGTGTAAGTCCATATAATTCCATTCATTACAATGGAGCTAACCTAAAACATGACCACACCTTTCGATACATCCATTCCCCATGTGCTTATTTTTTTAAAACAAATTTTGGAATACTATATTGACGTACACATGTAAGAATCAATATGTCTCTCCTGATTGCTGGACAAGTACAGCTGAGGAACATTGTACAGGGTATATTTCTCCTCCCATATTTAATGAAATTAACACTCATGACAATACTAACTGAGAAATGTTAGTTGCAGCATTTTATATACAGAGGATGAGGTCACATACTATAGGGGTTCCACAGACTCTTAACTAGTGACTTGAACACTACAGCCATACCCAGCATTTGATGCAAACCTAAATTACCTAGTATCTCTCAATAATAAATTGCATAAGCTGTATCAGTTTCAGAAACAGAGATGCACTAGCTACATGTATACAGGACAGCATGTTCCAGTAATAAGGCACTAGACTCTGAGTCAGGAGACCTGGCATATAATTCTGGGCCAGGCCTGTCGAACTGGGCGGTGGGGGGCAGAAAGAGCGCAAAAGCAGGCAATTGCCCAGGAGTCTGGGCGATTTAAAACTGCTGCAGTCGGGGGCCCCAGGCTCTTTTAAATCACCTAAGTGTACAAAACTCCTCTGGGAGACCCCCTGCTTTGGGGACCCCCACAGGCCGGCATGGGTGGATCCAGAAGTGATGTATTCATCACTTTCGCCCTCGGGCCCCACCTGCCCACCCTAAGCATGGCTCTGGGGCCTGGAATTTCTGTCAGCAGGCCTGTTATGGCCTCACTGAACTCAATGGTAAAACTCCTATAGACTTCAACAGGGTCAGGATTTCACCTCTCATTTCTCATCTGCCACTGACTGTGTTTGATGCTGGGCAAATCAATTAACTTCTGTAAGGTGTTTTGAGATCAACAAATGTTGATCAGATGTTGCTGCCATGTGAACTATTATTGTTTATGCCAATACTAATGTCTCTGTAACAAGGGTATGAAGACTCCTATCAATATTCTGTACTTTTCTGTTCTCTTTGATGTAGAAAAAGTAACTAAACATTTTTGTGTACAAGTTTGTTTTTACTCCCTTCTAAATCAACATCCACAAACTTGTTTTGCTTCTCCTCAGTTCCAAGAAAGTTATTTTTTGCTGGCCAAATGAGCAGTCTCAGAAATTATTCAGCAAGTAGGTGGGAATGGGTGTTAAAACAACAACAACAAAAAATTTACAAAAGTCTCTTGGAAGAGGATGGGAGTCAAATGGAAGTTAATTAAAAGCAATTTCTGATTACAATATTGTAGTTAGAAAACTTGCTGTACTATACATTTGCAACAATAAGCCACACTTAATACCAATTTGTACTGGCAAAGTTTTGAACTTTTTATGACAGTTACAGTGAACATTAATGACAAAGCAGAACCTCTAAAGATCCTACAAACCACCTGAATCTTTGGTTATAATTTTCTATCATGCCACTATTACTGAAGTCTACTAAGGGAAATCTCAGTCCCCTCAATTGCCCCAGCAATAAAATAAATATTTTCCTCTCAAATATGTGTTGTTTAAAAAACAATTAGCTAAAACACTATTAGTAAAGGTGTATAATAAAAACTCTGCCATTAAAAACAGAATTCCAAGGGAAAGTATACTGTTTTCAGACGCTTGTCTTAGTTATAAAATTTCAAAAAACACTGAAAATACTGTTTGAGGAAAGCACAATAGTAACTTATCATGCCTTGATGCACTCCAGATAAATATCAAATCACAACAATATTCCTTTAAACTTTTTTTTAATCTATATAATCCTCAGTGTCATTAAGCAATTATCAGAGGGGTAGCCATGTTAGTCTGGAATTGCAGAAGTGACAGAGTGTCCTGTGGCCACAGGACTCTTTGTCATTAACCAATCAGTATCTAAAATGTTCACAACTGCAATACAAAAATCAATCCCTTTTTTCCCCTTCGGGGGGGGGGGGGAAGTCGGAATTTAACATCATTGCTAACAAACTTTTTTAATCTTTTCACATTTTATGGCTTCTCATTATATAAAGTAATTGTACAAGACATTCACCTGAAATGAGGACATCTTTAAACTTAACACTTCATCTAATATATTCTAAAGACTTAGCTGATTATGTCAATGAGAGAAAATTTTTCCGGGGGGCAAGGGAGAGAAAAGAAAAAAGGATCAAGACAAAAAATCCTGCAACTACAATGGAAGATACAAGATGTACTGTATTGCCCTCTTCTATTTCTTTCAGTATATCTGAAATTTTTAAATACATCCCAAAGTTGAAATGACAGGCTGTTGAATTGTACTGCTAAGTGCATAAATTACTTACCATAAATAGTTTTTCCAGGCCCTCTTGAGAAACAGCTGTACCAAGCTTCTGTCAGAAAGAGCCAATCAAAACTGCAAAAACATCTATTTGCTGTTTGCAACATTGTCTATCCCACAAATAATTTGTTTCTCTCTTGTTTTTCTGGGGGAGCTGGCTACACATCGTATTCCACATTTATGGCCCTTAAATACTCCAGACATCTACAATGATACTTTGAAAAGTTCCTTCTTTACAAACAAGCCAGCATTGACAAGACTTTGCTGTTAGTATGACTGGATAAAATAATCCTCTTTTCAGTACACAAACCAGCATCACAGTTAACAGCGACAATTCTAGATGTCCAGAAAATGGTATACACAAAATTATGATCCTAACAGAAGTTCATTACTTTAGCCTTTGCTCATTACCTTTTGGCTATAAATAGTGATTTAACAAAGCTCTTGAATAGAAAGAGTGATTTAACAACGTTAATTGACACTATCTGTACTCATGCTAATATGCAAAAAGTCTCAGAGACAACGTAGACTTTCTAACAAGTTAAACCTTGCATTAAAATCATTCTTAATGAGTGCATTGACTTCCCACACAAAACACATCCAGCTATGAAAGGAGGATTTAAATCTTCACTCCCCAATGAGGTGCCAAATTATTGTACTGGAATATTGACAAGCTTGGTCTCTGGCAGAGGAAAGGTTGCTGTGTCTGAGGCCTGGTCTATACAGAGGGGTGCAGGAGTGGCAAGCCAAGTCAGTCTAATATGAACTACATATGGTGGAAAAAGTATTGCATGTTTTAAAATTCTCATGCAAACTGATTCTCTTTTCCCTTCTCACTTCTACTTTCTTCTTAGCGTCTCTCTCTCTTCCTCTCACTTTTATTAACTGCACTAAACAAGGCCAACTCGGTTCAGGCAACCACTCTCCACACAATTTATTCCTAGTTATTGATAGAACTTTCTTTACAGAACTGCTCAGCACAATCAACTTCTAGCACAAATACACACCCAGCCTCTATCTGATCTTTCCTTATATCATGACAACACAACAGAGTAACAGGAAAGTGTTACACAACAACTGATTACAGTTAACTGTCAAGAAGTCTCCTCAAACACAACGCTTCACGTATCTTAAAAATACAATTCCCTTGCTGGCAGAAAGCAACACTTTTTTCCATTTGGCCTGGCAGGTCTCCCTCGGTTAGGGTGCATAGAGGCTTACCCCTATGCCAAATCAGAGAAATATGGTTTGGTAGCAACCATCCAATGCTTGTTTAAACATTACAGAGCTATGCAAGATAGTCAATACAGAATGGAATTAAACTCACCCTAGCCCAATCATGCAAGGAGATGCATTAAGCACAATGTCAAGACTAGGAGAATGGCAGCATGCTGACATTCCTACAAGGGTGGAGTTTCTTGTCTCAGTAATTGAAGTCAGCTAACCAAGAACTGTAAGTCCAAAATGTGAGAGACACATCTCTGTCCGGCAGATCACTTGAGGAGGAAGAAAGGGGCCTTAGGTCTGAAGATCAGCACCCATTTGTCATTCTCTCTTTAGTGAGCAGGTAAGGAGAGGCATGCACACAATACTATATACAACCTAAAAATTGGTTGTCCCTCTCTTGATTCTGCAGTGGGATTACTCTTGTCCACAGTTTGTAAAAGATGCCAAGAGATACACAGACTGGGGAGGCCCTAAAGGGGGGGAGGGGAAGAGTGAAACAATAGTTAGCTTATTTTATGTTAAAACAGAATTTCCTAAAAATATTAATTCACAGATGTAGATTGCTTTTACATACATCCTGTTGACTAATGGATCAATTACATGGCTTTGCTTCCTTATATAATACAATATTACCTGAAAGTTACATTGCACGTATTTACGTCTCTCTTTTCAAGTTCCACTAAGAATTAGCACAATTTTGATTATATAGATTATTTTGGATTTAATTAGCACTCTAATAAAAAAATCAAGTTATTTAAAAGTTTAATTTTGAGATCAGGCAAGCGAGTAATGCTTTATGCAAATATGTAGGAAAGCCATGAACTAATTCGTGCATAAAAATACTACTCCTATGCCCCAAAAGCCCCCCACCCATTCTATCTTGCTCTTAACCAAATTAAGAAGTTCTTTGGAAAAGAGATACCTCAATTACCACATGTCTACACAGTATCTGATTGAAGCCTCTGGGAACCACCACTCTGCAAACAACAAAACCATAAGTCATGATCTATAATTATAACTAGACTATCCTTCTGATCCTACAAGTTGCTCTTTGGAAGCAGACCTGAGAAATGCTCACTGACCTCAACGCAAGCCTACCCACAGCAATTTGCAGGATGAGGGCCTAAAATAATGATTATAAAATTATAGCTACTCTTCTAGCTAAGAGCATGAACCTGCACACTCACATAGTCCCACTGACTTCACTATGACAACCAATATAAACAACAGTTTGCAGAATCAGGACCTAAATCAATTTAACCACCCTCAGAAATTTCCATTCTTTGCCATGTTTACACTTGAGGGTTCTAAAGTTAGTACTGTTGATTTTTACATTTTATTTTTTTGCCAAGTGAAAAGTCATCAGATCCATATATGTGATACTACCCTTTGCATAATCAAACCTCAAACTCAAATCAATTTTAACTAAACAGAGGATGGAGTGTGTCTTGGCCACAGCCACCTACCCACCCACTGCCAAAGCTAGGCTCAATAAAAAACAGAGAATGGAAAGAATTTTTAAAAGGTCAAAATTTGCACAAATGGGATGAATGCCAAGCTAAAGCAAACAGAACTATAAAAATGGAGTTCTACAATACGTGCATAGTAATCTTTCTAATTTATATGTTTTTAATTTACAATATAAGCTCCATGGGGAAGAGACTAGGTCTTCATTTAAATTTCACACAGGGCTGAGCACACTGCCAAAGCTTAAGATAAGAGAATGTAATTTAAATTAACACAAGCTTTCAAAACCATCCTCACTGCAGAAAGTCTGTTTATGAATATGAATATACACCCCCTCTCCGATTCCCCAACATGTTAATGATATATTAGTTACTGCATGCTCGACTCACTCTCTCTTTAATCTTCAACTGCACATTTACCTACATATCCAATAATAGTAAGCTATTACGTCCCCATATATTTATGGCCCTAAATGAATCAGTTTTTGTAACAGGACTTCTCACATGAAGTTTCAGTCATTATCAACCACACAATGATAATCACCCACTTTCTATTATTCTCTCATCAAAATGCAAAGCATTCAAAAAGCATTATAACAGGGCATGCCCATGTCGAATGTGTCTATGGTGGCCTATGCTGGCCTTACAACCAAATGAAGACAAATTTTATTAATCTGTGAATTAAAAATGGCCTTTTAGCATTTATAGTGCAATCTATTTGTATCGCAAATTATAGTCAGCCTAACTCCAGCATTAATATTTGCCAAAGTAAAGGCTCAATCCTGAAAAATACTCTGTGTGTGGGAAGATCCTTGCAGAAGCACAATGAAGTCAGCATGACTTCAGAGGTGTAGGAGAAACCTGTATGTAGCTAATTTCAGTGGAGTCTCCTCATAGAAGCTTGTAGTCTGCCCACATAAAGCAGCTTGTAGGATCAGCTTCTAACTATTTTGCCACCAAAACTTTAGGATATTACATTAAATGTAATGCTTATCTTTTTCTTAAGAAGGTAACTTATAAAAACATACAATTCTGTCAGGCATGCAAATGCTGGTGTTTTCTTTTGTAGGGGCTGCGTCAGATGCCCTAAACTGTTCCTCCTGCTTTTATTCTGATTTCCTGGTACCCTAAGCCCTTCAGAGTTCTTAAAAATAGGTATTACTGACTTCTTTGTGTGTGTCAACAAGGACAGTCATCAGTTTCACAGGCTACACAATGCCATGTACCTGGATATCTGAGCAGAGAACTACATACTTAAAGTACTCCTTAACAAAACATGGATACCATTGACAGGCCATAATAAATATAAAATCCAATCCAAGAATAGAAATAACTAGTGGAACAGCATGACCTGTAGTTGGCATAAAAGCATTACATTCCTTTAAGAAGTAACTCCACTTTTAAGAAAAAAAAAACATGTCCAATATGCATTTTAAAAAAATGCCTGTTCAGAAACTGCATGTCTTTGTAATACCCTTATTATAAGCAAGTCAGGGTCATTACTGTATAAGTGATTCAGAAACTAAGATTAAAGAAACTGCTATTTGTACTAACATGTGGGTGAGGTTTAGACAAGTAAATAGCTACATGCAGAAATCAAACACCTTTTTTACCCACTGAAAACTTGATAGAGCATGGAATTTACAGAAGGATTTATTTAAAAAAAAGTGTTCATTTTCACTAGTGGTTTAGACAATCTGTTCATTCCACCAGATGAGTGAGAAAAACAGTTGTGCTATGGACATATCACCAATGTATAGTCACACTACACAATTCATTTCAAGTAACCTGACATTCAGAATTGTTTATCCCTTTTATTCAGTTTTTACAGGTTTGTGCCTGAAGTTGTCTTTCAACGGGAGCTTCGACAAAAACAGGAGCTAGGCATTAAAATATCTTGAATAAAATGTAACACACTCCGGTAAGCTCCATTTTTGTTGTACTCTTACAACATCTCCATCCCCAATAGTGCCACAGATACAGACAACCGAAAACCCATACATAGAATGGCAGCTGTTCCCTTACCTCCTTTCTGTTCTCTTTTTTTAATGGAAATTTTTTATCCTTTAAATGTATCCAGAATAAAAAGTAATTTAGAAAAACCAAAAGGAAGAGAGAGAGATAAGAATGACATTTGTGGAATGTTCTCAATTAGTATATTCATTTATAGAACTAGTTACCAGAGCCAAAATCTAATAAGTTGTAGGGCACACTGTATGGCTAATCCAT
Organism: Dermatemys mawii; assembly: GCA_007922305.1. Taxonomy (NCBI): domain Eukaryota; kingdom Metazoa; phylum Chordata; order Testudines; family Dermatemydidae; genus Dermatemys; species Dermatemys mawii. Next base: position 19,292,309 of record ML677373.1, read on the forward strand.
TTACTGAAGCTTTTACACCTTAACAGATTTGGAAAGCCACACACACACCAACCACAAAGCCGAACATGCTCACCCATGGAATGGGCAAAAGGGCAGACTCCTATATCTGTCCTTTAGGGATATCATCATGCAGAACAAATTTATCCATTCCTTGCTCAAATACTACATTGATGGTTGCTATAGGAAATCATTAAACTAGATAGACAAAAACTGAGACTTTTTATAGAGAAGAAAAAAAAGTGAGTGAACATAGCTGATGTGCCTTATAGTCTTCCTACGGACAACAGAAGTGCTAAAAGCTTGTATGACTGTTCCTGTCACTGACTTAAGTCCGGCCTTTGAATTAACATTATTTAGCTGTAAAGCCTTTAAGCTTGCTCACTCTTTATCTGAAAGACTTCTTTTTAACTCAATTATTATGCCGGTCTCATGTTTTAGTATTACTGTGCAGAGGGCAGAAGTAGACAGACATTATATACAACAAAGTAAAGCATATAAAACAGGAGTGAGTATTATACTCACTATGAGATCTACTAGTTTTGCAGCACAGACACATGTAAGTTCTTTGGTGCAGGGACTGTCATTTATTATGTCTGTATAGTTCTTAGTACATTGGGGAGCAGACCAGTTGTGACCTTTAGACATTACCACCATATGAACAGTAATAAATAATACAACGCATAACCTGTTAACACATGAAGCAGTGATATTCAGCATCTTTTTCAAATCATTAATGAGGAGCATATTTCGTTAAATGGAGGAGTCGGCCTGCAGAGGTCTACCTTTCAGCCCTCATTATTCTTCTGTTGATCAACTTTCGAGAAGGCAAGACATGCAGACAGCAGACCTCGGGAGACAGTGTCAACCCAGCAACAGCTTAATTTAACTAGAATTTGGGTAGCAGAGGCATAACTATAATTATGGGATACCACATAATATATATTTACTCCTAATATACTGCACAAGAAGTTTTAGACTTCATAAATTATTCTGCTTTCAAGAAATAGAAAGGAAATAAGTTTCCCTACTGGGAAAGGTATGTTCAATCAATCAGAGAGAGCCATAAGAATGTTTAACAGTTTGCAGCACAATATGGAAGCAGACAGCTGGAAATACACTTCGAAGATAGATTTCATGTAGTAAAAAGCCGTTAGACTGCTGTTTCTTAACCTTCCACAAAGTTTGTTTCAACCCATCTATATAGAAAAGCAATGATAATGTGTTAACTGTGTTCTGCACTATCAGTATTAGAAAACAAGGAGGGGGAGAAGAGACTCAACCCACAAAAATTATTCAATAGCAGATTTCAGAAAGGGAAAGCCTCATTCTAAGCTCTTCAGTGCGCAGAAAAAGTTTGGGCAGTTTTTAAAACTGATACTGATATTTCCATGAGGCATTCACAGCGAGATGTACTGGTGACTGAACAACAAATCAGCGACTTAACAATATATGCTAAAAGATGTCAACCAGAAAACAGGAGCAAAAGGTATATTTAAAATCTATTCTGAAATCACTAACTCCAGAATTTAAACAACTTTATTTATGGCGCCAAAACAATAACATGTATAACATTCCAGAGAGGTTCAAAATGCTTTGAAATTAAAGAGGAGTAAAATATTTGAGCTTTGGATAAGGAGTTATTTTTGGAAACAAAGTTAATCTCCTTTCAAAATAACTTCACTCTCATCCTGCAGCTAATATGCATTTTTCCCCATGTATATTAGTAACATAAAGGGAATGAACCAAATATTACCCTCATTCACTGCCATTCTTTTCTTGAGTAGGATTTGCAAGTTCCATGGATATAGCAAAGCAGAGGAAGTCCCTTTCAAAATAATTCATATTATATACAAACATATTATGGGTAAGGAAAATATACAATGGCTACACCATTGATGAATATTTAGTCCTTTTAATCAGAAAGTAAGAGTGGTGTTTCAAGAGAAGTTAATACAGAAACATATCAATCCCAATCCATGCCAATTCAGTCTGACATCAATCTGCACACATTTAAAATTTTAAAATGGATGAGACTTAATAAATCTCTATTGCTAATCAGTACTGTCTTCTATGAGTATTTTGAAAACAATTACAGTACCTATTGCACACAGAGTTATCTTCATACAGTGATGCCTCCCAGTAAATTTCAGAAATTGATTTTTATACGCATTTGCACACTCCTTTGTGTGTATTCATAAGAAGTGCACAAATACACAAACATCAACATAGTTCTTTAGATAAAAGCAACTCCATTTGTAACTTATCCTGTTTTTGGTTTTTAAAGCGAGGCCACAATATGGACTAACAGTCTACAACTGTATTTTTAAAAATAAAAAGCATTGGTCAACTGCAGAAAAGTATTGACGACACAACACTTTTTTTTCCCTTGATAAGCTTACATGTTCATACTGAGCAAGAAGTTTTGGTTTCTGTCCATATCAAAATGCTCTATGACTTCTAGTCCATTTAGAATGGTGGAAGTGGGCGGACAGAAGGAAGATGCAGACAAACCCTTAACGTTATAGGGGCCCAATACACATTTTCAAAGAAGTGTACCACTTCGGAGAGGAAAAACAATAGCAACACCAGGCAATTGGAAATATGACCAAGCACATTCACAAGACAGCCTCAAAAAAGTTACACATTTTCCTCAGTAGAATAAAGCTCAATGTATGCAGCTACTTAAAATACCAGCAAAAACAGTTTGCTTTGTATAGGAATAGTTTTAACCCAAGGTTAAATGAAGTTATACTGGAACCCACAGACAAACCATTTTAGTGTATTTGCCTGAGATAGGGGCCATCTATTACAGGAAGTCTTTAGAGAAGATTACACTGTATTTCTTAACTTTCCAAGAGTTCATTTTCCAATAGCAATAACTTGTGAACAACTAAAGACAAATACCTAACTACCTGCAACTTCAATTGAACTTCAGTTGACGCCTGCTGATTTCAACAGGATTGTAGTTTATAACACCTATCAAGATTCAGCCCTAAAGACTAGTTCCTAGAGACTTTTACTCATATATGTAGTTCCATTAACTTCAGTGTTAACAGTGGAATGATTCATGACTAAAGTTTGGAGGGTTTGTCACTGAGATAGTAATATACTTCAAAAACAAATTCAAACTAAAACAAAAAGTCTATAAGCTTCACTGAATCTCAGTCAGGAAATCAGATCTTTTTTTACTTCACCATTCTACAAATTCTCTTCCCAATACGTCATAAAATTCTGCTTAAAAATAGAGAAAGCCATTTAGAACACTTGCTAAACACCAGCCCCAATATAATTAATCTGTTAAAATGCTATTTTGCAAGTTAATTTACATGAACTGAATACTGGTATGGCTCAATATCAGCAGGTGTCATGGTGTTCTCTTGTGTAATCATGCGAAACCAAACGGAACAAAGAATACACCAATTTTGTCTGCTCAGGACTCAAACTGGTTTGGCTGTCATCTCTGAATCAGATATCACTCCCATGTACTTAATTAGAAGGTGAAGAGTTTCATTGAACCATTTTCAAGGCAATGAAACAGTCATTTTCTTTAACTGTAAAAATTACCGGGATAGCTCACTGATTCAGGCAAAAAAAATTTTTTTGAGCATGTTAGAAGTGCACAGAGGGGAGATGGTGGATCTGCTATTGTGGAAATACAATTCCAGAAAACCTAAAATGAGTCAAAGCTGACACACCCCTCATTCATTCACTTATCAAATTCTCTTTATATCTCCTCTAAAAACAAGTTAAGACTGGAAAGGGAAAACAACATATGCTGCATGTGTAAAACAAGCCAAAGATCACCAAAGATTTTTCTTAGGTAAGAGATACAGCATAGGAACATTAGAGGCTAGTATGATCCCCATCCCTCCAAAAAGAGCTTTTATTTCACAAAATTAAGTTTTCTTCCTTTTTATGAATAACTGAGAATGCTTAAAAGAACAGGACACAAGGGCCAAGGTTTATTTCAGAGAGCACAGGAGAAAATAGTAGGCGAAGGGGACATAAAGGATCTTATGTTACAGTTTCTTAACATGCTGTTTGTTTCTCAAGGAAAGGAAATGGCTTAGTTCTCAACTGATTTCATTTATTGTATATTAACTGCATTACAGTAGTACCCAGAGGCCTTAAACAAAACTGCAGTCTCATTATGCTAGGTGCTGCACATAATAAGATACAGATCCTGTTACAAAAAGCTTACAATCTAGTTAGACAAGATGCAACAACTGGCATAAAACACACAAATAAATTGAGGGAATGAAATGAGTGATAGTAACAACAGAAGGAACAGTTACATGGATTAGCTAAGCATATTATTAGCTCATTAAGTCAATAATACACACACAAGTAAACTCTACAGACTTCCTGACTTGCTGAGCAGTTTGTCAGTCAGCCTCAAACCTTAAAATGTATTTGAAAAATGAAGTGTATGGAGTACTGCAACTCCATTACGGGCATTGAAGTAGCAAACTAAAAGGGAGAGAGTTTGCAGTAGGGGACCAAAAATCTGAATATGAGAAAATTATTTACTCAACACCACAAATGCTAATCTCATGTTCACTGCTGGAACTAAAACTGATTCTGCCTTCAAGGAACCAAACCCAGACTGAGGTACAGTAAATAAATTACATGAACGTCCTCTGGCCCTAAATTTCTCCAACATGCACCATTCTTGTTCTTTAGAATGAATATGCATCTCTGTTTTTACAAAGAAAATATTTTGTTTAAAAATGGAAACAGATGGAAACAAAAATACAAAATAACAAGGTCCACATTAATGAGCATGCTTATCATAAAGGCTGTTTCCTTAAAGAGAGAAACATTCATATTCTGGAAGGCAAAATAATTTGTTTAAATTTCTGTTTGTATGTTTCTGCATTCCCCTTATAGATTCCAGAAAACAGAACAAAGCGCTTTCCTCCTCATCCCGCTCATCATAGCCAGTTTGATTTTTTCCATTGTCAACCAACACAGCACTTTTATGATCTTACAATGTTTTCACTTTAACAATCACAAGGATGACCTACAAAAAATGAAAACTTTCAACTATTTGAGAATAGCTTGAGTAGACTTGAACAAAATGTGGTTACTTGCAATCCGTCAGAGTTACAACATGCTGACATATACAGTATTAGTGTTTTATTAAATAGTAGACAAACTGATTACAAATGCAAGGGTACAAAAAGGAGGCCTTAACACTTCCACAAAGCTCTATGGAGACCGAACTTTAAAGCTAAGTGCAATATTTTTTATATACTGCATCACTCCCAATTGTGCATCAACTCTATGGACCAAGATACTCTCAGAGGTCATCAGCAAATTCCCATTGACTTCCATGACAGCAGGATCAGGCCCAGCATTTCTCTGTATTATTTTACCGCTTTAAGATCTGCCCTTCTCTTGAGTGCAGTCAGATGCCCCTTACCACCACTCATCCCACCCTCCCTCCAAAAGGGCAGAGAGAAGGGTTAGCACAGAAAACCCAGAAGAGGAACAATGAATGGGAGCAGTCACATGTACACTAGACATCTGAAACAAAGTTGCAAAGTTCACATCTAGAATTTGTGATAACCCAAATTCCCTGAAGTTAGAAGAGATTAAAATTGATTGCTCTGGTTTAACCCACTTCTAATACTATAAAAAAAAATCAGCCAGTGTTTGAAAGTTTACTGCAATAACTGAGCTCAGTAAAGTGACTGCAGGACGGAGCCAGAAAATTCAGGTGTAAATGTCACAATTCATGGCAACTGCACTTGTATTTCCCATTCCTGGTCCAACAAGGGCACCAAACCCTCAGGCTTCCTCAGCTGTTGCCCCTCTTGGGTAGAGATCTACATCCTTCTCCCTTCTGACCAGGGTATCTCCAAGCTGCACAGTTCCCTGCCTTCACTATGTATTTCCCTGCACAGACAGGACGCCCAAGGATAGCTGCTGGCTTTTTCTTTAGAAATGGTTGACAAGTGTAATTGCTACGGTTATAAGTATCACACAGTTTTTTCTAAGCAAGCCTACTTTATTCTTAAGGTAAAAAGAAATGCGGACAAAACATTAAAAACAGCAAAAGAACCTACATACATGTTAATAAGCTTAGGGTTGGGGGTCAACCAGTATAAACACAAATTCTGACAGGATGTGTCCTTTAACTCCCTCACCCTAGGGGAGTCCTTGTGTTTACAAGTTCATCACAGCTTCAGCTCAGAACAAGCACTCTCATAATATGTTCATCTAGACTAGACGTAATAAGCTGATCCCCTGATAGATCGATCTCGCAGCCTCGATCCTCGCCAGAGTGTAGACCTGCCCTTATTCACTTTAGTTAATAATGCTGTGGCTGGGCATGAAGTTCCTAATTAATCCTGCATTTCAGAATTGCATGGGTGCCACAGTTAAACAGTCTGACCTCAAACATAACCCTTTTCCTTTATTATTAATAGTCAGAGAGGCATGAGAAAGCTGATAGGAGAGGAAGAAATGATCAATTAATATTCTATCTATAGTAGAACTGTTTTTGAACTGAAGAACTATGATTTAAGTCATACAGCTGAAGTGCAGCACCCACCCAATTGTCATCTGAGAGACTGATTTAAGATTCAAGGACAACTCCTGATGGTATTTCTAATTAATGTGACTTCACTTTATTCTGGATCAGCAAACAGCAAAGTTCATCATTTAAATATTATAGTAGAAAAGATCAGATACCATAGTGATTGGTGCATTAACACACAAACAAAATTCAGGATGAAGAAATATATTTTATAGCATTAGCAACCACGATAAAGATGAGAATTTTTTTTAAATGATCACATTCTTTATTACATTTGACCATGTAAGAGAAGAGTCCAAATGCACAGTCCAGAGTATCCTCCAGTAGTGTAAAAGCACGGAAATACTGCTTGGACGCACAAAAAATACGGGGAAGAACATCTTCTGGCTCCAGAAAAAAAAAAAACCACTTCCAGACATGAAAGCCCCCACTGTTGCCAGTGCCAAAACAATGTCTTGAAGATTAAACAAGATCAAACTCTGATCTTTACTTCCTATGATAAAGATGATTCCTTACCAAATAGGCCTCCTCTCAGAAAATTCATATTAGCCCTACTAGTTTGAGTGTAAGTGTAGTAGGAGAAACTTAGAATTTGTGTTTATACTGGTTGACCCCCAACCCTAAGCCAAAAGATAAGAAGCTGGAAACAGGAATCTGACAGTAGTCCACCTAGTCCTGTATCATTGATGGATAACTGCAAGTATCACCTGCTTAAGAAAAAGATAAAAACAAACTCTGCAATAAGCAATTATGGAGTAACACAGGAGAAGTTTCCTCCTAACCCCATACAGCTAAAGGTGGGCTTTGAAAAAGTTGGAACAGATTTTTAACCTGATTTATTTTATCCATCTTGTTCCAAGTTTTTTAAATATTTGAGAAGGAGAAGTATAACACGCTCACTTCAGAGCTAGTTCATTCCAATGCTCTTACCCGCCTTCTTGACAAACACTAAGCATACACAACTATTGACATACCTGAAGCTTCCCTATGTGCTCAACCAGCTTCTACCAGTAAAATGTAATAAAGGGAGAAACCAGTGAGGCCATTAAATTTCAACATATTAAATACTAGACATGCTCATGGCCCATAATGGTGAAGTACACCAGAAAAAGAACATGCAATCATCATAGTAAGGCAACACATAAAAAGCATACTTCCTTACCAACTGAATTTTTAAAGGTTCATCACTAAAAACAAATACAAAATAATGGATAACATTCTCCCCCCACATTCTTACTTAATTTTTGTAACATCTGTGTAATTCAGGGAACTTCCTATGTTGAACATTAAAATCATTCCTTCACTAGCAGCCAAATTTCAACATCTTTAATGGAACAAAGAGTGTCACTCCATTAAAGATTTGGCAGTATGATTCTAGAGCTATGACTTACAAAGACATAAGACTAGCAGGAGAATTAAAAGTACCAAGATTTCTTTCCTGTGTAAATTCTATGATAAAAATATGCTTACATAGTGAACAACAGGCAAAATATAGGCTACCTTTCAGAAAGGGGAATATAAATGTACTGTAGTCACTCTTTTTCACTAGAAAAAACAGTAGTAACGGGTATATTTTTAAGACATCACCCCTCTATGTACAGTATGAGAAAGGTTTTACTTTTAAAAGTGCCAGCTAACATCAAAATAGCTCTGCCTTGAAATTATCACAACTAACAGTGCGCTCATTCCCCTACTTAATAAATAAAATAAGTATTGAGGATAGAAAAATTCAGTTTAAAGCATTAGCAAACAAACATAATAAGCATAATGAGCAAAAGAGCCATAAGCAAACCACTGAGTACACATGTCGCATCAATAGGACAGAAAAAAGTTACAGCATACTGATGTCTATTAAAAACATTAAACAGTAAAAATACTATAAAGCAGATAAAGAAAACTATTGCTAACTCAGAATACAGAATGAATAGGACAATGGTATAGTTTATAAAGCCTATAAGAGAACATAGCATGAAATAAATTTTAATATATCTACCCTAATATAACTAATTAATTACATTCATTTTATTGTTTGTGGGTTTCTTAATTGTACTCTACATCACAGAATGATCCTTTGTGTTGATTAAAACAGAGTTCAAACCAATGGTCCATCTGAATTTATAGGTAAAAGGAATGAAGATTAATGAAAGATGACATGAAAGAAAATCCATAAGCCTAAAAGGTAATTTCATTTTCCAACACCCACACATGCAGCATCTGACCAAAAAAAAAAAAAAAAAGTTCTCCATAAGATACAAATTGCATAAGCATTCTTTTTGTAAGAAAGTTAGAGGCTGCACTTTATGCAGATTATGACATTTAATCTGAGGAAACTCTTTGCCAAAAGAAACTTTCTGATTTGCATGTTTCACATTTTTAAAATATCTGAAACAATTTTAATCCTTTTCAATGTACACAAGGACAGATCATTTGCATGGCTTTTCCAGCTATTTGTTTCCTTCTTGATATACTTTTCAACCTTTGGTTGGATTTAAAATGAAGTGTAACACTGTATGCCAATCAATCAACTATTTGTGGCTTACCTTGGCACTGAAATCCTTGTTTCCCAAACCCCCTGTAAGGGAAAAAGACAAACACTGTCTTAACATTTAGCTATTGTTTTTTCCCACGAACCTAATATAACAAAAAAACTCATATTAAACTATGTGATTTCAGATTTTGCTAAGAAAGCAACAGATTTTATAATACAAAACAAAGCATTAACCCACCTATTTCAAAGATGAGAATAGCAGAAGATTCTAGCTATGTAATTTCATTTTCTGGCAAACCTTTATTTTATTTTTATTTTATTTTACAAGCAATTTTGGATCCACAATTAGCGTCATCTGTGAATATTACATAATGTTACAAATTCACTCCATGCCATGTGTATACTTAAATATTATAAATACTCCAACTGCCAGAGGGCTATAAAAAGAACCACAGTTGGATTCTAAGATGAGTTTTAGTATGCATATTGAGATTTAACTATATACACAACAGCAACTGCAGAATGATATCAGGAGACAGATGTACAGAAAGGGGTTTGACACCGGCTGTTTTGGTGTTTTTACAAAGAATATTCACCTAACAAAGAAAATACATTAATAATGGCCAATGCTTTAATAACTATTGTACTTCTAATCTTTTAAAAATAATTCTATTAATAAGATATTGTCTGAAACAATGATTTAAACATGCACACAGTATTAGCTATTGTACCCAGAGTTTAATAATATATTAAGTCTCACAAACCACCACCTCATTTTCAATTTTGACATGGAGTTCTTCTCCATCAACAAAAATAATTATTTTTGGTACTCATTTGCACACACACTCTGCAGTCTCTCTTTTGAGGATGTTTTTATCTGACATAGCAGCTAAAAGTGTTTATGCTGAGAAAAAACAAAACCAAATTACAAAGACAAACATCCAGCAAAAGCCATTACACTGAATATAGCTCCCTTCAGCAAAAATAAGTATGAAGTTTAGCTACAAAATTTGATTAAACATCTTTTCCTCATATCCAAACATTTATTGTGATTGAGGGAAAAAAGTTTCTTTTTATCCAAAATTTCACAAAATAAAGCAAACCTTGGGTAGAATCTCCTTTAAACAAATTTGGCAAGTCTAAATAAGAATCTGCTACCTAGTTCAACACCCCACACACATTTGGAGAGGATTCATTCCACTGAAATATTGTATGTTCTTTATTCACACCTCCAAATGCTTAATAATAGTCAGTCTTGATTTTTACCCCTTGACTGGAAATTGTTATGGGAATGCAACAGTTAGGGGTCCATTTAATGACCTCTGAAGATGTGATACTTGCCATGTTTTTGGTGCAAAAGCACCCAATATTGCTTATGACTTTAAACCAATAATGAAAAAGAACTACTCAAGTTTCTTGCTGTCTTTGAAAAACATTTAAGAGCTTCCTAGATTTACTAGCAAGGAAAGACCACAGAGTACAACTACTCTTGCCACCTGTCAACAACAGGATATCCTTCCACTTTCAAATACATCCTGTAATCAGGTGCCTTTTATCATAATGATATTTTTAAAAACTGCATTATTTAGCTGTACCAATTTAAGCTGACAATATCCCTGCAGCATTCTTTCACACCTGCCAAGTCTCACTCTCTTTGGATTTATTTTCAAGCTGTTTTTAAATTCTTCTACTTTTACAATGAAAGATTTTTCAATTTCCATCAAATTGTGACAGCATGAGAAGCCAGAACTTATTTATCCCTTTTACATCTATCTACATCGATAGGAGTCTGCCTATGTCCATTTCAGCCACTCCTCCCCCCATATATTTTCAACAGTTTATTGCATGCTCCTCTCTCGCAAGTTTTATTGTGTTTGCTAACAGAATCAGTCTCTTCCACAGCATCCAAGTTCAAGCATGCAGTACAAAGAGAGAAACTGAAAAAATACAATAGGCCAAGGGTCATGCCACCCAGTGCATGCGGAAGGAGCCAGCCAAGTGCAGTGTGCACGCATTTCCCCTCACCATCTTCTCACACTGCTGAGCCCCAAGGAACAACAGATCTTACTTTCAGCAGCGCTCATCACCACCCATCGCTCTCACTAACATCAGTGGGAAAGGTGGGTGCTCCACAAATCTGAAGATCAAGCCCCCACACACACACCACAAGTCTTTCCTCTCTCCACACAAGTTGTAGCATGCAACATAAAGAGAAGGAGGCACATGAACGTATATAATTTACAAGTGAGACAAGTGTCCCACCCATTCCCACTGTCTCATCCACTCAGGTCACAGGGTATGAGCGATCAGCCTGCACACTACTCACTGCTGCGCTGCTCAGGAGTGGGTATACAATGCAGCTAAGCCAACCACATGCAAGCACACACTGAAACTGCTCTGTCTGGCATAGGTTAAGAGTGAGCAACGTACATCACTTGGCCGAGTGCATGATAGGGACGAACAATTCAGTTTTTGCTTCTGGATCCTGAACTACAGAAACTTGCCACCTGCCCTGAACCTCACAGGACCCAATTCCCAGTGTCAGGTTCGAGTCAATCAGTTTGGGTCTGAAAAGAGCCAATCCTCTCAGATTCAGTTCTGGTCAGATAGGCTCTGATCATCTCTGCCTGCCTGTGAAGTCGGTGCTGCAGCAGCTGCGTGCCCCACTCTGGCCAACTACCACCACCTTGATGTGCTGTGAATGCTGCAGAATGGACTCACAAGTCACAGGACACCTCACTCCGCAGCGCACACAGTGCAACAAGGCAGCAGTGGTAGGGCACAGACCTGCCACAGTGCTGACCACATGGGCAGGAGATGGCCTGAGAGGATTCAGAGGCACGAGAAGTGAGAAGCCATTACCCAGCGGAACCCCAAGTACAAGGTGGATGCAGCCCTGATACCAGTTTGGAGGGAAATGTCAGGTCCAGGTTGGATCTAAAAAGGACTCAACATGCTCAGGTCAGGTTTGTGCCCAGGTTGCGTTCAGGTCAGGCTTTAAAATTAGGCCCGAGCAGACCACTAATTTGATTATTTTGTTCTTTGTCTCTCTCTGCAGCCTCTTTCCTATACTTGCTAATCTAGAGGCACTGGCTGCAATGTATTTTCTAGTCTCCTGGCCCTCCACAGGCAGCAACAGGGAACACAGGAACAGCAACTATCACAAAAATAATGAAAAGGTTGCAGAAGTTTTGCTGAATGACTGGAGAGTGGTGCAAATGCTGGGAAGCAGGGAGGTCCCTTACCAGATTAAATCAGTGGCTGTAGAACCTGGGCTAGATGAGACTGATGTCTGTATGCCAGGGAGGATAAAGTGGGCACATGTGGGAGACTCCGCAAATGAAATCAGCGAAGCAACAGCATAAATTGGGTTGGGGAAGGAGGGATAAGCATGCACGGCGGTCTGGAGAAGACGGGGTGTGCTCTGAGTATCACAATAGGGAAACAGATATTTACGGGCTAGATGACGGGCCAAGCAACAATCCCCAGATTAATCTGATCGTGTGGCTGCAGAACATGGATTGGGTGCATATGGGAGGACTGCAGGGAGTGTTCGTTTCTTGCCCAAGGGATCAAGGGTCATTTCCCAGGCATCCCCAAGGTACACGGAGGTCCCCTAAAGAGACTCGCATAATGAAGTGCAATGGCCACAAAACAGGGGTACGTGTGCATTATGGCACAGGTCAGAGAGTATAATGGGATGGGATGTAGAGTTGTTCCCAGGGTTCAACCTAGGGGGCTCCCCAGTTGAGAGTCAGCAGTGGCTGCAGGATGTGAGCAAAACGCATTCTTACAGGCGAGTTACTAGGGAAGTCACCAAAAGAAGTTAATGTACTAGCTGCAGAAGGTGTGCTGGGCAACAGGGGGTGAACACGTAGATACGTTGCATTATAGGCAATATGGATGGGAAGGAGGAATGTCACTCAGATGAAATGGGAGCAGTAGGGGTGCACTAAGTGGCATAGCTAAAGTGATCAGATATGGGGGAAGGCACATGGCCTGAAGGAAATCCTCCCTATCAAGGTGTGGGAATAACAAGGTACAAGCAATAGTGGGAGTATGTCACCAAATTCAGTAGGTACAGTGGTAGCATACGGTGGTATGGCTGAGGTGGGGAGTTTATGATGCTTCCCAAATAATGGAGGGAGGGGACAGATGTTAAAGGCAACGTAGCAGATGAAGTCAATGCAGTGCCTACCAGATGACAGCTATCTAAGGGCGAAGGGAAACAGGAAGCAGGGGCCGCATTGGGGGGAATCTCTTACCAAAAGTCAGTGCAATGGTCACAGGAGGGGGTGGTATACAGCAGTGGTCTTCAAATTGGGGCGCGCACACCCCCGGGGGTGCACGA
>ML677373.1:19316194-19358816 GCA_007922305.1 Dermatemys mawii
ATAGCCCTTCCCCTCCACTGGACAGCCCTCCCACAGACAAACAGCCCCCTTACTCCTGCACAACCCTTCCCCACCACTATCACAGCCCTTCCTCCCCATACACAATTACCTGCCCCACCACAACACACAGTGCAACTGGAGCCACACACAGCACTACACAACACACACCTAACCACCTCCCCACTACAACACACACAATGCACCTGGCACCACACATTCCAGTACACTACACGCACAATGCACTCCCCCAATGCATCACATACAGCACCACAATAAAGGTACACAGTGTGTATAGCTGGCACCACACACTCATATTACACAATACCATAAACCCCTATTACCTACCTGCATCTATTATGCACACAGCTGCCTATCACTACAATGCACAACATATACAAAGTACAACCGCACAATACCCCATCACCACCACAACACACAAATATATACAGAGTGCAATTGGTACCGCATATCACAACTTCCCCCACCACCTCATACCTGCAACACCCACCACCACAAAGCATATATGCAAAAAAAACCAATACAGCAAGTATTTGCTACCTCTCACCACACACATATAACCATCCATCATCATCCCACACAGCAAACATAGTGCAACTGACAATGTGCCCAACTAAACAATATCCACATCACCATCACCACCATCCACAAATCTACACCACTACAACAAATATATACGCAGACTGCAGGTGGAACATGCTTCTAACCACACTCAGTACACACACCCATTACACACCACATTATACACATACACAACCAAAACACACACATACACAGAGTACATCCAGTACTTGCTGCCTTTCATCACACAGAATACCCACTTCTACTAAAGTACATATACACACTATATTACACACACTATCCTCACTACTACAACAAACACAGAGTGCAGCCAGTATCTGCTGCCTCTCACAACACATCATCCCACCCCCACTAAAACACACACACTCAACAAACACACAGTGCAGATGGGACCTGCTACCTCTTAGAACAAGAACATACTCAGTGAACACACCATCACACATGTAACAAACACATACATAGAGTTCAGCCAGCACCCACTATATACCCACAGTGCACCATACAACACCGCACCTTCCTATAATATGCTTAACACACAGCAGGACACCTCTGACAATGCTCCTAACAAACATCACACAACCAAGCAACACAGCACCCAACACACAACAAAAACACTGCACAATACACAATTCCAAATATACCATAGGCAAACACACCCAAAATAGCTGGACACTGAAATATTCCCACACAGAGCACCTCTGTACGCACACACAAGGTACATCTACACTCCCACATGTATGCACACAGCATATATCAAACACACAATTAATGCCAAATACCTAAATCATATTTATACTGTATACAAATGCTTCTGGTTCTTTCATGTACGTGCATATATATATATTTGTGTATGTATGTTATATGTATTAAACCAGTCTAATACAAGTATATATATGTAAACAAATATGTGTAATATATATTTTCAGGCAGATACTTTAGTTATGTGGAGTTAAGATTGAAAAAATCTTTTACTTACCTCTGGCAAAAAAATAAATAAACTAAATAAGAGGAAGTTATATCTTTCTCCAAAAGCATAAGCTTTCGAAAGCTCTGAAATTCTAAGTTAATGTTCCACTTTATGAAGCAAAACACCACCACTAATAAAAATACAAACAGATTAGAAAGTAATAAATGCATAAATCTTGACAACCAGAAACTGGGGCTAACTTTTTAATCCATTCCCTAAAATTATCTCATTAATGATCACAAAAATACTAGTGCAGTAGGGCCTGATTTTCTGAATTGGTGAACACTCATTCCACATGTAGAAGCAGGATCTGCAAGTACTCTGAACCTCCTACAATCAGACATATACTCTTATTGTACTGTACCTAGTTAGTGGCACTACGGGTCAGAGCTGAGGTTCATGAGTAGCTATTAGTTGTGTATTTAAATACTCATTTTTTTTGTTTATTTATCGTAAATTTTAATCTTATCTTGGAATTTCCAGGGTGCCTAACATTTATGTACAGTGTTCTTTTAAGATATGGGTTTGTTCGTTTGTTTGTTTGTTTGTGTTAAACCTGAAAGATTCTTCCACCCCTCCATGCAGGTTAGTGAAGCTTTCGTTGAGGAATTTCTTTAGAGTTTAAAATATATCTAAAGATTGTTTGCTGACAGCAGTCCCTATGAAGTTTGTCCTGGGACTACTCATTTAAATACCTTTCTGAATCCCATGGGCCTACTCACAGAGTTAAATACCTTGCCTTAATGTATACTGTAACAATAAGCAACTAGATTCAGAGAGAAGGAAGCCTGTTAAAAGTTGAGGCCAGGATATGAAGAAATGAGAAGAAGGGAAATAGATATTGAACAATCTTTTGTACATTTAATAATACAATATTTCATTGTTGAAACAGCACAGCAAATCCATCACCTTTTCTGGAAGTTTTATCCTTAGCTAAACATTTAATTACCTTTATCCATTTATCAGTTTATCTAGATTTTTCTGCAAATAATAGGTAAGAGACCAGGTTTTTAAAGGTAGTTGGGTGTTGATGTGCTCAGCATTGCAATGTATAACTGATTTAGAAGCCTAAATATCATTTTGGGATTTTGGCTTGTAAATGCCTACATTCCTTTTGGAAATCAAATTTAGGCTCTGAAATCAGTTAGGCATTGCAATGATGAGTACAGCAATGTCTAAATGCCTTTACAAATCTGGGCTTAGGTCTTCCCTTATCAAGTTTTCCTATTGTTCCTAATCGGGCATGTAACCTTGCATCCATAGAGTAAGTGTAACTTTCCCTGAAGTAATGATACCAAGCTAATTTATCAGTAACTGCTTATATCTGTTCTGTTGTTTCCTTCAACTATTGAAATTCCTTGTGTGTATTGACTTTACAGTGAAAACGACATTATATCAAAGCAAACATGCACGTACATGTGAAATGTATTAAAGAAGAGAACTACAAAGAAGGAAATAAAGGGAATCTTGGTGACTTTAAGTTTGGTACATAATTGGATGGGATATGATGGGTTTGGCTATAGGTTTTTATTAATTTGTTGTATAATTTTGTTCCATTCTCATTTGGTTTTTAGTTAGGATTGTTAAGACGTGAAGGTACCCAGCGATCTTTAGCATAGGCTCTGTTGGCAGTTACAGCTGCTTAGGTGCTGTTCAGAATCAGGTCCTAAGAGCTCCCTTTGATGTCAGTGGCAAAAGGCCCTAAAATTAATTATTACTATTACTCCCAGTAATGTTAGCCAAATTCGGAAAACCTGCAAGAATACACAGCAATAAAGACTTAGATTTATATTATTTATACTGCATGTGTTTATTACAGTGGTTCCCAATCTTTTTGCTGGTGTTCCTGCTTGGGATAGATTGGCCCTATACACCATATCCTGACATCGTAGTCATTGTCTTGTTTCTCCTTTTTTCTGTCCATTTTCTTCCTTCTGTTTGCATACACATACCTACCCATGTCCTTAGGCTGCATCAGTCATAGTGATATCTGAACACCTTACCTTTTCTGTCATTTTCTCTTTACTCTTCCTTCCCTCCTTGCCTGCTCACCCTTGTTTTCTTTCTTATTCCTTCTTTGTTTTGTTTTTGCTGACTTTTTCTTCCCCTCTTTTCTGACCCTTTTCTCAATCACTGCATTGCCTCACTCACCAGAAGGCTACTTGCTGCAAGGGATGGTGTGGTGCTGTGTCTGTTGGCTTCACACAGGATTGACACGAGCACCATGGGAGCAGAGGCCAGTCTGAAATGCTGCTGCAGCAGCTATATGCATCTGAGCTGCTCCATCAGTCAGCTACATTATGGGTCACCATAAAGAGAGAAAGTGGGTGGCTTTCAAAAAAATAGCTGCTTTTCTTTTCCTGAAGCTGTGGCAGTATATATGCAGGAAAGGTAGACATACAGTGGTCCGCTGCTTTCCACGCCAACATTTACCCTCTCCTCTGACTCTCTCTCCAAAAGAAGACAATTTTGCAGGTTGGGAAACAGTGGTTCATTAGCTAGTTATAATATTAACAGTCTTGATCCTGCAAGGTGCTTTCCATGTCACCAGGCCACCAAGTTATATATACTAGCACAATGTGAAAGTTTAAAGATGTGCTTCTAAAATACAGTCATAAGGAAAATTGTCCACAGAAGGACTCTTATCATTGATGCTGCTTCTAAAGGGGAGGGAGGGATGAGAATTTCTGAAAATTTCTAGACAAAAAAAGTTCAAAATAAAAATCCTCCATTTGCTGAGGATCAAATACCCAATGTAATGTACTCATGAAGGTGTTCTAGTCACTGACTCAACTCATGCTACCCTATCTGTGAATGATGCTTTTCTTCAGAGCTGTGGCAAAATCTGAAACTGAGGTCCTTCCAAAAAAATTACTACTGAGGGAAGGCCTTCGGGGGGACAGGGTTTTGGAGAGTGAATCCACTCCACACTCATTCCTCAGAAGGAGTTCCTGTCCCATGGGGCTGAGCCTGGCTCCCCACTCTAGGCATTGCAATCTAGTATATGGGTCAGAGTGCCACTCAGGTTTAACCCAGCTGCTCCGCCATTGTGAGAGAGGGGCCGCCAGGCCAGACTTGAATGGAGCTGTGACCCCATATGCCAGTTCATAATACCACTTGGTTCAGGGGACCTCTCAAAAGTGGGTGGGGGGCAAGCTGCTCCTATTTTCTCCCCTCCCCCTCCAGTCCTGCTATTCCTTATGTTTCACCTCAAGTGGTGCTGTATTTATATTATACCGGTGGCTCATACCTACCTGTGGAATATTCTATTATTCGCATTGCAGATCTCCATAAAATTTAAAATAAATGGCTGATGATACATAAAGGATTGAAAGGAAAATTCATCAGTCATTTATTTCAGGGCTCTCATTGGCATTTTGAGTGACATCCCATTGTTTTCCTTTTTAATACTTCTGTTATATGGACATGCTAAAATATCTCTAATTTTGAAGCTGAACACCATATCTAACATTACACTGCTATATATGTATTGAAATGTGGTGAGGAGTGAAGTCCTTTGGGCTATATCAAGTCTTGTCATCTGAGTTTTTGTTTCCTTCTAGATTGCATAAAGAAACATTTCTCTGCATCAGAATATTTTCTTTCATTATTCTACTTCAGTTTCTCCCCTCCCCACAGAGATCCCTGGGAAAAGGTTCAAATTACACTTTCAATAAGTAATTTACATATTTTAAAACCATCAAAACATTTTTTTCTGTAGGCAAATCATGTGTCTTCCAATATGCTCTCAAGAATAACCAAAGGAGCAAGCAAAAATCAGACTAAAATGGACAGGCCTTGGAGAAAAGAACAGACCTAGAGGCAGATCTTACTTGTGCTCACTGAACAGGAATTCATTCTTTATTTTCCCATTTTAATTTTTAATTAAATGCAAATATCTCATGTGACACTGACACATTAAATTGCTAAACAAGCTCATGAAATATTATCATATAGGAACTTTTACTTTTCACATTGATTTAGGGTGAAAGTCACCCTTGTGAGAATGCCAGCATGGGGCCTGGCTATAACCAACCATTTAAATCCCTGTGATGAAGCGGAGAAACTGCCAGTCAGCACAGCTATCGCCTGTGGATGGTGAGGAACCCCAGTGGGCCAGACTCTATTCCACCCTGATCCCACGGCCCACTGGGGATATCAGTTGGCAGTTCCTCCATGGAGCCATGAGCATGGGTGTGTACCTGGTGTGGTTCACCTCCATCCCCGACGCCTGCCCCTTTTGCAGCGTGAGAGAGAACCTGGCGCATGCTTATCTCGAATGCACCAGGTTGCAGTCCCTATTCCGGCTCCTACAGGACCTCCTGCTGAGGTTCTGGCTGCACTTTTCCCCACACGTGTTTATATTTGCATGCCCTGTCCGTGGCCCCACCAAGTCGAGAGAGCTCGTCATCAACCTCCTCCTAGCCCTGGCCAAACTGGCCATCTTCAACACCAGAAGGAGGATGCTAGATGAGGGGATGCTCTACGACTGTGGGGCCTATTTCCACTCCTCTCTGGTCTCACACATCCAGGCAGAGTTCCTCTGAGCGGTGTCCGCTGGCTCCCTAGACAGCTTTGAATGTTGTCCGGGGTTCTCTGCTCGGTATCCCCCTCTGGATCCCTAGTTTTGAACCCTGTGACCCTCACTCCTGACCCTGTTATTCATTAGTTGTCCCTCTTTTTCAGTTGGTTCCCAGGTCCAGTGGTCCCTCCCGCAAGGCTGGGGGAAAGGCCTTTAGACATGTGCCCGCCCACCTCCCAGGTTTTCCAGTGAGGCCAGTCAGCACAGCAGGGGTTAAAGAAAGCCTTTGGGCCCAGCTAGCCCCTCTCCGCCTTACCTGCAGTCAATGCCAGGCCTGTGTTCAAGGATTGACATACATAGGGCCCCGGTGGAGCTGGAAGGCCTACATCCTGCACCTCTCAGCCTTAAAGGCTGAAGCTACTCAGCCAGCAGGGGCCTGAGGACCAGGTGATCTAAGCCCTTGGCTACCAGGACCCCCTTGTTACAATCCAATACCAGCTCTCTGCACGGAGGTAAATTTCACATCTAGAAAAGAAAATCAGCGTGTCTGCTGGGACTCCTTGAAGACTTATTCAGAACAAGTTAAGAAGTAATCTATGCTATTTTGAAGCCTTCTCTCTAAAGCTTAACACATGCTTAACGGCATGCTCTATTTACGCTAAACTGCAAGGAGAAACTATGCATTTTATATTGTGTTTGCTGCAAAGCAGCAGCATTAAAATTAAGTGTGTCTTGCTAGCATTCAGCTGGGTTTGTAACTGTAGCAGAAGAATATTCACTGTGTACTATATATGGGCCAAGAACATGATTTTTTTTCCCCCCACATCAAAGTAAGTGAAAACTTTCCACTAAATTCAACATCAGCAGAATCAGGCATGAAATCCTATTTGCCTCACTTACTCAAATCTGTTCAAAGCAGTAGTACTTTTGCATGCATAAGTGAGCAGGATTTTGTCCTACAACTATAATGTATAAACAGACATTAAACAAATTATAGTTCAAATGATCACTTTTAACAGCTGAATGTGTTAATTTCAAATAAAAGCTTGTGCCAGTTATATGTCTTTTTTGTTTATTTTGGAGAATAAGTACATGACAAAAATAAAATCAGTGGCAGTTTTGCAAACATAATCTAGAGTGCATTGTTTTACTTCCTGTGCCACCATTATATTGCAGACAAGAAGATGTAGGAAAAATGCTGCATGCTTATTGAATAAGACCCAGTGCCATTTCCAGCTGTGACCATATGATCCTCCCTTATCCGGCCTACACGACTGTTTATACTCATGGAAACACAAATAATGGACATGACAGGGGTTTGGCTGGACAAATTCAGTCTTAAAATATTTGTTTTAGAAGAATCAAAAGGGGAAAAATGCAGAATTGCAAAACAGGGGCTCCCTTGTTTATTTAATAAACTTATTTAAAATACAAAACTATGGTTAGGTTAAATGAAGGGTGAAAACTCTTCTGGCTTAATGGAGTCATATTAAAAAATATACTGGGGACTCCTCTTCCTGCTTTCATTCAAGGATCTTAAAATTCTTTGCAAACCTTAGGCTGCAGTTCACGTCCTGGACCTAATTCACCACTCCATCACTGTAGATTTATGCTAGTGTAACTCTACTGACTTCAGTAGAACTACACCATCCCAAAGGTAGAATAAGAGTAATAAATAAGCCTCCCTAGTTCACAGGGGCATTCCAAGGCATATGTACCAATTCAATATCATTTACATCCTTTTTTGAAGACTTAAGTGGGAATTACAACATGTTGCCTTAGGTTGACCTTGTGCACTAAGGTGAATCTCAGCCTTTGATGCTTAAGTCATACTCAGAACCTGTGGTACATAAGGAAATATTCTTCCCATCTTACAGATGAGGAAACTGAGCCCCTGGTTCATGCCAAATTACATTTCCAACTCTGGATGCCTAAAGTTAGATCCCTAAATCCTGTTTAAGAGGTACGGAGCGTGCACAACTAGTATTGGCTTCACTCAGTAGGAAAACTGGGCTACTTAAATACGGGTTTAGGCACTGCAGGTGCTCTAACTGACTTGTCCAAAGTTATAAATGAGAAACCTGAAGAAAAGTTCTGTGTAGCTTGCCTATTTCACCAACAGATGTTGGGTCCAATAAAAAACCACCCACCCTGTTTCTCTAAGATTGTGGGACCAACACAGCTACAATAACACTACAACCAAATCAGTAAGTGGCAAATTAGAAAATGAGCACAAGGTGCCTATGAAATCCCCTTAGGCCAGGTTTACACTGGGAGGATGGGGTTGACCGAAGATATGCAACTTCAGCTATGCAAACAGCGTAGCTGAAGTTGACATATCTTAGGTCGACTTACCTGGCCGTCCTCATGGCAGTGAGTCGATCACTGCCGCTCCCCTGTCAACTCCACTTCTGCCTCTTGCAGCAATGGAGTTCTGGAGTCAACAGGGAGAGCGCTCAGGGATCAATTTATCACGTCTACATTTGGCGTGATAAATTAATCACCGATAAATCGATCACTACCCGCAGATCTGGCAGGTAGTGTAGACTTGGCCATAGACAACACATACATACACCTGTTCTGTGGAAAGAGAGCATGAGAGAGACATTTCTGCCCTAAACTATGTTCATGACTGTGTGGTCCTCATCATCATTAATATCACAGTGAAAATGATTATGACTATCCGTTATCTGCCTATCTAGAAGCTGAATCATTTATTACTTCTATTTATTGTGACTTCAAAGCTTTCTTTACATAAAGATCTTTAACTCATTAGTGATACTATAACTTTGTTTAAGTTTGTCCTAAGTTTAAGTTTTGAAATACATTTTTCCTTACTGGAATATTTTCAACTTTAAAAAGACCTGTTTCTAGCATTCCTGCCCTCATCATATCTTGAGGTTCCTGGAGAACAGAAATAAATATCCTGAAAACCTTGGAAACTATTTCTGTCTTTTGAATAAATATATAGTATTATGGGTTAAACCTGAGAAATAGTTAGTAGGTTAATGTGTATCATAACAAAGGAAACATCCCTTTTGGTTACGTTAAAGAATTCCCCCTACTACCACTCAACCTTCGAAGAAACCTTAGCAAACAATAATTGCCATTTACCAAAAAATAAAACACAGTGCTCTATGCTACAGACTTTCTTCCCACATAAAATATGTTTTAAAACTATTTTTTTCCAGAAAACATGAGCATAATTTGAAAATCATGCATTTTAGACTCATCTTCTAATAAGCAAAAAAAGAGGATGTCTCATAGTCACTTGCCAATTGATTTTGTTCCAGAAGTACTGTATCACCTTTTATAAGCCAAGAGCTATATATATTTTAGTTTTGCACCTACTCTGCATCTTACATAGATTTTTCTGTACTTCCATCCAGGGGACTCATTTTTCAACTAATTTCTGAAAAAAACTAAAATCTTTTTAGTTTACATAGACGCTAGCAGAAACTCAGTCTGAAATAAGAGTCCATTTCCATAAATGCAAAGAAAAGATAAATTAAAATAACCCACTAGCAAAAATTCACACTTGAATTCTGAGTAGTTTTACATATTATGCCTAGTGAGCACTTATCAGCATATATCATGATCTGCTTTTCCCAAAGTGCTTATGTCTGTTTTTTTTTAAATTGTGCAGCCTGAAAAATTCAATTTACAATTATCTTGCTGACAACTATTCTTGTCAAGATCAGAACTACTGCAGAGTATTGTTACATTCTGTTTGCTAAAATGTTGACAGCATTTTAGCACCTGTATGTATTGTGAACAAAGTCTGAATAAGGTAACTGACCTACAGTATATCACACATCTTTCTCAAAAAAATTTATTTATATGCAAAATTACAGAAAATGTGTGGTTAGGTGGTGAGATGGGTTAGACATAAGGGTCAGAATTTTCAGAAAGGCCCAGCACCAACAAATGGGTCATATTGTCAGAAGACCTTTGTTTCCATTTAGGTATCAAAATAATTGGCCGGATTTTTAAGAAAGACTCAGTACACGTTATGTGCTGAGCATGTTTGAAAAGTGGCTCTGATGCCTAAATAGGATCTGAGGTCTTTTGAAAATCTGACTCCATTTATGGGCACTGAGCACTTCAAAATCTGGTGCAGAGCTTTTTTGAAAATCTGGCTCTAGATTAATCTCTGAACATCACAGTTCCAAGGAAGGAACATACCCTTTCTTCCTCAGTAATCAGAAGTGTGTCTGAAGGGGACCTCAAATCTTCATCTCCTCCAACAACACACAGACTTCTGAGGCAGCATGGAATTAAATCTGTTTCTATAGTTTTGACTGAACATCACAAAAAACTCCACCACCACAACTAGAATGAAATGACAGATTTGTGATTGTTACATACTGGAATGAGTTTACTGGTATAGCTTCCTATCCCCCTTTGTCCACACCACTAAAGTACCATGCTGTTAGGCACAATTATAAGGTTCTTCAGAAATAATTTAGAAATGGAATACAGTAGAACCTCAGAGTTACAAACAGCTCCGGAATGGAGGTTGTTCATAACTCTGAAATATTTTTATAACTCTGAACAAAACATTATGGTGGTTCTTTCAAAAGTTTACAACTGAATATTGACTAAGTACAGCTTTGAAACTTTACTATGCAGAAGAAAAATCCTGCTTTCCCTTAATTTTTTCTAGTAGTTTATGTTTAACATAGTATTGAACTATATTTGCTTTTTTTGTTTGTTTGTTTTTGTTTCTGCTGCTATCTGATTGCATACTTCTGGTTCCAAATGAGAGGTATTGTTGACTGGTCAGTTCATAATTCTGGTGTTCATTACTTTGAGATTCTACTGTACTGTGATACCATACAGAAGAGATATGAACTACATTGTCTGAGGTGTGGAAAAGCTTGCATAGTACCATGACTTTCCATAGCATGTCTGGCTCAAGTCAAATTCATCTTTCATCATTAGCGCTAAAATCACCTACTAAAACTCTTAAATGCATCAAAAAAGAATTTCTGTTGTGCCCAAAATTCAAAGAAATTCACCCAAAGGCCTTTCCAAAGGGGAAATACTAAAGCAGTCAAGCAGCAATATTGTCTGTTTATAAAAGTCATTGGCACATCCATCAGGACTTGGTGCTTTATTAAGATTTCAGCTCTGAGATCACTTTTTCGATCTCCTTAAGGGAGAAGCTGATTTAGAGCTTCCATAGCTTCCCGTAGTAGAATTTCAGCTTATGAAGGAAGGCCTGACACCTACGAAGAATAGCAGTCTGCTAAGGAAATTTATAGAAATAAATTAGAGCTAGCCAAATTAGTCTCTGATGTTCAAATACCTCTCAAGGATCAGAATCAAATGTCATGCCGATGGAAAGAAGTGTGGTTTTTTAGTTGGAGGCAATCTGAGCCATGTTTATATTACCTGGCTTGATTTCAGGAAAATGCCATTTTTTAAATAAAGGAAAATATCACCAGTATCAATTCATTTTTAAATAAGCCCTCCTTCCTCCCTAGTACAGATGTTCTGTTAGTTGCTTGATAAGAGCCCATGTTTCTTTTCTAATAGGACTTGATAAATTTTCAGTCAGTTAAATATTTGAACTTAGATGGTTTTTATAACACGTCTGTATCTTTCAAATGATTTTCATTTGAACTGATAGTGCTGAATTACCAGCACTTCAGAGAGCTCTTTATCTGCCAGTGGTATTTGTACCAACTTTTTGTCATCTAGAGATTATTACCTGCTGTCTTCAGTTTTGCCTCCATCATGGATGTTAATAGATAAAGAGTTTTCTGTACTTTATTTGTACTATTATAATGCAGTTCCGGTCTCCATTTAGCTCTGAATTAACTTAAAGGAAGTCTGGAATGGGCACAGACTACCCATGACAAGTTAATTTAAGGAGCCTGTCTAGGCAGATAATTGAATCACAAACAACTGGGCCTGATAAAAGGCCACCAGGGCACAGTTACAGGGAAGTGCTCCTAGATAAAGAAGCTGTCCCAGATGAGAGAAACTCCGAGAATTGAGAATCACAGGCCCCAAGGAACAGATCGTTGGAGGGTTCCTTGGATATTCCTCTAAGGACTCCAGGATCCTTCTTTTCCACTCTGCCTTCCTGCACATGGCTTCTTATCCAAAATATGGAATGTCTGGTCTTTCTTTCATACATAACCTTTAACACTGTATCGGGTGACTCTGTGATCAGCCTTAACAGGTGACCACCAACCCTACCAACTGACTTCATTGCCAAGCAATTGCTCACCTGATAAACTAGTTCTCACGAGTAGGAGATAGCCTATTGTCTAGAGTGCTTCTTTTTGAACAGAGGACCATCCAGATGTAACAACTCTGCTGTTAGCCCTCCACTGTTACCTCTTGGAATTCCTTACCGACATGGAGGTAAAAGGAACACAGTGAAGGCAAACAAACATCACATTGGAAATTGAGTTTGCAGCTTGATAAAGACACAGATGGGGTTAATGATCTCACACACGACTCAGAAGTTGTACGTAGATTTCCTGAATCATGGAGTCGATAATGGCATTGGTGAAGCTGAAGCTTGATTTCAGGAGTACTGATTCCAGGAGCTCTTGCTGTTCACCAGCTGAGACCTGCACCACTTGTGCAGCCAGGTCTCATGACAACTTTAGGACTAGCAAAAAACTTCAGTGACCCCCAGACATTCAGAGCAGGTAAGGCTCAATGGGCCAGAGGTAAATGGGGGATTTCACTGGTGGAGCTTGTGCCTATAGGAGAAGAGGAGATCTGAAGTTTTCATGGACTGAGGTCTCTTCTTGGTAATCTCTGCCACATTCTGGAGATGGGAGAGGGAGGGAGATAATAAATAATATGAAATTTTGAATTGTTCTGCAGTTTTGCCTTATGAGAAAACATGGGTTAGAAATAAGCCTTCAGAGCAGTAAACATATTCTGCTTAGTTTCTTAATGAGTTGATTCTGTGGACCTTCGCTTCTGAAAATTGGGCTACTATGGAACGCCTGCAACTGAAGAGATTTCATATGCTTTTTTCCCCAAAGTTATCCATCCAGGTGACTGTTTGCCTAGGTAAATCTCAAATGTCAAGCCACTCAGGGAACATTATCTAATTGCTTAGATCCATATCTTCAGCTGGTGTAAAACAGCGTAGCTTCATTGAAGTCAGTGGAGTAATGCCAGTCTAAACCAGCTGAAGATCTGGCCCAGAGATTTTAACCTCATTTTAAAAAATTTTGAGAAATCAGTGTAAGACAAGACAAAAATCACAATTACATCTCTGTTTGTGTTGATCATAAAGATTTGGGGTATGTTTCTCATCTCACACTGATGTAAATAAGGAGTAATACCATTAAAGTTAATGGAGTCCCACTTGTGTAGACGTGCTGTATGAGGCAGATCCAAAACCCAGAGGAAGCCCAAGCTACCATTGAGTTCTGCAGGTCTGGGATCAGGCCCTAGAAGGAGAGCAGAATCAGATCTTTGATATCACTGTGCTTTGTCAGCAGCACAGAGATTGAATGATACAGAGGACAGATTTATTTACCTAGATTACTCTGGAGTTGTGCCCAGAAAGAATATAACAGATAATACCCAGAGGCTAACAGAGATCTTAAATCAACTGCTTCCATCTACATAGACTTAGCAGCTGATACTAAGAGAAGCTTCTGACACCACCAAATAGCAATGATTATAGGCTGCTTTCTGACACACGCACTTTTGCTGAATGTTCTTAACCTGGGTGAATAAATCAAAAAACTCCTCAGCTACTGATTTTTATTATTATTATTATTATTATTATTATCCATCTGTTTTGGGAAAACCAAAGAATAGCAGTGAATTAATGTATTGCAAACTGGATGCATTTGTGACATTTTGGCCATTTGCCAAGTCAGCTGTGGGCAACATCTTACAATTTAACAAGTAGACAGCATAAAAACCTCAAAAACAATTGTACCATGATATAATAGATATATGTAGGGCCAGATGCTGCTTCATTGAAATCAATGGAATATATCCTGCTGACTTCACTGGGAGCAGGCGCCAAACGATGAAGGGAATCCTGAGCATGTTGTCAAGCTTTTAGTCTCAGGTCTGATGGGCAAGGAAGAAGCAAATTTAGAACTGATGTGGTGCTTCCCCACCCCCAAACCCAAACAAGTGCTTTAACCTCTGTCTCTCTCTCTACTCTTCCTTTGTCCTTGGTATTTCTTTCAATCCTCATCCCTTCACATCTCATTGCTTTATAGAGTAATTATAGGGTAGAGGAGGAAGGGAGCAAAGTGGCTTTGTGCCTTCCCATACTGTGGGTTTGGCCTTGGTGCAGACTAGAACAGCCTCATGTTTGCGGGTGGCATAACATTGTTATGCTAGCTCTATGCCACCTAGGGAATCTCCTGACGCCCGTGGTTGGATGCACTGTTTTTACAGCCCTTTCACACCATGGGCCAAACGGCAAAAGAATTGGTCTCTTTGGTTCTACACTTCTGGTTGAACGGGGGCTGCCTGAAGTGATTTAAGGCTTAACTAACAAATTCTGGAGTGACTTACACCACTGTAAGAATGGAATAACTTCAACAAGACCACTCTGGAATGATAGTGGTGTAACCAAGAGCAGAATTTGCCCCTAAATTATGCTGCTAATGAGAACGCTTCCTTTAGTGACCACTTATGAAACATACAGACCCTATTTGTATGTCCCCAGTGAAGTAGTAATTGTCAGGTCAGTGCTAGTTACAGCATGTTTGCTTTAAACACTCACCCAAGAAATGAAAGAGATCTTCACTGAACAACCCTTAATTAGGTGCATGCCTTGACTTTTGCCTAACTGTAGAAGTTGAAGATAGTTAATGTATAAATTTGGACTAATTGGTGTCAAGCTACATATTAAATAATGGCTGATGTCTAGAAAATGGGACCAGTCCTAATTGGTACTGAATTGAGTGAATTTAAATTTAATTATTGTTGAGAACTAGGGAAATGTCCATATTGTTTCTTATCAATGTATAACTCATTTACCCAGGAACTTTTGTATTGCTACCAACTTGGTTATGAGAGATTAACTTCCTTCCAGAGACACTCTCCTAAGTGTTTCATGGACTGGATGTGGGTCACTGAGACCGCATCTGGGTTGACATGAATGAAGTATCATGAATTGTCAACATGTGACTAAAGCTGCCTTGGAGATAGAATGATGACCTAAGACCAGACCATTACCTTTTAATGATGGCTGACTAACAGGATTTTTTGGAATATGGGTAGGCAATTGCCCATAATCTCTCCCTTACATGAACTGGGAGTTGGGGCAACATATGTGAAAACAGTGTGACTAGTACTTGAAACAAAGGACATAGGTGCTAAGGGTCTTGTATAAGTAACATGGTCTCTCAGCCAGAGATCGATGTCCAATGTGGGAGTGTTGGGAGGTTCAGGAGGCTTGCTGCAGGCATACAGTCTGTCTTCCAGGCCAGGGCAAAGATGGACTTGCTTGACTTTCACCTAACCTGCCAGCTTCCCTTGGCTTGGTTATGTGGTCTGGCATTTCTTTACCATTTTAACCCAATATCATTGAGCACTGCATTCTTACTGATTACTAATGTCTTGTTTTGAAAAGGCTGTTCTGTGTCACTGCAAACACTTGCTGGTTGCATAGCTCCCAGAAGGGGAAGTCTCCAATGGGGCTCCAAGGTCATTTGGACCCACTGAAGAAGCAATGGTGAGAAACAGAGGGGCTGACACCAGGGAACTAGTCTCAGAGAATCAGAATTGTGGGGCTCCCCTTGAGCAAAACAGAGGGCCAGGGCCGATCACTAAGAGAAGTGCACACCCAGAAAGACTGTAAGGGTCAGAGGCATAGCACACTCTGTAATATAGTGACTGTGGAGAAGGAGACACAGGTTATAGAAACTCAGACCAAACACTCTTATGAAAAGTTCATAGATCGCTGGAAATGTCACATCACAGTTCATTTCTCCCTCCGCCCTTCCCACTTGTCATGTGCAGGTTGGGTATGCTATCTAGGCTTCTGATGGGACATCTCTCCCATAAATATCTCTGCCATCTCCAATGCTCCTAAAGCAGGCTGGAGTGGTAACTAGAAAGAGTAATGATGAGTAAGGCTATGATTTAGTCAAAGATATTTTCAGTTAAGTCTTAGACAGGTCATGGCCAATAAACACAAATTCAGAGCCCAGGACCTGGACTGTAAATACCCTGGACTAAATCTTGAATGAGGGGAGGCGGTGCAGGTGAGGCACCCCAAGGGGGAGGCATGGGCCAACAGCACCAGCTGTGGGTGGTCCATGGGGAGCAGCTGCCCTGGCCGCCTTAGGACCACTGCTCCAGCAGTTCTTGGGGAGTGGCTGTCCCAGGCCCGCCCAAGCAGTGGCTGGTGTGGCTGTCCTCAAAGCCACCTGAGCAGCTGGTGCTGCAGCCAGTTGCTTGGGCAGCTCTGGGGTCAGCCACACTGGTTGCTGCAGAAGTCATGGAGGTCGCAGAAAGTCACAGAATCTGTGACTTCTACACCCTCTGTGACAGACACAGAGCCCTAATGATGAGTAATACTAATAACTGGGGTACTCTGTGCTCAGTACAGAGACCAGGCCTTGGATCTCACCATTTCTGCACAGGACACTGAAACTGTCTGAAGTCACCTTCCTCTGGCAGTCTGGGGAAGAGGTTGCAACCTGGCCCTTTGTGTTTATTTCAAGAAAAGGAAACTGAATAAACCCCTGCATAAGATTTTATTGAGTTCAATATCTTCCTTTACATTCGTGTGTAAAAACAAATGCACCCATGAACTGGAGGGATCAAACAACAACTAAAGCACCACTAAACACCAGCTCTACGGTCTCCAAAAGGGACCCTTCTACCCTCTTAAATCTCCTGAATTCTGGACTTAATTTAATGTTTACCTTTTCAGGAAAATTATACTCATGGTCTGGATTGAATTTTGGTTTTGTTTCTCTCCCTAAGAAACTGAAAGCCCACTTAGACAGAAAGATCAACTTAACCTTAAGAAAGGACCTGCTCACAATAGGTGCATAACACAAACAGCAACAAGGTATTCAGTCCCTAGGCATCTGCCAAAAGAAAAAAAAAGTTGTTCTTTCTTTGAGGAAGCATATTCCCCAATTCATTTTGTGGCAGGCATGCTGGCTTTAATATAGGCTCTCGTGATGTAAATACTTGTGCACATGAAGTAACTTGCTGTGCATGTTGATGTCCATAAAGTTATTTACGTGCTAAAGGGATGACAAGATCAGGGTCTTAATGACATGTATAATTAAATACTATTCTCCACATGCAGAGAGCAAAAAGTTTCTTTAGCTTGACTGGCTTGCTGATTCTATGCCACGGGGAGCCATATAAGCCTGAACACAATATTTATTCCTTAACTCAGGGGTAGGCAACCTATGGTACACGTGCCGAAGGCAGTACGTGAGCTGATTTTCAGCGGCACTCATACTGCCCAGGTCCTGGCCACCAATCTGGGGGGCTTTGCATTTTCATTGAATTTTAATTGAATTTTAAATGAAGCTTCTTAAACGTTTTATTTACGTTACATACAACAATAGTTTAGTTATATATTACAGACTTATAGAAAGAGACCTTCTAAAAATGTTAAAATGTATTACCACCACACAAAACTTTAAATTAGAATGAATAAATGAAGAGTTGGCACACCACTGCTGAAAAGTTGCCGACCCCTAGATTAACTATTCATTCCCATTTACTGGAAGAAAATATCCTTGTGTGTGACAAGCATGTGTTCTAACATTTCTTTGCCGCTGCAAAATAAAAAGCTAAATAAAAGCTTCAAAAGTGAGTATCAGTAGTTATTATGGAATCGCCTGCATTCTCTCACATTTGTCATCCAGCTTCATATGCAGGGGAATTATAATGATCTACTTATAAACAGAAAAGGGGACCATTTGGTATGGATATTCAAATACCTATGAAGATACCAGTTAATGTGAAACTTATTCAAGCAGGTTTTTTTTCTGTTGCAACTTTTGTCTTAAAGCAACATATAAAGCTTTTCAGCTCATGCTTACAATTATACTGTACACAGTAGAGTACATGATGCCATCTGGTGATCATTATGGGAAATGCTCACACAGAGACTGACTAATGGTGAAATCTCTTGAGTCAGGCAAATTGGGCCTTCATGTTCCTAAGTTGTTTTAGAACATAGGTCAGAATGAAACAGCAATAGCAGCTAAAACCAGGAAAGGAGTTAAGCCAAGAGGCAAAAGGTTAGAGCTCATCTCATGTTCAGAAAGGTCTTGGCAAGGGTAAAGATGTTTTGTAAATATTTTTTTAAGAAGAATAGAAAAACTGTGACTAATATATAATGTAAATACAGTTAGGAGAAAAGACTCATGGGAGTCAAGTTTTGTTAGATGTTGAAAAGCTGCACTTTGTCCTTTGACTGTGTGAGTTTGGTAAATATTTTGGGCAAGGCCCTCGGGGCTGAAGTACAGAAATTGTTAAAAGCACTTTCAGTCTGAAGAGATCTGCATGTTTCTGATTATTTAATGTTCTGGTCAAAGTTTGAATTTTAAATGCAGACAGACACTTTTTAAAAACAAAGTCTAAATTGGTTAAGAATGGACACCAGTAAGAGTGTGTATAGATGCAGCTCAGCTCTGCACGACGTCGCCCAAAGATACTCCCACAACCCACTGCAGCCAGACTTCGTGCTCCGTCTGTCTGCATGTCCCACAGGTGTGCCCAGGCCACTCTGTGTGTGTGAAATACCTTCCCCAAAGAGATGGGCAAAGCCACCACCATTTTTCTTTCTGACCACTCTTCCCCTCCCTACCCCTCACTGACTATAAGAACTCAATGGCCCACTTATGGCACAAGAAATGGTTTTCTGCATATAAAGTTTAACCCCAAATACATTTGAAACAAAGTAATTGCCTTCAGTACACTGTCACTTTCTTATTTCCTGCCCTGAATTCAGCACTCTGTTCTGTTTTTCTGGGAGAGATGACCATCTCACTAACACCGTGTAAGAAATGCAGCTCCCAGCTTTGCTTTGCAGACCTGGTTCAAAGTTCATTGATGTGATTGGAAAGATTCCTATTGACTCCATGGACACTGCGTAAGGCCCTAAATGCCAGTGAGGCTAAAACTAGCTCGTTCAGGAAAACAGTAAGGCCCTTACCTCTGGCCTTGGCAGGTAAGAACTTTTCCAATTCCCTTGAAACAGAATCTGGAAGCTATTTATGCTGAAAAGGTGCACGCTTACTTCACACAGTTTTCCTTTATGCTCACCAAAGCGGAGAGATTTTGCTTCTTTACATACTCTAACTTTCACAGATGGCAGAAAGCTCCTGTTTTTAATTATGACAAACCCTTGCATATCGTTAGTATGTACACAGCACCATTGATGTGCTTGGCATTTGACAAAAAGAGTTAAAGGGAGTTATGCCTGTGAGCAAGTACAATCATGGGAGCAGAATCAGGTCCTTCCTCTGCATGGTCCAAATGGACAAATTCCATAAAGATAACTCTGGCTCCAGATGGTTCCAGCATAAAGAAACAAGTAGCAGAAAAGCGCATGAGTGGCGAGCTGCTCAAGGTATTCCCCTCTAGTAACTCTTTTCAAAAGGGGCATCTCTCATTTGAGCCTCACATGTCCCTTGCTCCCCCACCCAAAATGAATCAGGATGCTGCTAGGGGTGAGGTGTTTACTTAAATTAGAAATGTCAACTTGTGAAAGAGATTACAGTGTTATTTTGGTTGCACTTGAAAAATTTCCACCAGCCAAGAGAGGTAGCCTCAAGAGAGAACTAGCTAAAACTTCTACACTAGAAGAAGTTTATTGAGCTTGCTCCTTGCCTGGTATAAATCAGTGTAGCTCCAGTGGAGTCACTGATCCTCTGCTCCACAGTCAGAGGAGTTACAGTGATTTACACCTGCTGACTATCTGGCTTTTGACATGTGATCACTGTCTATTAAATAAGTTTGCCCCACTCTGCCACCACCATTTTAAGATTCTTGTCTTCCAGTGTTTGTTACACTGTGTGCCAATTCTGAGCTACTTTTAGGCCCTTGTAGGGCAAAAGATGGTTATTGCACAGGAAAGGAAGAACTATATTGGTTATTAGCAGTGGCATCTGGCTGGCGTGACCACCATATGCAGTAGGATGGTATAACAGGACTGCTGCTTACTTAGCACTCCTTCCTGGAGATAGGGGGGAGTCTCTGCAGACTCCCAGCTTCTGTTTTTCTTCTCTTCAGGCCCATTTAAAAACTCAGAGGCTCTCTGGTTAACAGTGCCCCTGCCTGGGATTAGTTTAATGCCAGAACCAGTAAGCAACAGCTCAGAGTCCCAAACTGGAGTCCAGTCCAACACAAAAAAATGCCATGCTTTGTTCTAGAATTTTCTCTCATTTCCAGGGTGCTTCTTTCATTCCAGTCTGAGTCTCCCAACCACTCCTCCCCACTTGGGTTCTTATGTCCATTCCCAAACACAATCAGGGTTTCTTCTCTGTCCCCTGTGAACCACCACTCACTACACTTTACTTTCCAAGCTCACTGGTGCTATGATCCTTCAGGAACCTTCCTGTCCCATCTCCTTTCTTCTTTGGCAACTACAGTGTTCACCAGCATCACTACAGCTCCCTGAGCTTCCCCTGTTCACTGCAGCCACCTTCTGTTTTTTATAGGGAATTGTTTGATTCCTCTCAAAGTGGGCTCATTTCATAATCAGGACTGGCTTAAACCAAGGCTCTCCAGCCCAAAGGTACAGAGGGCTACCCTCTCCCATTCAAAGTAAAAGTCTGAGGGTCAGATTGTCATGGTGTCTGGAGTGACATGCAAGGGTGAGTGTCAGTCTCAGGTCAGACTATCAGACAACCAGGAAGACCCCCTGCCTCCCCAAAATGGTGGTATGTTCTATAATTAGATTTCACTAGGGCAGCAACAAATGTGAACTCTGGGATCACTATGGTAAGACTGGTTATAGAGTCCTTCATGAGCATTTCACAAGATTTCTTTGATATGTATTTTAGTTGCACAAGTATTTACCCTGTAAATGTTTCCTATTACATTATGACAGGAAGAGATAAGCAAAAACAATAGAGGTAACATCCCATTTGGTTCATGAAGTTTAAACAGCCAAAGGTATGTTTACAATCACTTTGATCTAACACACAAATGAATTGATCTGAATAGACTCTAGCATGACCTGGTCAGCCAGCGTCACACAGATTTTTCTGCTGGTTTAAATCAGTTTAGTCACTCTAGAATGGAGATACATCAATTTACACCTAATAAGGAACTGGCCCTGCACGGTTTGGAGGTGACTTAGTCGGTGCCTAGTTTATTGAGAACACAAATTCAAGAGGATCCAAGGGAACCATCAGGCAGAGATGAGTGACCTTCAGAATCGAACACTGTCTGAATTCCTGTAATACATGCACAACTAGTAGGACAGGAACATTTCTGCCTGTATTACCAGCAATTTTTTATCTTCTATTTACTAGATCAGAGTAAACCTGAAGAGTTAATATTTAACTAACCTCTTGTGGTTGTCTGCTTTATTTGAGAGAAGAAGCAGTTAGTTTAGAGTCATTTTGGAGGCTTGTGAACTAGCAGCAATGCCCACTGTGGTGTTCTTGTGGACTGTTATTCTAGCACACTGTGCTCTTGCAGCAAATGGTAAGTAGCTTTGACTTTTGCATAGCAAATAATATTCTGTACTGGAGACAGACAATGAGAATGGGAGTACCTTGGTGGTGATGGAGTTTTTTGCAGAATTTCTGGGTGTTATCAAGCAGTTGAAAAAGTCTGGCTGAAATATTAGAATTTTTCTTGAAAACTACCACACTGTACTGCTTCTGTAGGCTGAGCACATGGGATTGCACATACCAGGGGCTCCTTGTATTTCTCTGTTCCCCCCACTGCCCTGCTTCCTGTGTGCCACCCTACCATTATCCTCTATTTCAGGGACTCCCTGCAACCTTCCCACCTCCCCCCTTCTCTGTGTCCCCATAGCATTCCTTCACCCCATACCAGGATCTTCTATTCTCCCCACAACATGCCAGGAGCTCTGTGTATCTCCTATCTCCCCCTCCCCAGTACCATTGTCCCCTATTCTCTCCCTTTCCAGGGATTTGGTGTGTGCCCCTATTCCCCCTTTCCTCCGCAAACCCTTGCCTTCCCACCATGGCAGGGGTTCTGGGTGAGACCCCCATTTCATCCTCTGCCACATGTCAGGGACACTGGACGTCCTCTCTGTGTTAATTTAGACAGAATAAAGGGCTTAAAGAGTTAAACATTACAGAGTTTTAGACATGGTTTAGGGTTTTGGATACAGATACCTCAGCTTGTTTAGTCTCATGGCAAACACACCATTAAAAATCTTTTCCTTTTTTGTATCTTTAATAAAAGGTAAAATCCTTAAAACATTTGAAATGTAAAGTATTAAATATGACTTTAATTATAACATCCCTTGTTCCCGCTCCCTTTAGATGGAAACCCCCCTTTATCTAAAAGTTTCTTAGATGTCTTATGGGTGGAAAAGAGAAGAAGTTAATTGAGATGGGCTGGAACTGTAGGATTGCTGCTGTTAAAGTCTGAGCCCATGTCTCAGAAGACACACACACAAACAAAAACAAACTCTCAAATCCCAGGTGGTGGTTGGGATTCAGCTGGTAAATGCGGCAATGTCATCTGCCTTCCTTTCTCTGACTTTGTCTGGACAAGACCACTTTCAGGGTTCCAGAAGATGGTGGGGGTGGCAGCCATGATGGTGAAACTTGCTCCAGTAGCCAGTTTTTCTCTCTGAAGTGTTTTCTTTTTAAGACTCTTAAAAGTGATGGGGAGGAATAGTCCAGCCTCTCATTATTTTGTACATCAATTAGGCCTAATATCCAACACACCAATTTTGGTTCATTGATTTCTGGTTCCACACTTTTCCTGTTTCAAGGACTGTATTAAGATCAGGCCTGGTAGTTATTATATCAGGAGGCCACTTTATTTGGACTAATTCAGTCTGTTTCTTTTTTGCATCTTTTCCCATCAACATTTGTTTTGTTGTAGGTTATTGTGACATTTCATGAACTTTCATTCACTTTTAACAGTGGAGCTCACACTTAGGGTAAATTTGTATGCCCAACAACTCCTCCATACAATCGTCATCGATTTTTCTTCCATGGCAGAGATTCTGTGTGACTCTCCCTTTCTAGGGTCCTCCATTCATTTCACCAATGCCAGGGGTTTCTGTGTTCACTCCTCCCCCCTCCCCCCATTCTTATTTCTTTTCTTTCTGCTTGGGAGATAAATCATTCAGGGTGTTGTCATTTTTAAACTATGATGGGAGGATCAGCAGAGCTGATATGGGGGTGTTCTTATTTTGAAAGGTGTCACTGGGTGCCATAAAGTG
Source organism: Dermatemys mawii (assembly GCA_007922305.1). Classification (NCBI taxonomy): domain Eukaryota; kingdom Metazoa; phylum Chordata; order Testudines; family Dermatemydidae; genus Dermatemys; species Dermatemys mawii. The sequence continues at coordinate 19,339,658 of ML677373.1, forward strand.
TTTCTTTGATCTATGAACAGCTACAGACAGACAGTTGGAGAAATGCCTTTGAGTTGAGTATAAGACCTCTGTGCTTGAGTTTTCCGAATCATACAAACAAAAATACTCTGCCCAGTATAACTAAAACCTTTTATTGTAAAGTGCTTCCTTTCTTCCAGTTTGCCCCAAGCCACGTGAAGTGCCATTTGCTACAATTGATGTAGATGTAAGCAGTGTCAGGAATGAGATATATTCTGACATCTGGTGGCGAACTATGGGAATTGCAGTGAGTCTTAGAAAATAATTCTGGGGCTGATAAATTTGCATAGACACACCCACTGCGCCTAGCCTGAGCCCACAGCAGCCCACATGGCCACTTCGGCTGATGAGGGAGCCCCAGTTTCCATGTTATTGGGGCAGGAATGATAAAGTGATGTTACTGTGATTATGTGAATGAAGGACTATGGACATGTACTTGGCCTTTGTTATGATGGAGGGACTCGCCATCATCTAGGTAGCACTCAGTGGGCAAGGGCCATGCATTTCAGAACACTGTGATATGGAAAGAGATAGTGGACAAGCACCTATACCTTTTGGTGAGGGCTCTGTCTGAGGGCCTCCCAGGCCTACTGCACCCTGCCTGTCTCCACTGTAGAATGTCAGAATTGATTTTTTGCTTCCATTAGGAGCCTGGTTTCAGGCTGCTGAGCTGGAAATTGCTTTGGGCTCACTGGTGCACCTGCACTAAGGTTCCCCTACTGTATGCTGAAATCACCTAAGAGCTAAAGAAATCACTGAGCACTGTCTTAAGTAGGGGGGCCTGAGAAAAGTGCAGAGTGGCTGGTGCAGCAGAGCAGTCTGTGTGTTGGCTAGCAGGACGGCTAGTGGAGTTGTTGGTGCTGCGGGCAGAGTGACCGGTGCGGCAGAGCTGTCTGTCGACTAGCGGAGGCGTTGGTGTTGCGGGCAGATTGACCGGTGCGGCAGAGCTGTCTGTCGACTAGCGGAGGCGTTGGTGCTGCGGGCAGAGTGACCGGTGCGGCAGAGCCGTCTGTTGACTAGCGGAGGCTCTGCTGCGGGCAGAGTGACCGGCGCGGCACAGCTGTCTGTGTGTCGGCTAGCAGAGCAGCTAGCGGATCAACGGGCAGAGCGGTTCGTGGGACAGCCAGCGGAGCGGAGCAGAGCCGATTGCGGTGAGAGCTGCAGCGGAACCTCACGGAGAGGCGGTGCAGTTGGCCTCGGACCACGTAAGGTGCCCCGTGCCCTACCCTCCAATTCCACCCAGGCTGGAGGTAAGACTCTGCCAATTGACTTTTGAACTCTGCACTGACCAAGAACAGAGACTCTTGGGCTGTTGGACTTTTGGGGCTATTGAGTGACTTTTGGGGTTGTGGAACTCAAGAGCCAAAGGGAAGGCCACGGCCTAGTTGCTGGGAGGGGGGCTTCTGGTTCATGATTTGGTTTATTAACCTTGTTTGTGGTGTTTCCCCAATATAATGCCACATTGTTTCTCCCTGTTATTAAAAGGCTTTGGTACACTCAGACTCTGTGCTTGCGAGAGGGGAAGTATTGTCTCTTACAGACACCCAGAAGAGTGGTATATGGTTGTCCCAGGTCACTGGGTGGGGGCTCGAGCCGGTTTTTGTATTGTGCTATTGGAATGGAACCCCTGGATACTGAACCCGGCCCTTGTTGCTGCCAACTCTGATGGGCAGAAGGGTTACATAGATAAGAGAATATATGATATAGGTGAAGAAATTACATACACCTGTGATCCTGGTTATAGCCATCAGAGTGGCTCAAAGAAGTATATTTGCCCTTGGTCTGGTAAATGGCCTATCAATACAATGAGATGTATACGTAAGTAAATCATAAATACTATTCCTAGATGTTCTATTCTGCTGCTGATACTGTGCATTGGTTTGACACAGGCTTTTTTATGGTTCACGTGATATATCTAGCTACAAAGCTGTGAAGCCTTTATCTTCTGTGTTCTTGCCTTTACATTATAAGAACTGAGCACAACGTTGAGTTCTTAAACTGTAAAGTAAGCAGCCATTTTGTTATTGGAGTTGCTACTGTTAGACAGGAGTTGCACACTTCCCTCTCTAATGGGAGCTTTACTTTTTTTCTTGTTGTTGATTCCCTTAATCCAAAATAAAAGATGTTTAGATTGAAATTATAGAGTTGGAGTGTTCTGTGTACATGGAAAACTGTAACTATTTATGAAGTTTATAATCAAACTTTTAACTTGGCTGTTTCATCCTTAAAATTGGAAGGTTAATTTATTCTGTTGTTTTAAAGTGTGTGAATAAAATATTGATAATTTTGACTTTAATAACATCTACAGAAATAAGTTTTTGTTTACAAAATTCCATTTACTTAAATGGAAGAAGGGTCAGACTCTGACAACTTTAATCTTTATTGACTCAATCACAGGCAAGTTATTTATATCACATGCTTTGCACAGCCTTAATCAATTGTCAAAGCTAATGTAACAACTAAGAACTTTGAAACTATCTTACGTGTATTTTGATTTAAAATATAAAATGTGTAGAGTGCTGAAAATGTGTACAAAAAAGCGAAGAAACTTGAATGACACTAGTCATTAAATGATCTCAATACTGTGACTGCTTTATTTTATACTTCATGAAATAATATTATCCTCTCATCTTTAAACAACAGCAAAGAAATGTCCCTATCCTGAACAGTTGAGAAATGGAATAGTTATTGTTAAAGACTTGAACTATCAAAGTTTGATACACTTTTCATGTGACTCAGGGTAAGTGTTCACATCATCACGTTATTAAAAATAACTTCAGCATAGTAAGGTAATAAACTAGATCCTCTGGTTTTATTAATTGAGAAAAGCTACAGAAATAAAAATGATCCATTTCACATTTCATGAAGGTGAACATCGGAATTGCTATACTGGATTAGACCAATGATCCATGTAGTTAGGTGGCCTATCGTTGAAGCCACTAGCAGAGATTTCAAAGGAAATTGTTAAACACCCATCGTGGACATTTACAGTGCTGATTTGCTATGGAATGTGATAGTATTTAAAATACATAATAAATAATATGAACATACTTTTTAAGAACAGAACTGGGAAATTGTTGCACTTTTCATATAAAGTATTTCTAGAAACACAGTGATTTGGTTTTATTCTCAAAGTTCCCAATATTGATTCCCATAGATATACATTTTATCCAGCTTTCTTGTTATCTCCAAGTCAGGATAACATAGAGAAGTTATGTGATGGAGAATAATTCAACTTTGTATGCTGTATAAGATGAGCAGGCTAAACCCAGCCAGCAAGTTTAAGGCAAAGGAAGATCAAAGCAGTGTTTCAAAGTTATAAGGAAGCTACTGAGAAATGTGGTCTACATTATTGAAAAACTCAGCCCCCAAAGCAGTCATCATCTGTTCCTTGGAGTGTCACCAACTCATCCTGACAATCAGTACATCTAGAGGGGTCTCTGCTCATGGGAAGGATAAACAACTCAATTTTACATGCACAAATAAAAGAGCAATCCAGTGAAACTGCAGGCTAGACTGAAAAATTAAAACAAGAAAATTGTGAGCCCATAATTAATATGAAAGCTGCAATAGCCTTGGAAAACTGAAAAATCAATGAAAGGATTGAGAATAGTGCCAAAAAATCTCTGACTGACTTATGCTTCCACTAGAATAACACAAAATGATATACATAATCACTCAGGGCACACCTGTTCCCACTGAGTCTGCCCATGGACTTCAATAGATGTTGGATTAGATGATTAAGAACAAATCTTGGTCCTGTTAGTCAATGCTGAAATTCCCCTGGATTTCAATGAGTTCAGGATTTGGCCCTTAGTGAAACTGGGAAAGATACAATTAGGGGGATGACCGCTAGAGTGGACATTGAGACCCCAGAAATTGAGCTGACAAAGAAATTTCAGTCCCATGTTAGTACAATATTCAGTTCAAATCAACAAGGTGATTTCCCAATAGCATCACTCAGACTGAGAATGTGGGAAACAAGGTGATATGAAAATGGCTGTGTCAGAGATGCTGGAGCTACTAAACAACTGGTTTAAAAAATTCTTCACATGTCAGGAGTCCCAGATATTCAAGAACTGGTGTGGAGGATGGGTCTCTCTCTCTCTCTCTCACCCTGTTTAACCTTGGCCATAGCTTAGTGGGGGATTTTGCTACTCCCAAGAGAATGACTCTCAGAAATGGAACCAGTCCAAATGGCTGTGCTGGTTTTATGCAAAAAAATTGTCTGTTCCGCCTTCTCCCCCCTTTACAAATCCACTTTATACAGCATGAGATGAACTCCTGCATCAGAGACAGCACCATAACAATCTAGGCTCTTGGGGCTGAAAATAGTGCCTCTGCTTCTTTCCCTGCACAGTGAATGAAAACTTGAGGTTAACCCTAATTTGGTCTCCTTAAGCAGCAATGCAATACACTTGTACCCAGGGAGGGCTGGTTTGAAAATGTGATCTTTCTGCCAGTTTTGGAGATTAGAATACATTCAAAGGAATTGGCTAAGGAAAATAGAGGCAGATATTTGATAATAGCATGTTGGCGGAACCAGCGATACAGAAAATGGTGTTTCAGCTAGAGCTGTTCCCTTGTTTTGAAGTGCTGTTGCATAACATTAAAACTGGGAAGAAATCTGTAGAAACAAATCACGTGGGTGAAAAGAATTGTAGGTAGACAAAGTTTAAAAGAAATATCCTATCAAAATAGACCTAACCACCCTTTCAATATGCAAATGAGCAGTCACCCGTCAAGCAACCTGTTTCTATATGTAGTTATATGTTGTGACTGCACAGTGGATTCATTCACAATTTTTGTGGATTCAGCTAAGGAGGCCTGCTGAAAGTATGGCTCTAAAATAAACAGCACACAAAATAGGCTGTTCAGTGCGTGCAACGTTATTAGTATGTTCTCAGTGCACTTTGTATCAATGTTTTTATTATTTGCATAGCACCTTAGAGTGTATGTCAGAGGGCAGCTGGCCCTCTGAAGGGGTCTGTGGTTGTGCTGACCGCTGGGAAGCAGTGAATTACACAGGGACACGCCTCTGGTGTGATAAAAGGAAGCTGTGTTGAGCGGTGGCTAGGTAGGAGAAGAGAGGATCCTGGGGAGAGAAACAGTTCCCAGAAAGTAGGTGAATATAGCTATGGAGAAGGCTCCTCAGGGGAAGCTGGTGAGGGGAGTCACTAGCAAAGAAAACCAAGTGTTTGTGACAGGAAGGGACTATGAATGATAAATCTCAGAGAAACCTGGTTACTTTGAATGTCTTCACTGGGGAACAACAAAATCTCTGGGAAAGAGGAATTTTATGTTGCCTTGGGAAAGGTCAGCCTCTGTGGGAACTTTGATGCAATAGGAGAGACCCTCCCACAGCTAATGACAAGAGAGCCCTGACTCCAGAAAAGGGTTCTGGGTCACGAAGGCCTCACAAAGGCCTTGGACATATTTAGCCTTGACAGATGAAGGCTGTCTCAGTCTCCTCCCTGTGCTACTACAGATACTGAGGGGAAGGCCTATTTATGTGATGTTCTGTCTTTGGAGTTGAATAAACTAGACTCCTAAAGGGGTGCTGTTCAATATAAAAGCCTCACTGGACTTAGTAAAACCCTCAATCAGGGAAACTGAGGCAGAGACACAATCGTAGTGCTACACCAAGTCACCAGGGTGATTTTGGGGTGATGGCCCCCATTACAATGTACTTGACATTGGAGGAGAAATACACCTGGAAATAAGCGATCCTTCCTCGAATAGCTTAAAGCAGAAAGGTATCTGAAGGAAGGGCAAGAACAGAGGGTGTCAGAGGGGAGAATAGTATGGAACAGTTGACTAAGATCAGTATCCAAGTGAAAAAAGTGAGTTTTTTCTCACTTTTTTCAAGGCGACAGACTTGGAAGTGACTAGGACAATCACTCTTCTGCATGTAGGAGCAACTTGGGAAGAGATGAAGCTGTGTGTGGAATGAAACCTAAGAGCAGAAAGTTGAGTGGATTCTGTAGAATCTATGCTATAAGAAGGGGGCATAGGAGGAAATGAGACCTAAAATGTAGGCAGGGTGGATGGAGCTCTGCATAGCCGTGTCTGTGTGTGTATACACAAGAGGTGTCCATCAAAGTATCAGCATAACACCAGTACAGCATAAAGATATCACTTCTTTGTAAGATATCCATCTGAGACAACAGCTATAAAGGTATCTGGACAAGAGTCAGACAAACATATGACTCACTTCATTTGTTCATGCCACTGGAATAATTCATTAGCAAATATTTTTCACCTGTGACATTCACGGCTGAAGCACAGCCTGGAATTCATTGCTGAGTGTAAATCAGGGCTGAGGCCTGGCACCTCTAGGATTGACCGTTCATAATCCCGGCACCTCCGGGCTTGCCGTTATGAATGTAATCTGTTATGAATGTAAAAAAAAAAAATTGCTGGAGCCCCACTAGTTAATTGCTTGAACCCCGACACCTCTTTCATTACTAATTAAGCACTGGTGTAAATGGTTCCGTTCAAATTGCACTTCTGAGAAACACAGTATAACAAACAATAAATAAAGGCAACTCTGGCATTCAGTTTAATAATGGGATTTGATTGACAGGCCTCATTTTGCTACTGATAATTTGCTGGTTTCCAGCTGTGTAATATAGAAATGACAGAAACAGGATGAGCATTTCATTAATACTCAGTGTAAGTACTTTCACTAATACAATCTGTGAAGTCCTGAGATAAGGGTGTTAGAGGGAATGTACATGAGAATTAAACTGGGCCGACTGGTGCTACTGGTAAAGTTATGCACTATGGTATCTCCCCAGAAGTATCTGATTTTATACAAACAGAATCAATGTACTTGTCATGGATAAGTGAGCATTGCTCCCAAGTAACCCATTTATTGTGCCATCCACTGTATTAACGACAAATCAATATTCTTTCCTTGCATGTATACACTGTATTAATCAATTATATAAACCAATATGTCAAATACTATATACAGTTAAGTGTGGAAGGCATTGGCCTCATATTAATTTTCTCCTCTTATGAAAAGAGGCTTTTTGGAAACTTGCAATGTTAGTATAGAGCCAATTTTTTCAGGTTTTAATCAAAATTCCCATTAAAGTCAATGGGTGTTTGAAGAAGGGAAGGATTCCAGGATTTGGACCATACAGTGCAGTGCATATCTGCTTGCTAGGTCTCTTTTAGAGAAGCACTAGTCTCTAAAAATTAAGCCTGTAAAAATTATTTCAATTCTGTTATGTGTAAATGGTCTCAAAGCTTGCTTATAAATGGCTCTCTTTCTCTTCAGATACATTCTCTATGGAACAAGCACTAGCCAGTGCACAACAGATGGACAGTGGAGCGGAAAACAACCTGAATGCCAACGTATGTGTCCCACATATAAGAGAAATTCTCTGGGCCTTTTTCTTATTTACTTTCAAGATTTCTTTATGTCGTTCTGGTCTTTGAAAGACCCTAAAAGTGGGCATAAATATATTCACATCCACTCCAAGGCTTCTTAGCAGTGCCAGAGCAGTATAAAGGGGCTCAATGTAAATAAGAATCAGACCTTCTGTCTTTGACATGGAGAGAAATAATGGTGTGATCTGCATTTTTTTTTTCATGTGTGAATTGTAAGAGAAGAGTAGTTTAATAATCTGTTTAGTAGAATGGGAGTCTGGGACTCTGAATTCTAATACTGGAGCAGAGAATGCTAATTCCCTGGGGACTGGGCAGGTCATTTGCCGTCTTTGCTTCAACTTAGGATATTGGGGAAACCCCGCAACTCTGGTGTAGGTGTTATTTTGCCATAATTGATCCTTCATAGACATACAACACTTTGTTGAGAGAAGTACAAATATGCTGTAATGGTCTAAGTATTATTATATAGGCTGTAAAATTTTACAGCAGTCCATGAATTACAAACGTTGATGCCACTGAGCCTTTTAATCTTATTGCTTTGGGAAATATATTTCTCTGTGAAGTATGCATAATTCCACCAGGGACATAGTGCTCATTCTGTTGATGTTCCTCAAGGCAGGAGTAACAGCTAGGTCAGTGATACTGAGACCTCATGGTTCAGAAACCAAATTAACGATCAACATTACCCAAAAGGGCCACCGTAGTGTGAATTCTTTGTTTCATTTACTATAGTACTATATATTCATATTTAAACAGTATGATGGGAAATATTTAGTGTGTGTATATGTGCTTGTATATATGTGTGTGTGTATAATACATATATTATTCTCACAGCAAAATAACTGACCAAGTATTATTATTTTATCAACTACAATTGGTTAATAACCTAGCCTGGTTAATAATTAAATCACAACGTGTTTTCATATGTGCTGCAAAGAGCTGCAGGAGGCATATTAAAGAGCCACTTGCAGCTCTCAAGATTCAGTCTGAGTATCACTGAGCTAGATTTATAATATATGTGGAATAGTGATACTCTGCTTTTTCCAGCTGTGACTTGTCCTCCTCCTTCACTTCCTGAATTTGGAGTTATTTCTTACCATAAGCTAACGCCCAGAAATGAGTCCGTCTTCCTAGACATTATCCGTTTTGAATGCTTACCGTCTTTTGCATTGTTTGGAAATGAAACCGCTACTTGCATGGCCAATGGGAACTGGAGTGGTATACCAGAATGCAAGTGTAAGTCAATATATGATCAATAATTTACTTTATTATTATTATTATATTTGTTATTTATTTTATTATTTTAAAAGCTTCTTACAATAACATGTATGAAATAGCATGAACAATATTTTTTTTTAAAAGGGCAATCCTAAAAGATACCAACTTGTTAACTCATTCACTGGAAAGACTATAATTCACCCTATTCTGAAAGGCAGAATCATGAATGAAAGTAGAGTGCTGGCAATGACCTCAAGATGGCACATTTTAGGGAACAAAATGTTGCTCCATGGTAACTATAACCTATGATACTGTATAAGTTTATGCAAATCAAGAGCAACTTCCATTGGCATGAAATTAAAATCTGATCCATGAACGTATTCCACTAACCAAGCAGCAGCAGTGAACTATTTCATCAATTTAAGAAATACAGGACTAGACTGTCAGTTAGTAACGCCAGTTGATAACTCCATTAGCATAACTCCATTGACTTCAATGGACCTGTGCCAAATTCCATGATTTTAGGATCTGATCCATAGATCATAATGAAAATATTTCTAAACAAAATAGTATTTGTTTCTTTCTAATGTTTTCACCTTCTCTCATGGTATATCTCTGTGAAAGAGGAACCAAAGAAAGTTTCAAGGTTACCATGTTTTCCACACTATATAATATGTCTTAAACTTCTACTATTGATGCAGCTTTGTTTTTTCTACAACAGATGTACAATGTCCACATCCCACAGGAATAGAAAATGGATTCGTAAATTTTGCAGTTCGCAGAACCTATCATTATATGGAGAGTGTTGATTATGGCTGCCAGCCTCATTATGTATTAGATGGACCAAGGGAATCAAGGTGTGAAAAAACAGGTAGCTGGTCCATCAAGCCAACATGTAAAGGTATGAATATATATACTCTGTATTAAAAATTGTATTGTCCTAAAAGCGTAGCTGTGCATCATGAGAGATGACTTTGTAACAGTTCCCCATCTCAAAACAAAGTAGAAAGTACAAAATCCGACCTAATGTAAGAGAATATAACTGAACTGACTTCAGTGATCATGCATCTATTTCCACTAGGTCTGAATTCTCCCTTTCCCCCATGTTTTTCGTAACCAAATGAAAACATAGTATTCTGGTCAGGTCTATGTTAGAAACCTTTGTTGGTGTTACACTATTGCTTAGGGGCACTTCCCCTTTCCTCACTGCCTTTTTTAAAGAAACATTTCTATATAGGCAAAACCTTCAATGTAAAGGCTATACCACCAAAAACATGTTTTATGGTGGTGTAAACTGTACCTGCACTAGTGGGGTTTGCCAGAATAATTACACCAGCAAATCTTTTCTAGTGTAGACGTGGCCTTACTAGTCTCCCCCATTTATTGTGATCAGAAGTAACATTTTCTGTAATTATTTCACATAATTTGTTTTCCATCAATATTTAGACTATTAGAAACATATTCACACTTTTAAATTACGAAAAGGGTCAAAAATGCTGTTTATTTGGATGTTCCCAAGAAAAGATACACCCGCAGCTGATCTATGGAAACCAGCCACTTGACCACATTTATCAAATACACATATTCATCTAAACCAGCATATTGCAATAAGTCAGAGGGCAGGATTTTCAAAAACACCTAAGGGTGCTTCAAAGTCACTTAGCCCACAATCAACTGTCCCACAACGAAGGCTGTACTCCAACTAGCTAGGCAAGCGGACAGACCTGCATGGGCCACATGGTGTTCTTCTATCTCCACATGTTATTTTTGTATCTTCTTCAAAAGACCTAGTCCATTCAATTTTTAAACAGAGCTCTTATTATTCAGAAGTACTGTTTACAAATTAATTGTTTTTCAGCACCATGTAAAATACCAGTTAAGAAAGCCACAGTGTTATACAACAGCCGGAAGATAAAAGTTCAGAATGACCTTAAGGAAGGAATACAGCATGCTGAAACTATTTTCTTTTTCTGCAAAAATAAAGAAAAGAAGTGTGGCTATACCATCCCCACTCAGTGTATAAATGGCCAACTAACAGTCCCTTCCTGTTTTGAAGGTATGAGCCAGGCTAATTACACAAGAACTTTCAGCTTGAGAGAGTGATAAGATTATATTGATTATATGGGTGGTGTTTTCATTTGGCCTGTGAGGGCTAAAGCATTTGGCTTGGAGAAGCATAGTGGAAGGCTGCAGTGAGAGAAGTGGTCCCAGCTGTGGAGAGCAGGCACAGCAAGAGTCTTCTATGTCAAAGAAGTGTCCTGTGGCAGCTTTGTCCATAGGAGGGCTGCCTAGGATTTGGGTGGGACAAAAAATGGACAGGGCCATAGCCAGTGAATCTGTGACTTCATGAATTGACTAGTCAGAACTCTCCATAGAGGAGGATTGTAGGGACTATCTTTATGGCTTTGAGACCCTGGAACATTGCATTAATTCCTGGGGAAGAATGCCATCCTCGCGGTCACTTATGCTGGACCTATTTATTCAGGGTTTGCATGGAACTGTGGGAAGGAAGGATAAGAGGCTAGTAATCCAGTTTTGAATTTTTGACACCAGGATCACAAAGTGATTGATGGCTTCACTGCAGAATCGAGGTTGCAGAAGCTGAGTTGCAAATGCAAAATATTTCAGACAGAAATCGCAGTCAGAATCTTTCAAACTAACTGCTTTATTATCAGTCAGGGAAATATGACCTCTTGTTGGCAAGAGGAAGTGCTTTGTGTTTGTTATTCTTTTATTAAATTTGCCCCCACAAAAAATCCCTCTTGAAAATGTGTGTGTGTGGGGAAATGGGGAGGAGGAGAGAACCCCGCCATTTGCTCAGTGAGGAAATGCCTGCTCTCATATTTTGCATGGCTTGCATTAGCATCAGATGATGGATGCAGTTGTTGCTTAAATGGGCCCTTGAAAGGTATCTTTCTACGGCTCCTATCGAGTACTGCTAAAATTCACTACATAGTATGCCCCATGATTGTAACTTATTTCAGTGGTTACATATTTTAAAGATTCTCATCTAGGTTTGTAACTTCTTGTTTTTGACAGAAATTGGAATTTTTACAGCTTTTTGGAAAACGGATCCAGCAGATTTGACACCATGTGATGCCTGAATGAATTTAAAACAACAACATAGTTCTGTTAACTAAATGTTTTATAACAACAAAACTGTAAAAGTGGAAAAGAGGTTCCCAGGAGTGTATTCCTCCCTGCCCCTACAAACAGCATACTGTCATTGCCAGACTATTTCACAGTCTAAGATAAAATGTTCTGTTACAGATTCTCTCTTGATATATAGCTGATGTGTTCTTTTGCTCACTTTCCTCTCCTCGTTATTTGCAAGTCCCTTTCAGACCACCCTAAGCAATTCCTCTCCTTTGGTATTTACACTCTTTCATGTACTTGTAATTTGTTCTCACATCTCTGGCCATACACCAATATAGTCATTTTTCAGTCAAGCTGTAGTGTATACTTCTTTCTTTTAATATCACCTGGTCATTAGTCAAATCCTCTAGCTCTCTCCTTTGTGTTGTTTCAAGTCAGTTTTAACTGTATCCACACGGTATGGCACATTTTCTTCATAAAGTGTTTTTGAATGGTAATTGTGGCATTTGCATCTGAAGAACTGGGCTTTTTACCCACGAAAGCTTATGCCCTAATTAATCTGTTAGTCTTTAAGGTGCCACCGGACTCCGTGTTGTTTTTGTGGATACAGACTAACACAGCTACCCCTCTGATACTGTGGCATTGATTTTCTTAATTTCTTATTGTGCCTTTTTAACTAAACATGAGGAATGTAAGTATGAAAACAAGCTTCTCAAGTTACTCATTTTAGAGTCTGATTTCAAAGCAAACACATCTAAAACCATCCTTCCCCTTCCTAATCTGTACCAGTAAGTCTGAAAATTCAAATGAGAAGGGAAGTGCTTAGTAAAAAGGGAGGCACTTGACTAGTGGTTAGGGAAAACTGGCAGTCAGGACTCTGTCTAGCTCCACCCCTGGCTGTCTGTAGTATCCTTATTCATGTTGAGTAGAATGACTGAAGTGTAAGACTGGAAGACGACTTGAGACGTCATTTAGTTTAGTTCCCAGTGGTGAGGCAGGACCAAAGATACCTAGACCATCAGGCCGGCTCCAGCTTTTCTGCCGCCCCAAGCGGCGAAAAAAAAGGAAAAAAAAAAAAAAGAAAACCCCAAGTTGTGCTGCGAGAGCTGCTGCCGCTGAAAAGAGTGAATGAGCTGCTGCTGAACTGCCGTTGAACTAGCAGACATGCCGCCCCCTAATTTTGGCCGCTCCAAGCATCAGCTTTCTTCGCTGATGCCTGGAGTTGGCCCTGTAGACTATCCCTGACGTGTTTGTAGTATGTTACTCTGCACATACTCTAATTGGCCTGCATTTTTTTACCCCAGATCAGCCCATGAAAAAAGGCCCTCTCTGTACAGATCACATAAATGGGTCAGACACCCTTATGGAAACATCTCCTTCTCTGGAGGTGAAGAAAGAGTTCTTTGCAGCTTCAGGGTCCATAGAGGGAAAGAGGGTAGAGACTGATTGAGCTAGGGCAGGATCTACAGGGATGATATACATCATCCCCCTTCTGGCCCTGCAAAGATTGTGCTGGCTAAGATGATACAGCTTGGGACTGCACTACCCATTCTACAGTTTCTGGTACCAGGGAGCCAGAAGTAGCATCAGGCACCAGAAAAAGTGAAAAGGCATCAAGCATCTTTGCAGATCGCTCTATCCTCCCACAGCTTCCCCAGGGTCCTCTATATTTCTGGGCAGGCCCGGTGACCCAATCTCCAGTGATCCAGTGTGGGGATACAGTGGTAAAGCCAGGCTCTAACACACACACAGGCAGGGCCACGCTCAGCTGCAGAGCAGCTCAGGGAAGACTCAGTGTAAGGGACTTGCTCCAGGACTCAGATGCCCACCTCCCTTGGAGTGCAGACCCAAAATATATTATGAAATTCACCCATTCCCTCAATGTTGAGGGAGTCCCCTCCCCCGTTATAAATTACAAAACCTGGGGTTAATAATAAACAAAAGAAATTTTATTAACTATAAAAGACAGATTTTAAGTGGTAAAAGGGGTAACAAACAGAACAAAGCAGATTAGTAAGCAAATGAAATCAAAGAATCAAACTAAGCTAGTCTCACTAAAGAAATTGGTTACAAACAGTATTTCTCACCCTAGATGTTGTTGCAAGTAGTTTGCATAGTTTCTGTGGTTCAGAGTTCCAGTTACATTCCATTTCAAACTAAATCCGTCTCAGTCTGGATGCCCCCCATGGCCTTCCCTTTTGCAGTCTTTCTTCTTGGGCAGACAGGCCATGAGAGGAGGAGTGCTGTTTACCTTCCTTCCCCACCCTTAAATAGGATTTACGTAAGGTGGGAATCCTTTGTTTCCCAAACTTGACCCCCCTTCCCTTACAGTGGAAAATTACAAGGAGTCCCAGGTAATGTTTTAGTATCAGATGACAAGACCACCTGACTCTGTAGGATCACAGTGTCCATGAGTCAGTGGCATTATGGAGAGTCCACAGGAAGGCCAAGTTTTTCACAGTCCATTGTTCTCACCGGTATGTTTTTTCCATTGTTGTACCTGAAGTATTAGCAGCGGGTGTCATCCAAAGTAGGAGAGTTGAAATACCGATACATAGTCAATATTCCTAACTTCAGACACAGAAGTGATTCAGGCATATAAATTGGATAATTGCATTCAGTAAATCATAACCTTTCCAATGATATTTCACATGAATCATCTTTCATAAAGAATATCTGTTACATCATTCACATCATAAGCACATTTTCATAAACAATATGGAATGACATATCACTGAGATGATCTGGGCTACTGAAAATGAATGAGAAACTAGCATGCTATGGTACTTCTCATGAGTAAAGGTATTTGGTGGTGTTGTATCTGTCTCGGTCCCACAATATTGGAGAGACAAGGTGGGTGAGTTAGTATCTCCTATTACAGTGGTCTTCAAATTGGGATGCGCGAGACCCCGGTGCCGCCTCCAAGCCTGCCCTGAAGACCGCCGAACTCACGGGCGGGCTATTTTAGTCCCGCCGAAATGCCGCCACAGAAAGCGGAAGCTTCCACTTTCTGTGGCAGCATTTTGGCGGACGTACCCCCCTGGGGGCCGCCAGACTTTTCCCTCCGCGGAAAGGGACCATGGGGGGAAAAGTTTGAAGACCCCTGTCTTAGACTGCTTCTAGAGTCACAGGACAAAATATTCAAACTCATCTTAATATGGCGTCTATGTCATTAGGCAAGCACCCATCTCATTTAAAAATCTGGTCAATGTTTTGCAGACAAACTTGGGAAAGAACTTTAGCACAGATTCTGACAGTTTAACATAAACTTTTCTGCAGCTAAAATGTTGCAAAGTTGGACTATGTTTAGAGACAAGTTTGCTGGGCTGCCATTCAATGCCATGAAACACTACTTTGTTTCCTCTCAATTTCTTTTTACTTTACACATCAGCAGCATTCATTCACTTCCTGGGTCATAATGGTTTTTCTGAACACTGTTAATAAATGTTTCAGTTTCCTGAATTCTCCTTACCCCTTCAGAGTGGGAATCTTGATCACATTACCTGCCTCCCTCCCAGCTCTCAAGATGGCTATATATAAGAGCAGTGGTTTTAAACCTTTTTTTCATTTGTGGACTCCTAAAAATTTTGAACAGAGGTGCAGATGCATAGTCTTCAGCCACCCAGGGGTCCATGGACCACACGTTGAAAACCACTGTAGCAGAGTATGTATGAGCATTGCCATTAAGAGTTATATTCATGTTTTTGTATTTATTATCCATTCTCCTCAAAGAGAAAAATAATGTGACCTGATAAGTCTTTGAAGTGGTGAAATGTTTTGTGAGTCACAACATTTCAGACATGAAAGGTTTCCACGGAAGGCTTAAAAAAATAGTAGAGCAACTAGAAGATGTTTCCAAGAAGCCTGGAGTGAGTGAGTGAAGCCTCCCATTTTCTTTATAGACAACCGAAAGAACGCCTTAAGCTGTGCATATGTTATTTGTAGCAACCTGCTGACACTGTTACAAAGATAAGACGGCATAGTAAAATTAGATGAAAACACACTGAATTGCATTCTATGTAAATGAATGCATTTTACAATTCAAATTGTGATTTTATTCTGTATTCACTTTGTGGATTTTTATGTATTCTACAACTCTACTTCTAGAATTATTTCTGTGGAGGGACAGCACACATCAACACATATCAACTAACTTGTTCAGAACAGTAATTTCTGCAGGAGACAGCTGTGGCAGATGTATGAACATTTTTCTCTCTTGGATAGAAGTTATGTAACTGTGAAATCACTGCATAGTCTTCACTAGGGGAGAGTGACTTTCCTTTTTTGGTGCCCTCCATCACTCAATAGTGTTAAACAAACACTGAACAGTAACTAACAAAGTGGATCTGTTTTCTCAGGAAATTACTCCTGAACAGAAATGGTAGATTCATTACTGGTCCTGCTCCCTCCATGAATTTTTAAAGTGACCTTCTAAAGATACACATCTACATGTTTCCATTTGCCCCTCAGTCTATCAGCACATTCTGTATTTCAAGATGCTCAGTAGTGGGCAAAATCTGAGCAGAATGTGGCCGCTATATATAAACCAAATGCAGGTAGCTTGTTTGCAAAACAGGTTAGCTTGCTTGACAGATCTGGAGCTTGAAGTTCTCTATTTTCCAACAAAACTGGTACAGTATTATCAAGAGCAGTGCAAGCTTCCCCATGCTCCCATGTCATAGAATCATAGAATCTCAGGATTGGAAGGGACCTCAGGAGGTCATTTAGTCTAAACCCCTGCTCAAAGCAGGACCAGTCCCCAATTAAATCATCCCAGCCAGGGCTTTATCAAACCTGACCTTAAAAAGCTCTAAGAAAGGAGATTCCACCACCTCCCTAGCTAACCCATTCCAGTATTTCACTACCCTCCTAGTGAAAAAGTATTTCCTAATATCCAACCTACACCTCCCTCATTGCAACTGTCAGCAAGCTTCAACCCCGTCTTGAAAGAACCAGCTCTAGGGTAACAGGTTTGTCATCATTAGGTCTGTTGAGCCCTGGGCTTTTCTCCTGAGACTGCCAACAAGGATTCTTGTTGCTATTTAAACCCTAAGAATTTGACTGACTTGGACCGACCAATTTTGTACATTGCAATTACAAATCAGGGCTTTGAACAGGTGTTTCAGTGATGAAAGTCTGTAGTTTATTTGATCACTTTGGCCAACCAATTCACCAACACTATTTCTGTAGCATACAAGGCCACTATTTTAAAATATTAAAAAATTAGTCATTATAATTACATTAAAGTCTGAATTAAAAATCATTTGATTAAAGAAAAATACATCTTTTGTGGTCTGGTCATGAAATTGTACCAAGAAATGAAGCATGGATAGATGGACTCCATCACTGTTTTTGTACTGCCACTATGCAAATATGTGAATGCAATTTTCTAAGGAGTTACAGGCAATCTATCAAGGTAACTAGTGTAGTTGCCACAGCTATCTTTGAATAAACCTTAATCCAGAATTATTTCCTCTGAAGATTAACTGAGAAATCAAAGAAAACAATTTGCTACACTATTTTAAGAAATTCTTCTTTGCTGTATTGGTGCATCTGGATCAGGATTAGTCATGATCTGAGTTTACTCACTCTAGACAAAAGCTATTTTAGATGCTTTGTGTAAGGCAAGGCCAGAGGGGGGAATTTTAGGAAGAAAAATAGAAATAAAATAATAAGGCTTGCCAATTTATGCTCTTTCACATTTAGAATCCCAAGTCATTCGGACACAAACTAAAAAGGGGGGCCGAATACACTACTTCCGAGCATTAATTTTTGCTATAGGTAAGATCCTGTTTTGCTTGTTCCTAAATTGATATTTCCCTTGCAACATGTTCTGAAAAAGGTATTACATTAAAATGCCTACAGAAATAAAATGAAAATTTGATTTTATACACTTTAATTGAAAAAAAAAAAATTGAAAGGTCCACCACTTACTACTTTTGGCGATAGCTATTTACCAAACTGGAGATGTAGCTTTGGAGACTACCCATTGGAAAACACAAATACTGCTTATGGGAGGATTCTATGAAAGTCTTCAGAAAGGGAATTCTACAGCTAGCTCAAAGTTTAAATATATGAATGTAGTTTAACTGGAAGGGTTGACCAGAACCAACTGTATTCAACTGCATATAAGAAGCTTGTTTATTCTAGTCAATACTTGCAATTAAAGTGTTCAGCACCATTTCAGATGCACGTTGTTGACATTTAATGGAGAATTGCTGAAAATATTGTTTGTTATTGCCAAAAGCCAGACTATTTTTTGTAAATATTTCCCCCATTATTGATCATTATCAAGATATTGCTCAAGAAAGCAAACAAAAAACAAACCCCATGTCATTCACCAACAAATTCACCCTACAACCTCTCTCTCTCAGTCCTTTTATCTACCTTTATTAGCTCTTGCCTACACATACAGTGCTGAAACACTTAGTAAAGACGTTATCTATGTAGACAGGAGAGCTTCTCCCATCAGTGTAAGTGCTCCATCTCCCCAAGAGGCAGTAGCTATGTTGATATGAGAAAACTTCCTGTTGACATGGTGCTGTCTACACTAGGGGGGTTTGACACAGTTATGCCAACCTCTCAGTGGGTGTGGATTATCCATAAACCTGAGCGATGTAGTTATACCAACGTAAGTATGTTATGTAGACCAGGCCTTAAGGTTTCAGTCTTCTTCCCATCACCATAGTATGAGTACCTGTCTCAAAATCAGTCACAATGGCGAAGACCTTACGGGACTTCCTGGAGGCTGGGATCTCTGGCATTTCTTTCTTTCTGCTGTCAAAATTCTGCTTACAAGGTTTTTTTCCCCCCCAATTATTATTTGTTTGTTGTTTCAGGGAGAGAATGAGTTGCTAGGGTGTTGGGAATAGAAGAAGGAGTTTGTATTATGAACATCATTTTTGACAGAAAGGCTTCATCAAAGAAGATTTTGCAACATTTCTTAAGGATGGTGAGACAGGATTCAACTACCTCTGAAAGATTCTAATCAAGCCCCCACAACAATACTCAAAAAATAAATTAGACAAGTAAATAACTTTTCATCCCTCTAAACTAACTCCTCCCACAGCTCAAGAATCCTCAAATACAATATGTGGATCCTGACAAATAGTTACACATGTACAAAACTTTAATCAAGTGAGTAGTTTCACTGACTAAAATTGGATTAATCTTGTGCACGTTTACAGGAGTGGGGTTTTATATTCAGTTGGGAAGACCTGTATCTGCACTCATCAAGACCTTAGATGAAAATAGTGAAAAAGCCACAAAACCCAACTCAAAGTTCCCCCAAGGCATTCACACACACAAAACAGCTTCACTACAAACCAGGCCCCCTCAAAATGGTACATGTATTTGGTATGCCATTTTAATTGTGTTTAAAGAATGTATTATTTAAGTCATTTTAAAGATTTATTCAAACACACAA
>ML677373.1:19363816-19426892 GCA_007922305.1 Dermatemys mawii
GAACCAGGCTAAGCAGACACAGCCCCCCCCCCAAAACTGACCCCCCCGTCCCCCCAACAGCGTCCGGTCCCCCCCGGGCCACTTCCTCCTGCAAATCCCCCCCACCCCCGCCGGTCGCACCGCACAGCCCAGCCCAGCGCGGCTGGGGCCGAGCCGGGGCCTTGCTCACCCCGGCAGCGTCGCAGCTATGGCAACCCCCGCGGCCTAGCCCGGCCTACGGAAACGGAAGCCGGGTCCGGGGCCCTGTCACTCAGGGCAGCCGGGAGCGGCGGGGTGGGGTTGGTTTGAACCGTTGGCTGCTTAGCCTGGTTCCTAGGCTGGCAGCGGTCCCGGGCCTCTCCGGGGCAGGGGGAGCCAGGCCTAGCAGTGCCTGGGAGAGGGACCCTCCGCCCCCACTGACTGGGGGGTACTGAGCAGGGGCCCTCCAGCCTGAGACTTCTCCCAGACCAGCATACGGACCCCCCAGAACAAGCCTTGTGCTCCCCTTCTCCTCCTGCAGCAATAGCTCCCAGAGCTCCTCCGCTGGGTGCTGTGCAAGTGGTGGGAGCCCCTGGTGAGACCCCCCCAGAGCCTGGGGGAGCTGGGCCCCAGCCTGGACGTCGTGGACCGAAAGGTAAATGGTGCTGTGTGGTCATGGCCCAGCAGATGGATTGAGGGGTGTGATGGAGGGAAATTGTCTTCCCCCACGTGCGAAATCCCAGCAGCGGGGTGCGAAGGTGGTGGAAGCTCTTGTGTCGTCATGGTCCCTGATGCAAGCTGTGGAAAAAATAAATCTGAGAGAAAAGGGGGAGAAACAGCATCGCTCCTTTCCTTGCTGCCACCTTCCACGGTTGGGCATGGCGGCTTGTTTGCAAAATTCTTAGTAGCCAGCACGAAGGTGGGAACAGGTCGCTAAAAGATGTCACATTGCTTAAGTAGTCGTGCAGACTGGAGATGTGTGGAAGAGATAGCAAAGGAAACTTGTTCCTGTGGCTGGAAAGTTGATGGGCTAAGATACCTAGAGTGATTTATCTGTCCAACTGCTAACAAAGGTTGGGAAGCTGTTTATTAGGCAAATAGTGTTGCATTGTAATATATGTAGTATAATGATACTTAAATCACCGAACATATAAACGAGGAAGTGGGGGCAACCTACCCTTGGATGGGAGATTGTTGAAAGTTGAGTAACACAACATTTCGCTTATACCGGTGATGGGTGCGGTATAAGAACCTGAATTGATTATATATAATGATTTACTTGTGTAATTTCTAGTGGGAACAGCACTTGTGGACTACTTGTAAAGCATTGTAATTAGCATAATCTCGCAGTGTAATGTAGAAACTTTTTTTTATTTTAAAATTAAGGTAGAAATTAACAACAGGAACGCTTGGTTCACTGCATTTCCAAATTTCAGTTCAGTTTAAATGCAATACCAACATTAGGATATACATTTACAAATTTCAGTTCAACACAAATGGAATACCAGATTAGAATGTTACATGATAGTATACGTTGCATAAAAACAGTTGGAGGCAAAGCAAGAGGAAAAGTAAGAAGGAGGAAAAATACAGTTTCCTCTTGATATGGAATGTTATTGAATGTTAAAGCCAGGAGTATGTGAGGGAGGAGGCTTTCCCTCTCAGCTGAAGATGTAAACAGGTAAATAGTGCATTGGAGCCTCCAAAGATATCCGTGCATGTACTTAAGTTTATTCACTGTCAAAGGACGCAAAGGCTAGTGGGACTTGTTGGTGTGTCTAAAGTTTAGTATGTACATAGGCCTCAATCCTACAAACATTTACATTTAGCAATGATCATGCTATCCGCAGCCTAAAATATATAGAGATGGTGTAAAATGCAATCTCCTGAATGGGAAACTAATGAATTTATAAATCATGGGATAGATAATTTGGAGGAAAGACATTTGTATGGCTTTCTTCTATCTCCACAATAAATTACTGTTTTTAAAAATGTACAACTGAATGTTGCATTTTAGCTGTATCTTCTGTTCCAAAATAACTTTTTATCAAAATATTATTTGTAATATTATTCTTCCTGCTTTCCACATTGTTTTAATTTATAAGTGGTATCTTTTCACTGACTTTCAACCAGGAAAAACTATTTTTTGGATGAATATTATCTTATTAGCTTTTAGAGAGTAATAAGATGGGTTTATTTATGGCTTGTATCTTGCCAAATACTCTTTTTGTATGTGATTATTGTTCTCCCTCCAATAAGAATTCAAAAATCAAACAAACCTATTGTTTGAGAAACTTATCCTGTTAGCTCTTTGCAACGATCTGCTATTTTGTGTGTTTGTGTGAATGAATTTCGTGCTAATGAAATAACCATATTGTTGTTTTGGTTTTTTTTTTAAATAGCTCAAAAGGTGAGTATTTGCATTTAGACATTAAGTAGATTAATATTAATCTATAGAAAAATGAAATGATATAAAATTTCTCTGTTTCAATTTAAATTTTGCAGGTTGGCTGTTAAGTGCACAATGAGTAGTGAAGAGGAAACATGGGAGAAGTTGGATGCAGAATTTGATCACTATGTTGTAGATATGAAGCCATTTGTGCTAAAATTACCGCATAAATCAGGTAAACTGCTACAAATTTGCATGTAAATAAACATAACAATCAGAAATATTCTAGTTTTATTACAGAATCTTGGTATATTATGAATTTTGACTGTAAAATAATGACATCTGTATGCACTTGTAATGCATTCTGCTAAATAACAAAGTACCACAAACCAAATGTTGCAGAGTGCATCATCATATGTGCATAATTTTTAAAGTTGATTTTTAGGTTATCTTTTAAGCACCTTTTGTTAATACCGTTTATTCAAGCTCATCCTTCTTATTTTGATGACGTAAATGTACTTTTGCATAAATATATTAATTCCTGTATTTTCTAGTTAATGAATTCAGTGGAAATTAAAATAGGTTTTGTCTTGGAGATTATGCCATTTATAAAATTGCAAGCATTTTTTTAGAGGCCAATTTGTCAAGATACAATTATGTTCATTAAAGAAAGAAATTGAGTGCTGGAAATTTTTAAACTAATAGTACTAGTGTCAACTAAAGGGTGATGTTTTATGAGCTAAGTGATTACTTCTTTTTAATAATATGCAGTTCACTTCTGATCTTCAAATTAAGGGCTGACGTGCATAACACAGGCCATATAATTTCCCTGTATTAACTCCTGATTCAAGTCCAATAGCCATGCTTGAACTAGAATCTTTTAGAAAAATATCCAATCTTCATTTAAAATTTTCCAGTGTTGGAGAATCCACCACAGCATTTGGGAAGTTGCTCCAGTATTTAAATATCTTCACTTTAAAAATTTTATGCTTTATTTCTAGACTGTGTCTAGCTTCATCTTCCAGTCATTGGTCATACCTGTGTCTGCTAGCTTGGAGAGCCCTTTATTATCCAATATTTTCCTCATGTAGATACTTCTAGACTGTGACCAAGTCACCCATTAAATTTCTTTTTGATAAGCTGAATAGATTGCGATTGTTGAGTCTCTCACTATAAGGGTCTTCTCTGAACCCTCTCCAATTTATCACTCTTGAAGTGTGGACTCCAAAACTGGATGCGGTATTCCAGTAATAGATGCAATAGTGTCAAATACAGAGATAATATAACCTCACCACTCCTACTCAATATTCCGTTGCTTCTACATTGAAAGATTATATGCCACATAACACTGGCCCCAATGTTATGCTGGGAACTCATGTTTAACTGATTATCCGCCATAACCCAAGTCTTTTTCAGTCACTGCTCCCTGGATAGCATCCCATATCCTGTAAGAATAGCTTACATTCTTTGTTCTCAGATATGACCTTATATTTGGCCACTTACTGAGATATTAAAGGTGTTGAGAGAACTTTTTCCTTTGGCTTCTTGTTCCTGACTGGCAAATGTCGTCAGGGAAGAACTAAACTCATTGTTGGTTGAGGGGAAGCAGGGTGCCATCTTCTCTTATGGAAGTTAGTATGTAGTCTTTGCTCAAGAAGGCAACATTTGATACTGGCACTCTGGTTATCATTTAGTATTTAATCTTCCATATTTGGTAGCTTATGGGAAGATAGCTTATGGGAAGCTGTGATAATCCAGAAGTTTCATATTTCCTTCAAGCTGGTCATCCTTGTACAGTTCTGGGAACAGGTAAGGAATTGCATTGGTAGAAGATAACCTCTTAGTGATGGATGAAGACCAAGTATGTGTGTATGTTGATATTGCTGGATGATTCAGTTGTCCTCAATTGTGAACTGTTTTTGGTTTGCCTATGGATTGCACTGGGAGAATGCAAGGCTGCTTTTGGGTGACTTTATTTCTTCCTTGTTGGCTACATTGAGAGAGTGGTGTTGGAAAATGGTTCTTCACACCTAAAGCATGCTGTTATATAGAGTTTCACAGAGTTCAGTCTTTTCTCCTTTCATGTTCAGCATGTACATGGGGACATTGGGAGGGTATGGCTTGCAGCACTTTCAGTAGACTGCTGATACTCAACTTCTCTATTGTGCATAACCCAGCTAGTGCTGCCAAACACTTGGCTCAGTGTCTCACTTGTATGAGTTGGGGGCATGGATGACAACTAGCTGGCTGAAACTCAGTTTGGATAAGACTGAGGTGCCACTGGTAAATGTTGAGGTAAGCAACTATAAATTATGGTGAACATTTGTATTTGTTGAGGATATGTACCTGCTATTTGCAGCTAGAGTTTGCACGTTTGGGCTGTTGTTGGGTAACGAGCTGATGTTAGAATATCACAAACCACAGTGTTGAGGAGGGTTTTAACTATATATGCCAGACTAGGAGACTGAAACTGTCTTTTGGATGTGAACCTTACTACTTTGATCGTAGAAAGATTAGATTACTTCAGTGTGCATGGGACTGTACCCTAAATCAACTCAGAAATTAAAGCTGGTTCAGAAAGCAACATAAACTATTAAGTGATATAGTTGTCTGGGAGTACATAACACTAGTTGTCCATGATCTGACTGCACAGGCTGTCTATAAGTTTCCAAATTGAATTTAAAGTATATGTTTTGAGCTGTCTAGCATGGAAGTATTTCTGTGGCACTGCTCTTAGAGTTAGTACGGAATTCAATTTTCTTTTTCTGTGATGTTATAAAATGTTTATAAAATAAATTATATTTTTCCATTTGTGTTTTATTTGACCTGAAGTTCCTTTCTATGAAAAATATACAGATCCTTGTAAAATTTCATGTTGTACCTAAAAGCTTTCTTTGTGCAAAGCTTTAAATTGTTGGTTGGAGAGAGAGACATGTGCGAAGTTATGCCGTGGTTCTTTCATAACTTCTGCTGTTCTTAAGTTTGTTATGTTTTCTGATAAAGTCTATTGTAATGGAATGTATTTTTCTAGAACGTCAGAGATGTGCTCTCTGGATTAAAAAACTCTGCGAGCCCTCAGGAGCAGGTGCAGGAATTATGGGTAGAAAGAATCGGAACCTGTATGCAAAATTGTTGCTGCATATGCTGAAACGAGGAGTTCTAGAAGGCCCTTTTACACATAAACCTGAACCTGGAATACTGAAAACCTTGCCTTCATATATGGTGGGTATTTATTTCATTTTTATGGAGAACAAACTTGAGTAGCTCATAAATGTAGTTAAAAAATTATATAGTTAAGTATTCACTTTTGATTACAGACGCAATAAAATTCTGCAGTGATTTCAGTGGATTTTCAAGAAGTGAATGTTGTCCTACAACTTGTACCATGGTTCCCTTAATAATTTGTAACTGGAGTTGCCAAGCAGATTTCTAGGTCTTTGTGATTTTTTTTTTTAATGTGAACTGTTTTGTTTACGTCTTCAAATAAAATAGAAGTTCAGAAAGTGTGGAAAGATGCCCTTTTGATGATATCTGATTAGTTGCTAACTGATATTTACAGATAACTTAAAATATGTTTAAAGGGACAAAGCCGTTATTTTCAAAGCTAGACTTAAACTTCAAACTGGTATTGTGAAAGGAAAGTGCTTGAAGCACAGGGCTTAGAAATCTGATGTTCTGGTGTATTCCTGGCTTTGTTATAGACTTAGATGGATAAATCAATTAAATACTCTCTTACATGTATGTTAAAAAAAAAGTATGCATGGGGACAATGGTTCACATGGGCATTGTGAATGATAGGGCCTAACCTTTGGATTAGAAATTTTGAACATTCTGCCGCTCTCATTGACTTCAGCACTTCTGAAAATCAGTTCTTTAATTTGTTTAGTATTGTAAAATGCATTTAGCTTATTGGATGAAAGGCATTACTGCAGTGGTATTGCTACTCAATTTTTGGTTTGAAGTGTTCTTTGAATTTGATATATGTTTGGGTTAAACAATAAATTGGTTATTGGATTGAAAAAATATTGATGATTTTTCTATACTAAACTAATCATCTCTGATCTCTTAGGCCATCCAAAGGTTGTTTTTTTTTCCTGTTTGTTCTTTCCTCTTCCCTCCCCAACTTTAATGCCAAAAACTAAAAATAATTAATGTTTTAGAACAATGTTTTAAATGTTCCAAACAATGTTCTCTCTGTGTGTTGAGGATGGCTTCATGTTGAGCAGGGCCCCAACGTAATGGGAATGTTGGGGTTGGAGGATTGGGCTGTGAATCTTACTATTGGAAGAGGCAATTGGGTCGGGATCATAAGGTGCTGGATTAATACAGGAAGGTTTGTCCCTAACTGGTCACTAACATGATATGTAGCTAAGCTTGGTCCTGCTCTTCAGAGCCAGTTAGCAATTTATGACACTGTTTGTAGAAAAAATTTGTTAGCTCTCAGTAATATAGGCTGTGGTAATAAGTGCTATGAAAACTTATAACTATTTTCCCTTATATCCTGGACTCAATATTCTTGGCCCCCTGTTTTAAGCATTCATTCATGTACTCATTGATCTTATTGGCAAACTCCCTTTGACTGTAGTGGAAATGGAATTGCATTCTTTATGCTGCTACCAAACCAGCAAGCAAGTGATGATGATAAAGAAGGGTGCATATATTCCTGCTTTTTAAAAAAGTCTAGATCTTACAATGTTAATCTTTTCTGACTTACTGGATCTTTAATTTTTTTAAACATAGTCAATCTATTTTGATGAACCAAATTCAATGAGAGCACAGAGTGGTAGCCCAGAAGCTTTACCTGATTGGGTCATGGGAGAACTAGGAACAAGTGAATCAAAACTGGAGGAATCATGGAGATTCTCTTCTAGAGAGGAGTCAGCTTTGGTAGCATCACCACTTGCACACAGGTAAGAATTCAAAATCTGATCTATAAACAGTGCTTATTAACACGTTAAATTGGACATAATCTTACTATAAAGTGCTAGTTTTTTGTGTATAACAACAATATGTTGAAAGAACATTAAGGTTGCAAAGTCAATCATTCAAAAGTTTGGAAATGTCAAAATTAAGGTTGCCTGTACAATGTTATTTCAGCCCTTTTTGAGTAAGCACCATGATAGTCTTTAATTACATGATCACAAACTGTTTTCTCTCCCCCCACTGCTCCAATTCACTCTTCCTGCCCTCTCCTCTCTCTCCCACTCTCTGGCTTCTGCAATCCTCCCTCTCTTTCCCCTCCCTTCACCAGACATTCGAATCACTCTGTTTCCTCATCCTCTTTGTACCTGAGCATTGAGAAGCACAGGAGAGAGTCTCCTTGTTTTCAGTTCATGTGCCTGGCTCCGCAGTGGCTTTCCACATCCAAGAAGAGCAACTGAAGGGAAAAGCCTGCCCTCAGTAGGAGTCCTGGACTCAGTGCATGCTCAGTGGGGACTCTTAGAAAATTTAGCAATCAACCTCTAACAAGTCTCTGTTGAGCATGGGCAAACCTAAACTTTTGGAATGCTAATAGTTTGGCTATATTTTTGAATAGTTTGATAGAGATCGCAGAGATGGCAAAAGTTACATCCCTCACACCAGTGTGTCCTCTCTGCCAATTTTAAGTGCCTGATCCAAAGCATGGAGGTACTAGAACTTCTCAGCAAAACGATTGTAAGAATTTTTATTCACCTGGGCAAAACAATTTATTTTTCCTAATTTTGCTCTGAGAAACAGTTGAACGTTTTTCACTGACGTTTAAAAGAAACAAAAACATTCAATCTAAAGCAGACAGCCAGCAAGGAAAATTACAGCCTGAATGGTTAAAGTCTGGCAAAGTTTTTTATATGCAACTGAAAGCAGCGTCTTGTAATGAAAAGTGTTGGTTAACCTTAACGATAGGTGGAGGTGCTCACTCCACTTTTGATAAGTATATTCTTTAAACCCTTTAGAGATCAGAAAATCCTCAAAATCCTCACAACATTCTTGTTTTGTGTGTAAGTGAATATTTTGCATCATTTGACAGGTAGGTACACTGAACTGAAAAGCCCAATGCTTCAGAGGGTATTTATTTTGAATGTCTAGATTAGGCCTTTGGGTGAAAGTAGGCAGATCCAATGGAGTCATACAGGCAGAGTCAAGCAGAGGCCTTGGAATCAGTGCAGTTTCTCTTGCAGGTTTCCCAGGATTTGGGATCTTGGGGAATACACTGGTTCTGGGCAAATATTTAGGACGTTACTGATCAAAATAAATGTTTTAGAACAGGAATCATGTTATGACATTATATAAAATTTAACAAGATGTGTATATTGTGGTGGTCTTACTTCAGTCTTCAGTTTGTTTTGTGCTCTGAGCTTTCTGACATATAATTTTATATTATTTCATAGACCCCTTTTATTATTGTGTGAAAGCTCTTTTGTCCATGACACTGGAAAATAGTTTTAGCTAAACAGTGAAAGTGTCAAAGGAACAAACCATCTACTGTGTCCATACATGTGAGGGACAGTTTAGTAATATGGAAAAACAGCTGAGTAGTCGACTTCTGCAGGAAACTTTTTAATATAATCAGTTTCGGGGCTATGGGAACAGCTCTCTGAATTACAATCAGGTCTCCAGATCGACACTTGCAGTTTCTGAGAGTATTGATCAGCTATCAGATCTCTGGATGCCTAACTTCACTTTCCTTAATGAGCTAAGTATAAAACTTACATTCCTCTTTTAGCAAATTGATTACTTTGGCAACTGTGATGTTTTTTGGATTTGTTTTATTGATACATTCTTAGACATTAGAAATGTCTTTTGTATTTGTTTTATTGATACATTCTTTGTTAGAAAGATATATTTACTTAAGTCTCCCGTATATTTAATTCATGCATGTAAGGAAGCATGCTATCCTGGCCTGTATTCTTCTGCAAACTGCAAATTCTTCTGCAGTCTTCCCTAAGTCTGTAGCTCTTCCTCTAATCATACATATGAGGATGAAGTAATATTTGAGATGTCAACGGGTATGGTTTTGTCACCTCCAGTTGATCCAGCACAAATTAATAGATATAAAACATGCTAAACAAACAGAAAAGTGTACAAGAAACTTTTATTTCACATGTGTATTTTTATGGTGAATAATTTATTGCAAATTGGAACTGAAGTTTAATGCTGCCTCATAAATTTTACAACCACTTCTACTTGTCCTTTGAAAAACCTCTTTTAATCTTAAAAGATTTTTCCCCCTTAGTGTGTTTTTGATCACTTTATAAAATCTTCCTTTACTTAGACCTTTTTGTATTTGAGGCATTTCTAATGACATTTTAGATTATGCCGTTTGTGTGCTAGCCCTTTTTTATTTTTTATTATTAAAGATGCAGTCTTTTTGAAGTCTTTTTCTTGGGGCTCTGTTAAGCAGCTCTTACGTGTATAAATTCTGTGCAAGACTGTGGAACATCCTCCTGTGTTCTGCAAGCAGACGTTTTCTAACAGTGCAGTAGTTCAAAGGTGGCTGTGCTTTCTGATAACAAAGACTGGCCACAATTTTCAAGTCTGGATGCTTACAGTTAGGAGTTAAATCCTGGCTCCATTGACTTCAGTGAGTGTTTTGCCATTGATTTCAGTAGGGCCATGATTTCACCCTATATACCCAATTTTCAGAAGCACTGAGCACTTACATCATTTTGATTTAGATGATTAATTGTTGATTTAGGTGCTCAATGTTAGGCACAACCAAATTTGACATTTTTGCTATAAGATTTCAATATTATACCTCTCATTCATTTGCACAACACTGAGCCTTTGGTTTTCAAATCCACGATTTTTCTCTCATCTTACCCAAATGTGTTTGGCTGTGGAGGCTACTTTTTTTTAATCCAGACAGTTTGATAGATGAGGAGTAAAACTTTCAAAAGTCTTATGGAAAGTCTATAGAAAAGTAAATGTGAGGTTTGGCTCCTAAGTTAGTTACTTAGGGATTAAATATTTTACGAGATGGCTTCACTTCCTTTTAATAGTGACTTAAAATTTGGGAATGTCTTAATGTCTATTAAACCTGAGATGACCCATGTATCACATTTGATACTCTTAATTTGTCTTTCGGTTGCCTTCACTCATGCTCACTGTTATGGACTTCTTATCTTGAATGTAGATGCCAAGCACAGATGGAGAATATTAGTAGTTGCCATGAGAGTCCCAGCACTACCATGCTATTCCTCTAGGTTTGATCATACATCTTGACATTTCTTCCCAAAAAGAAATGTCTAAATAGCAAAGGAAAGTAAACTACATATGGCTAGATTACATTTTAGGTTTGGCCACCCTTGAATTTGGAGTGGTGTGTAGCTGTGCCATCCTAAAAATAAAACTAGAAAGGCATTGTGCTTTAGAGATGCCTCTCTGAGACACGATTCCTCTGTAGCTCCCCTTTTATTCAGAGAGTGGGGTTGAAATATGTTCCATTAGCACTGTACAAGATGCAGCATACTCCTCCCCTCTTGCATCCAACCATCTCTGGTAGTCATCTTGTGGGGGATGTAGGCTGGAGCCATACCTCCATCTACTTTCAGCCCTTCTTCTTTTCCCCTCTTTTTTTTTCTTTCCTCTGACTTGCTTGCAGGGAGGAATATCAGGGAGCACAACCCCTTCTCTCTACCCATATCTTGACCCAGAATCCAGATAGTTGCTATGCAACTGCATGGCAATGTGTGGTGGTGGAGAGTCTTTATCTCATTTTACTCTCCTGTGTGGCTACATAACACTAAGATATATTTCTAGACCATAGCAGGCAGCTGTTGTGGGAACTAAGAAGATAGATGTTGCATCTGGTACCTGAGAATCCCTCTAAAGTTCCATACTGTCTGTTAAGTGATTGTAAAAATGACATCCCTTTACTTATTAGATTTGATCTGTGAGTGTATTCAGATATCTGCTTGCTTACTATATCTGCTTAGTTTAGATGGGGGCGGGGAGAAATCTTTTACTACTGTTATCTCTGCAGAATCAGTCCAGCTCAGGCATTATGAAACAGTTTCTTTTTCTAGCGTGCACATCAGCAGAAGAATTGTTAACTAAATTCTAAGTGCCAGGCCATCTGCACAGATTATGCATCTAGGTAAGCCCGTGCAACTACGGGGAACAGAATTTCACAGATAATACTGAGGATATCCTCCGAGGATAATAGGGTTTCATGGGTGTAGCTAAAGAGCAGCATTTGGCCTTGGAATCTTTATAGCAAGTGAAGATACATGATGCAGAAAGACCATAACATAATTTTCGTATCTCAGTCTGCGTTTGCCATGATGGTAATTAAATAAGCCTCATTCTACTTCTAAATTGAGCAAATTCAGTATTAAGATTGTGACAGAAAATATGCAACTCCATTATGACATTTTTTTCAAAGCTGCTTTTCAGAGTAGAACTGCACTTTCATAGAATTATATATGATTAGAGTTAGAAGAGACATCGGAAGATGATGTAGTCCAACCCTCTGCTCAAAGCAGGACCAACCCCAACTAAATCATCCCAGCCAGGGCTTGTGACATCGGGGTCTTGAAAACCTCTCAGGATGGACATTCCACCATCTCCCTAGGTAACCCAATCCAGTGCTTCATCATCCTTCTAGTGAAATAGTTTTTCCTGATATCCAACCTAGACATCCCTCACTGCAGCTTGAGACCATTGCTCCTTGTTCTGTCATCTGCCACCACAGAAAACAGCCTAGCTCCATCCTCTTTGGAACCTCCCTTCAGGTAGTTGAAGGCTGCTATCAAATCCCTCCTCACTCTTCTCTTATGCAGACTAAATAATCCCAGTTCCCTCAGCCTTTCCTTATAAGTCATGTGCCCCAGCCCCCTAATCATTTTTGTTGCTCTCCGCTGGACTCTTTCCATTTTTTCCACATCCTTCTTGTAGTGTGGGGCCCAAACTGGACACAGTGCTCCAGATGAGGTCTCACCAATGCCAAATAGAGGGGAACGATCATGTCCCTCATTCTGCTGGCAGTGCTCCCACTAATGCAGCCCAATATACTTTTAGCCTTCTTGGCAACATGGGTATACTGTTGACTTGTATCCAGCTTCTCGTCCACAGTGATCCCCAGGTCCTTTCCTGCCAAACTGCTGCTTAGCCAGTTCGACCCCACCCTGTAGCAGTCCATGAGATTATTCCATCCTAAGTGTAGGACTCTGCACTTGTCCTCATTGAACCTCATCAGATTGCTTTTGGCCCAATCCTTCAATTTGTCTAGGCCAGTCTGGACTCCATCCCTCTCCAACAGCTTATCTACCTCTCCCCCCACTAAGTGTCATCTGTGAACTTGCTCAGCGTGCAGTCCGTCCCATCATCCAGATCATTAATGAAGATGGTGAACAAAACCGGCTCCAGGACCGACCCCACTTGATATTGGCTGCCAACTAGACATCAAGTCGTTGATCACTACCCTTTGAGGCTGACGATCTAGCCAGATTTCTAACCACCTGGTAGTCCATTCATCCAGTCCATACTACTTTAACTTGTTGGCAAGAATACTGTTGGAGACCCTATCAAAAGCTTTACTAAAGTCAAGGTATATCACGTCCATCGCTTTCCCCCGTATCCACAGAGCCAGTTATCTCATTGTAGAAAGCAATCAGGTTGGTTAGGCACGACCTGCCCATGGTGAATCCATGTTAACTGTTCCTGATCACCTTCCTTTCTTCCAAGTGCTTTAAATAGATGTCCTGTAAAGCACGGAAGTTCTTTGGCAGTGTAGTGTTAGTCTGCAGCTAGTGGCTAACAGGCAATCAAAAACACAAGATACTCACTTCTAGAAGTGGGTACACATTCAAAGAACACATCTATGTTGTGTGGGGGAAAAACTTTACTTTGTGCATTAAATTTTTGAAGAGGAAAAAAAATGGAGAAGAAAACCTGGGTTACTTTTACACTGTGGCAATTCTTCTGAGTTTTATGTGTTAAATTCATAAAGAGAGATTTTCAACTTCACATAAACTGAATACAAATGAGAAAATATTTTCAACATTTGAGCTATGTAAGGGGCAAAGAAGGGCTGAATGGAACTTCCTTATCTGTAAAAAGAAACAATATTTCATGGGAATAGTTGACATAAAATGTGTCTGTATTACTTTGTTAGCTCTTTGCCGCAGGGACCAGTCTTCCTCCCCCGGCCCCCACTGGTGAACGTGCTGTCAGTGCTTGGTAAATAAATATTAGAAGTGTGAACCTTTTTCAGTTTCTTGGTGCCTTTGCAGTTCATTGTAATGGCCAACAGATGGTGATCCTGTTCCATTCTATGTAATAAAGCAAAACTTACTTTTTTTTGTACTGAAGAATGTTTTTTAATGTGACCTATGTGGATAAGCAGTATGTTTTAGCTTTGATGAATATTCTGTTATCCTACTATTGGTAATTTAATTCTTATAGGTAGACTGTAGCAGTTTCTGAAGACATTTTAAAAATAAGTCATTTATTTCAAAGAAATATGTTTATGAATTATGGTTTTGAGAGCAACTAAAAATCTCTTTGAATAACATAACCCAAGATTACCACCTCTCTTTCAAAAATGATTTCCCCCCCGCCCCCCCCAGAATGGGATTGAGTAATGCTGGACTCAGTGAGACAAGAGAGGTCTTCATTTCAAAAATTGGGAGGGTAGATTTAAAATAGTATTGCATGGTTAGATTTTAATAGAAATCTGACCTTTCAAACTGATTTAGTAGATGTTATTTGTTTATAGATGTCTAGATTATGCCTTAAAACCAGTCCTGTTGTATTGCACCACCCCAGGAGGAACCCACATGTTCTCCCACCTGGCAGTGGGAGCATCACCTCAGTCCCTGGAAAAATCATGGAACAGGTCCTCAAGGAATCAATTTTGAAGCACTTAGGGGAGAGGAGAGTGATCAGGAACAGTCATCATGGATTCACCAAGAGCAGGTCATGCCTGATTAACCTAACTGCCTTCTATGATGAGATAACTGGCTCTGTGGATGAGGGGAAAGCAGTGGACGTGTTGTTCCTTGACTTTAGCACAGCTTTTGATTTGGTCTCCCACTGTATACTTGCCAGCAAGTTCAAGATGTATGGGCTGGAAAAATGGACTGCCAGGTGGATAGAAAGCTGGCTAGATCATTGGGCTCAATGGGTAGTGATCAATGGCTCTATGTCTAGTAGGCAGCCGGTATCAAGTGAAGTGCCCCAAGGATCAGTGCTTGGGCTGGTTTTGTTCAATATCTTCATCAATTATCTGGAGGAAGTCATGTATTACACCCTCAGCAATTTTGCAGATGGCACTAAACTGGGAGGGAGTGGTAGATATGCTGGAGGGCAGGGATAGAATACAGAGGGACCTAGACAAATCAGAGAATTGTGCCAAAAGAAATCTGATGTGGTTTAACAAGGAAAAGTGCAGAGTCCTGCACTTAGGACAGAAGAATCCCATGCACTACTACAGACTAGGGACCAAGAGGCTAGGCAGTAGTTCTGCAGAAAAGGACCTGGGGTTATAGTGGATGAGAAGCTGGATATGAGTCAGCAGTGTGCCCTTATTGCCAAGAAGGCTAACGGCATTTTGGGTTGTATAAGTAGGAGCATTGCCAGCAGATCGAGGGATATGATCATTCCCCTCTATTTGGCATTGGGAGGCCTCATCTGGAGTACTGTGACCAGTTTTGGGCCCCACACTATAAGAAGGATGTGGAAAAATTGGAAAGAGTCCATCAGAGGGTAATGAAAATGATTAGGGGGCCGGGGCATATGACTTATGAGGAAAGGCTGAGGGAACTGAGCTTATTTAATCTACATAAGAGAAGAGTGAGCGGAGATTTGCTTTCAACTACCTGAAAGGGGATTCCAAAGAGGATGGAGCTAGGCTGTTTTCTGTGGTGGCAGATGACAGAACAAGGAACAACGGTCTCAAGTTGCAGTGGGGGAGGTTTAGGTTGGATATCAGGAAAATCTTTTCCACTAGGACGGTGGTGAAGCACTGAAATGGGTTACCTAGGGAGATGGTGGATTCTCCTTCTTTAGAGCTTTTTAAGGTCATGTTTGGCAAAGCCCTGTTTGGGATGATTTAGTTGGGGATTGGTCCTTCTTTGAGCAGAGGGTTGGACTAGATGACCTCCTGAGATCTTTTTCAACCATCATATTCTATGATTCCTAGTAGGAAATCATTTGCTACTCTCCTTTATCAGTAGAAAATTACTTCCTCTTCCCGTGCCAGCCCATTGTCTTGGCTGGTATCTGGGGGTGATGATGTTGGAATCAAAGGCTCTTGCCGCTCCCTGTCCACCTGCATTGCCAGCGGAGGGGGAAATAGCACCCTTGTCTACTAATTCCAGAGGTGAGCAGGGAAGACTGCAAAGGGACTCCCTGTTATGTTTTGTATGGTTTGATTAAGGCTAAGCAACAGTCTCACTTAGAGAGAGCCCTTTTCAAAGCTTCTACTTATAAAACCGAGCAATGCTGCTTCTTTTTAAAGGTCCACTTAAAAATAGCAAAGAGATGCCTAAAGTATATCTGAACACACTTTTCAGTTTTAAAATACTTGAGTAATCTTTTGTGGGTAAGATTGAACATGACATCTGTGGTGGTGTTTTTTTTTTGTTTTTTTTTTTTAAAAAACCCTGAAGCTTTCTCTAGCCATCACATAACGTGAAAAGAAACAGCCCATATTGAGATAAAGTATAGATTTACATACAAAGATTTGTCATCTTGCAATATAAAATGAATCCTGGCAGAATAAAATTCTGTTAAGGGTAGGAATGTTATGAATCACTGGGGACAATCTTTGTATTTTTATGTTCCTTTTGTTCTTTTTCCTCCTAGTTTTTGTTTATCCAGACCATTCACAGTATTGCAATCACTATTGTTTATCCTCACACTTTATTGATATTTACTGATGCCAGAAGAAAGGTATGCTGCAGTTGGTACATTTCAATGTTCCTTGCTGCTTAGATGAAAGCTGGGACTGTTTTCTTCATGGAGAGTTGGTTTGTGTTTCAGTTTTCATAGACGTGACTAATTGATACTGTACATCCAACAATTGTCTCTCTCGTCATAAACACTTAATTCATCTCAGCATCTCTTGGCATAACTCACAGCTGAATTTTTTGCTGGGAGGGAAAGAATGTAAGGTATTTTAATAGTCTGACTTGACTTTAATAGTACATGGCTATTTGTTAGTAGGTACATTGATTAAGGGGATATATTTTTATCTTAATGTGAATGGAATTGCATTGTACATAGAAAGATTCTTCTCTATAACCTCAAACTTAACATGGCCAAAGACAGGCTTGTAATTCTTTCTCCCAGATCCTCTTCTTTACTTCCATTCTCCATTATGATCTAGGTTATAGTCATTCTGCCTGTGACTCGAGCCCATAACATGAGGGTTATCTTCATCTGTCCCTTTCCTACACATATACAGGTTGTGACCCAGTTTTGACACTTTTTACTCCACATGTTTGTTCTAAAAATACACCCTGTTCTTTCTTCTTTGGTGGACAAAGTTCTTGTCAATACCCTAATCATCTTTTGCTTAAATACTGCAGTTTTGTCCTTTTCAGTTCTATCCTTACCCCCATCCAGTCAATGAGGCTGACATAAAATGAAACTGGCGAAACACATTTCTGGCCCATTGCTTTGACTGTGTTACTGTCCACTCCCAGCCTTTAAATTACTTGTTCCCCATGAAACTCAACATTAATTTCAAACTTCTTGTCCTTGTCTTTTAGATCTTACAGTGGTCAGTATGTGCTTATGTTTCTGAACTGCTCTCTTGTAGTTTTTCCTCCACTCTTGTGCTTTGTAGTGATGCTGGCCTCAATGCTTGTTTCTTTTCCTTCTCTTACAGTTCCCAAACCTTATTCTCTGCTGCCCTTTATGTTTAGAACATTGTTTTTTGGTATAATAATCTTCGAAAGAGCAACATTTATTTCAGCATCACATACAAGATCTGTATTGATACTCTAGGCGTTCCCATGGCAAGAAGTCATGAGCTCTGGAAGTTGGGCTATATGTTTTTTAAAAAGCTGAGGATATTGTTACTTTAAGCTGATATCATTTGTGCCATGGGCCGTGTGGGAGCTCTATGTAATAGACAGCACATGCATTTCTAACTTGTTTTCATAATCTGTTTAACAATTAAAACAAAATCTAATGTTTAATATTTAAATAATGTTTAATTTTTAAACAAAGGGGTTTTTGTTGTTTTAATCCATTATTAAAACAGGATAGAAATTTTGCCTACAGCTCTCAATGAAGGGCTTCCATGATGCAAGTGTCATAAATGATGATGTTTTTGGTCACCATTATGTATAAGGTTCATTTAGTAACTGTGATTTAAAGTCTCTATTTTCAAATGAATTTCACTGTGTTTTACACCTTTTGAACTTTCATACTGCTGGATGACTGAAACAGGAACATTTGTATCTTGCAGGATATAGTTGTCTTTTTTAATGTATTTATAACTCTTGAATCATAATTAAGAAACACAAATGTGTAAGCACTGCATTTTTTTGTGCAAAGAAATTACTGATTATAAAACTGGGCATTTCAATTCTAACTATTATGATTCTAGCAACCTGGTAAAATGTTATGGAAAAAATATGATATAACAAATGTCAGAGGCACAATTAAAATATTTTGATTGCCCTAATATCTTGTCTGGTATAGAACAATTTGATTTGTAATAGTTTTAGAGATGTTGATTGTAGTTTAAAGGTTCTATTTGCCTTTTTTGGCTTCTGCTTCAATGCTGTACTGCAAGAAATGGTGGTAATGAATAAGTATGGGGTGTGCATCTTTCCTTGGCTAGTGATGAATTAGTGTTTGACTGCTGTTAGTGGGCCCTCTGTTGCTTAGTATTCTGTCTTTCTTGTATAGGGATACTGATTGCCTTGTTAAAAATGCCATGCTACTCTTTGCAGGAGTAACAGTAATACACTGTGATTATCAGACAAAACTCTTTGTGTAAAGGACATGCAAAGGCCCAATGTGCCACTTCTTTTAAGAAGTTTTAAGGGTTGCACAGACCTTCTAAACTGTGGGGAAGGGGAAGGGTGAGAGGGAAGAATTTCACAAACAGTTTCATTTAGGATCTTAAAAGACTTCCCAAATGTTAATTAAGCTGCCATGCAACCTTAATTAATCCCCCTTGTGCATATACATTATAATAGTTTTAATTAAATTAACACACACATTTTTTTCCAGAGCTCTCCTGTCTCATTGAGTGCTCTGAACACAGAATTATTAATTTCTTCATGGACTTCTCTGTGGCATTCTCCACTATATTATCTGATGCTTCATAAACAGTAATGAATCTGTTTTCACAAGACCTCTGTGAGATGAGGCGATTTTGTTTATCTCTCTTTCACAGGTGGAGAACTGAGGCTAAGAGAGATTATGGTAAAAAGACACCCTAGGACCTAATTTTTCAGAGTACTTAGCATTATATAGCACTTCATATGATCAGAGAGTTGCTGCCATTGACTTTATTTCCAGTTGTGAGTGCTCAGCTCTTTTGCCAATCAGACTGCAGGATGTCAAGTTGAGCATCCAGTATGTGTGGCATACACAATTAACTTTCAAAAGTTTGTCTTACGTGCCTTGATTGGCATCATTTAGGAACTTTGTGGCAGAAGCAAGAATAGAAGGCTTACATTCAAATGTCTTTATCATGAGACTGCCCATTCTCTTCCTGCAGAGCCCTGCCTCATTCACTGCATACCTTCTGAGCTTCTGTAACAGATTGGATAGGGATCCTACAGACAAGACAGCCCTTGTTCAGCTCCAGAGGAGATCCGTCATTTACACGGAATGAAGCAGGAGTCCTGTGGGAAAATTAGTATGCGATCATGTCATTAAAGACTGTATCATAAAGCACACACAGCTGGGGGCTGAATTAAGCTTACGCTCATCTTCCTCTTATGTGGCATCTCCATTACTGGAGGTTTGCAACCATGGTAACCCATTCTGTATGGTACTCTGCTTATCAATTTGTGAATAAATAATCCTTTCGATCCACCATTTATACAATCTCATCTGTCCAAGATCATCTTTTTCTGCTTAGTGTTCGTCTGTCGTCTGCTTTCTCTTTCAGTGCCCATAATATGTATCAACTGCTGAACGTCTTAAAATGGAATTTTTCTTTTCTGAAGGGGGAAGGGATAGCTCAGTGGTTTGAGCATTGGCCTGCTAAACCCGGGGTTGTGAGTTCAATCCTTGAGGGGGCCATTTAGGGATCTGGGGCAAAAAATCTGTCAGAGAACAGTACTTGGTCCTGCTAATGAAGGCAGGGGACTGGACTCAATGACCTTTGAACATCTTTCCAGTTCTATGAGATAGGTATATCACTATATATTTAAGATTTCTGACTAGCATGTGCAGAGTTTGAGTCATCTTCAGTACTATTTTGTTGGTTACTTGGTCTATCCATGATATTTTCAGACTTCTTCTATAACTCCATAATTCAAAGGATTGTAATTTCTTTATTAATATTTTGGATGTCAATTTTTCATAGCTGTAATTTAACACAGACCAAATGTAAGATTTTAAGAGTTGGAATTTAGTCTTCACATTTATGTCCCTTCTCATCAGAGCTTTAGGTTAAGGCAACCTTAATTCTGGCATTTCCTAGCTTTTGAGTGCTTGACTTTGCAACCATAGTTATACTCTTTTTTTAAAGAAATTTTTTGTATGTAATTTTCTGGGTTTTTGAAAGAGGAAACTTAACATACGAATTCCATCACGTGGCATCATATTAATACCCACATGGGTAGTCTGCAGGGGTTGGAATCTTTAGCTCCACCATGCAGACTTCTCCCATGTGAGCTAAGGGGGTAACTGATAGCAGGTTGAAAAGTCTGTGCCACAAGAGCACACTCCCTTCCAGAGCCTAGAATAGAATCCAAGACTTCTGAGTCTCACCATCCCTTTGCTGTCAGCAAATGTCTGTGAAACCTGCTGGCAGCATGTCCCATCCCCGTCCCAGGTGGTTGTCTAAGCAGTGTAAATATTCTTTTGTCAGCTATCACATTTGGGTTTGGGGAACTCTGTGGTTCCTGCTTATCAAAGAACTGAAACTGTTCTAGAGGCACTGAATTACCAGCTGTTGGGCTCTGAGTAGAGCTGGACTGCCAGTGCCATAAGGAGTTAAAAATCTTGAAGAACTAGCGGAACTCTAATCCATCTGGTGTAAGAGATCTGAGACCAAAGAGTAGGGATCCAGTCAAATGATACCTTCAAAGAAGAATAACTGATAGTATGTAATTTCCCTTCCATGTTGGATGAAGTTATTTCTATGTATAGTTTTATCAAACCCTTTAATCCTTCTGATGAAATGTGCTATAAATGGAAGATAATTGTCATATCGCTGTGACTCTACTCGTGACATCAATTGAAAATTATCTCACCAATAGTACAAGCTGCTTCATAATATAGCCTTTCTGTTTCTGAATATTATTCCACTGCCATAGATGTTTTAGTCATCATTAATTATGTGGGGCCTTTTCTTATTTTTTCCTTGAACTTAGGAAATTGTTACAAAGTTATTACTTTGTCTATCATGTGGAGGCACAGGAATTTGATGGGTCTCTTCAATGCACAATGTAATTATCAGTTTAGGGTGGGATTTTCAAAAAGTACCTAAAGGAATTAGGAGCACAAGTTGTGTGCATGATGTTAGAATTCTAATGTTCTATATTATCAACAATTCACTTCCAAATAAATTTGTTGCCCTCCAACTTTAGGCTATGTCTTCTGATGTTAAAAACACCATTCCTGGAGCAAAATCTGGGTATTTTTAGAAAATGCAATCTTTTAATATCTCAGAATAAAACCCAAGAGTATTGGGCTAGTGCAAACCTTCTTTAGCAGTAAATGGATTAAAATATACACAAGTGTGAATAAAATTCCAGCTAAATTAATAATTGTCAAATCATCCAACATCCATATTTATGTAAAAAGGAGAAACAAAAAAAACCATGTTGAAATAACCTAACATTGCATGATGTGTTAAATATTGTGAATTTATTTTCCAAGAGTATTTGAGAAATTCATTCATCTTTCCACTGTTTTTAAAATGCTTCAATTTAGATGCTACAAAACACCATTTTCCCTCTTATTCAGTTACTCAATTTATTTTTAATCTGTATAACCTAACATAGTATTTTCTCCTGTATCTATTACTTCAAAAATATTTTGAGATCAAGATATTTGTTCACTGTGGTGTTAGATGTTAATTCTTTATATTCTGATTGTTTTGTGATGACAGGGAAAGATACAAGTATAATGGGAAGCTAGCGTTAAGATCACATTCTGTGAGTCCACCTCACCGGTCAGATGAGCACTGCCGTGCTGTGCAGACACCTGTAAGATACTTTTTTATAATAAATTTGTTGTTGTTTCTGTGAATTATTTTTATGTAGCCCCATAAAATTGCCATTTCTAATAGTCAAAGTCATCCACATGTGTGCGGGCAGAGAGGTGTAGCAAACAGCAGTGAGAAGGACTGAAGCTCACCAAAGTCTGCGCTCTGTACCTGCAGAAAAAAAATTCACATTGGTGACTTGCACTTTGTCCTAGGTGGATGACCCTGATTTAGTGCAGAACAAGGCTGGTCAGCTACATTGTTCCCATTTAACAATTTGGCAAATTAACTGCTGTTGATGTCGTCTCGTATTTTTCTATAATAGATTAAAGAAAACTGCTGAGGCTTTTTTGGCTGCATTTAATGATAGTTGACCTTTTTGAAGGACTTAATTTTGGACTGATTATTTTATCCAGTATCAGACAACCAGCATTATGGCTTAGCAAGAGAGACTAAACAGACTTTCTATAGAATTTTTTATAATCCTAAATATTTAATGATTATATGTCAATTGCAAGCAATTTAAAAAGAGAGGTTCTTGCTAAGAAATGTATACAGTTGTCAGTGTATGCTATTTCCCTTCATAAATGTGATATCTCT
This sequence comes from Dermatemys mawii, assembly GCA_007922305.1. Lineage (NCBI taxonomy): Eukaryota > Metazoa > Chordata > Testudines > Dermatemydidae > Dermatemys > Dermatemys mawii. The sequence continues at coordinate 19,386,094 of ML677373.1, forward strand.
AGACAGTAGGTGGTATCATATTCCATATGTAATTGACATGTTTTTCAATTTAATAGAGGTGCTAAACACTTTTAAAAAGTGTCTTATTGACCAGTATTTGCTTTATTTGAAGCAAAATAAAATAAAAGGATGATCTGGGCTGGGATTTAGGAGATGTGGATCCTGTGCCTGGCTGTGACACAAGCCTCTTGTGTGACTTTTGACAAGTCACGCTATCTCATTTTGCTTTCCTTTGTTATCTCAGGGTTGTTTACACAGTGCCTTAGTTTCTACAAGTGGTGTACATTTTAGTCTGCACTAACATGTTGCAAACTAACTGGCCTTCGTGGACCCTGTGGGTGCGCAGTAAAAGTTCCTTTAGTGTGTGTTAATGTAGTCCAGTTTCAAACAGTACTATGGTAGTGTGCACAAGGGAACTTTTACTGCACACCAGAATGTGGGCCAGTTAGTGTACAACATGCTAGTGCAGAATGAATTTGCACCTCTCTTGTGTGACTAAAGCTCTGTAGCCATGCCTTCAGATACCACTATGATGAGTGCCATAGAAAAGCCTATAAATAAAATAATTCTTTTTAGCTTTGCCAAACAGTTGGGTTGTTTTGGCTGCCTGGAACAAATAGCATGTTATTGTCTATGATGTGCAGATGTTCTGGCATAATTCAGTCCCAGGTAAGAAATTAAGGAGTTTACTTAAGAAGTAAAGAACTCCCTCAATTGTGTGTTCATTCCTTGAACTAAAAGCTCGCTTCTCTATGTGGTTATGGTGTCTGAATGAGAACACATTTTTGAACAAAGAGAAGCTTGCATGCGATCTTAAAAACTTCTAGTTAACAAAACCTAATGAGACAAAATAATTCATGCTTCCATGCATTGTTTTTCTAACTGCTGTAGTGTCCTACAATGAAACTTCTATTTTAGAATAGAAATAGAAATGTCTGGAATAATTTTTCTAAGTCTCTTTAATGCATTAAATAAAATAATTAGCTACTGTTATGCTACAGTGAAACCCATTGTGAAAGACATTTGTAGCCTAAAGCAACAGTAATAATCAGTCATTGCTCAGTGCTGGAAACTGCTTTTCTGGCCTGGAGCTGATCTGCTGTTCCTTTTGGCTTTAGTACTGGCTGCTCTGCCCAGCATCACCACTCCCTTCTATATTACAGTTCAGTATCTTCAGCCTTCCTCTACCTTGTGGCTAGTCAATATGCTTGTTCCCCATCACAGTTAGTCCCACCTAGCTCTCTTTTTGGGTATTGCTAGGCATACCTCAGTTCCTTGCAGAAAGGCGGATTTTGGTCTCATCTTGTAAATTCACCCCTGTGAAGGAGGTCATCACTAAGGCAGACAGGGAAAAAAACTTATGTTCCATGAAAAATTTTGAGATTCTGAAATTTTGTTTCCCTTCCATCCTGGAATGAAACTGAGACCTTTTGAAATTTTTCACAAAAAGTGTGAGAGAGAAACTTTCACACCCCAGCATAGAAATATCCCAATAACTGGGGAATTCACCTGGGATGTGGAAGATTCAGGTGCAAGTGACTGCTCTGAATCAGACAGAGCAGGGACTTGAACCTGCATGTTTCAGGTATGTGCCCTCACCACTAGGCTATTAGCTTTTCTGAGTTGGGGCTTTCTATCTCCGATGTTGATTAAAAATTCTATTCTGGACCCGAGAAACCATCCCAATAAAAGTTTAGTGAAAATGGATATGTTTCTATGAAAAGTTTTGGTTTTGACAGAAAATGCTAATTTGACAGAAAAATGTTTTATTAAAAAATTCCCAGCTAGCTTTAGTCACCACTCTGGAAACCTACTTGGCGGATGGGGTGGAGGGGAAGAGAGAGTATGTTCTTTCCGCTTTTATAATGCGGTTATATTTGCTATTTTGTTACACTCTGAGGACATGGAAAGGGAGCAGCATTAGGCACAAATTATCTAGCAACAGGTAGCTGATGGAACTACTTGAGTTGAAGTGAAGAAGAGCAGCAGCCCAATTCCAGAGTGATGGTTTTTCAGGGGGAAAGTGAGTTTTCAAGGGGGACCAAAACCCGTCTTTCTTTTGGTATAGTACCCTATTTTCTTTCCATTGAGGGCAGTATAGTTCAGCTAAAAGTTTCTTTAAATTGTATATCAGTCTTCTCTTCTAATATTTCCATTTTCATATTCCAGGAAGATCAACACAAAAAACCCATTTCTTTGGACGACAGTGATCTTGAAGCTCGTCTCAATAGTTGGAATCTTGGGGTAAAATAAACAGTGTATTTATTTATTTATTGGCTTCAAATGAAAGCTGTCTGGTAATTTAGTCTCAGTTTCTAAAATAGTAAACAATAACTTGGCCGTTCCTTTTAGAGATGGAAACAAGTTGGAAGCAATCATGACACTTCTAGAGACACATTGCAAATAAATGTCATTTTGAGAAGAAACTGTTAGAGAACACCTCTCTATGTATTATGTTTTTTTAAGGGATGCTGGCATAGACTCAGCTCTTCTACCTTGGTGTAAATCCAGTGATTTGCGTAAATCCCTTGTGAAGCGGCCTGCAGTATTGAGGCCAATATTCTGTGCAGTTGTGGCTTCCTAACATATTTGTAAATACTGTGCTTTGTTACAACATTGAATAATGACAGACTTTACTTTAGCTTGTGATGGACTTCTCTCTCCACCAGACAACTTCAGTATATGTATTTATTGGCTCTTGGGGCTCTCTGTGCTTTATTTCCACTTTTACCATTAGGAGGACTTTAATTGGACTTAAAACATTTAGATAGGATATTAACATTTTAAAATATTCCAGCCAGAATATTTTCAGTCTGTCATCTCTCCTTAGGACACAGACATATTTTTAATAGTTTTTTAAATATGCTGTATGTTTTTGGATGAAAGGAGTTGTTTGTTAAAATCAATTCAATATTGTATTTAAAATATTCTGTATTTTTTTGTACATTTGTGTGCACATACAGATTCAGCATGTCAGGTTTGATCTTTTTCTGTTCATCTTTAGCAGTGAATTCAAGTTTTCTAGACTTGAACAAGTTTAGATTCCACTTTGATTTAAGATAGCTACCATACTGAGATTTTATGGTTTTGCAGAACATAACAAACACCTTAGACTGCACAAGAAAGTGAATAGGAAGCAGAAATGGAGCACAAAGTAAGTGCTGGTGGGGCTTGTCTAACTGCTTTCCCCATTAAAAGTCCAAGTTGCTTGCATTCTACCCCTTTTTAAAAGTATTGCCAGGTTGCGGATCTTTCAGTGATCTTGAGACTAAAAAATGTATCACTGTGGTGTGAGGATTGCTTCAGAGAAGGAACATGGCCCTATTTGTTCCAGCTGTTTTCTGAGAGCCCATTTACAATGGGAGTGAGGGCTGGTTTTCCCAATGAGGGATTATTGGCAGTATAAGGAAAGTATCCTCATCTCTATTTTATCAACATATAAGTTCTCAGTATATATAAAAATAGGAGCAATAAATAAAGGCCTGATGCTGAGCTGCTAAGTGCCTGTAACTAGTTGTTTCTGGCTGGTAAATCTAAACTGGTATTCTGAATTCTTATCTAGATTTGGACAGTTAGTACAGTTTTAGCAGATTTGCCTCTTTATTTGTTGTTGTGTCTAGTTATGTGGGAAGAATATGGAATTTAGAGTGTGTTTGCAATTGTACATTTATAAGGTCAGATCTGAAATTTAACACTGCTTCCAAATATTGTCTTGTATGTTTTTTGAGTCATGGACCTGATTGACTCTTTTATTTTTTAAGTGTGGTTATGTCGTTTTATTGCAGAATATTGTTTCTTGTCAGAACTATCATGAAATGCTTTGTTTAGGGAAGTCAGTGTTTGTGATTTCTGAACCAAATGAAGAGGTTAATGCTTAACAAGTGTTATGATATGAAAGCTTCAAAGTATATTTATGATGTCAACAATGTCTTCCTCTACAAGAAAAATATTTAAACGTCTATTGTATCAAAAAGTGTCATATTTCTGAGCTTAACCATTTTGCTGATCTTCTTGCCCCATTTGTCTTGGAGCATATTGAATATCCCTATCAAACATTGTATTATTTTAGCTCTTTAGATTCTAGTCATGTTTGAGCACATTTGAAAATTAAGCTTTTGATCTTGATAAATTTTGCCTTTCATAAATGGAACACTAATATAAGATGACTTTTAAATACATTATAATAGTCTCTTTCTGAGCCTTTATTGAGTTTTATCTAAATTGATACGGGACTGTCCTTGATTAAGTTTTGCTGCCTTGAAGTTGAATTAGTAATGCAGACAAAAAAACCCTACACTATTGCTGTTTTGAAGGAAAAAAGTTTTCCTTCTGTAAGATTAGTTGAGTTCAAATCTCCAATTATATTGCAGCTACTTTGAACTTGTTTTGTCGTTCGTAACTTATTGTAGAATTTGTTTTAAAAAAATTAATTCTAGACAGCAGTCTAAAGACTGTAGATATTCTATCACAGTTTTTAATATTCATTGTGAATGATCAAACCTTGTTTTTAGTTTTGTTTTAGAAAAATTGCTTATTGATTGTGAGTAAAATACATTTAGTTTAAAGGAAAATAAGTTTGCTATATAAAGTAACTGTTTATATTACCCTTGAACTTTTTTTTTTATAGCTTTTCTCTAATGTAAGCAAAGTTGTTGGTTAACTTTCTAGAGTGAAAAGAATTCCTGTATGAGCGAATCTATATGAAGAATAAAACATCAATGCGAGAAATAATATTTATACAGTATAACTGAACTAATATTAACAAATGGATACTTTTGTAACTTCTTTCATCCAGAGCCCACAAGGCAATTTGTAAACACTGAAATAGGTTTCACCATATTCCTGAGATAGCATTTCATCTACCACTGAGTGGAGCCAATTCTGAAGTAGGCGATGGTGGCTCTTTGATATACGATGGAAATACAACACAATAGTTCAGAGAAGGAAATGCACACAAATATTGTATCCAGTTGAATTTGGAAGAGAATTTTAGTGGGGCAAGATATTATTTTATTTTATTTTTTTGCATTGGAATTTATCCAACTAAAAATGGGATAACTCCCAACTTTTATCAAAAGTGCTATGTCATGGGATCTTTAATAGAAAGGACCTGGATTTTAAGTCTCATCCCAAAGAATTTCTCAGGTGGAAGATTCTCTTATAATAAAGAATTAAAAAGGACTCCTGCCTAAGGAATTCTTTGGTCAGTGATTTACATTAAATTTTCTTAGGTTGGACCGTGGACGAAAGGGATAGAAAAATGACTTAGGATCCACTACTTAATTTTTTTTCTTCTTGGAGAAACTAAACATAAATTGCTTGCAAGTCCAGCAAGACTGTTTCCTGGGTTGCTCAAAGTAGTTAGCTGGAAAGTGATGTGGGGCTTTTCATTCTTCCTGGAGATAAATGTGTTTCTCTACAATGCTTTTAGAGCCCATAATTAAACAGGTGTTCCTGGTGGGGCAGCATCTGGAGTAGAGGACTAGTGTAATTGTTTTATATTTGAAATAATTATTATACTATGTATATACAATACAATAGGTATTATAATTGAGTGAGTAACATAATTTTCTTTTGAAATTTAAGCTAAAATGTTAATATATTGCATCTTTCAGAAAACCCATCTAAAATGAAATGTTCTTGTTCTTTACAGCATGTGTAAAACTACATTATAAAGTGCCTACTCTGATCAGTAAAACGAAGTCCTCTGATAGGAGAAACATCCATTAAATTGTGTAATAGCTGGACTAATGTATTCTTTACTTCAGTACATTTTATATTTATTCATATTTTCAAAGATCTGGGCCAAGATTTTCAAAAATAAGTAGTGATTTTGGTTGTCCCAGATTCTGAGTGCCCAAATGGAGATGTCTGAAAGTGCCCTTATTTTCCGAAGTGGCAGCTCTGCATTTTCTGAAAATTATATTCCTTTAAGGTGTATGACATTGGACACTCAAAATCAATTTTGAAAATCTAAAAGTCCATCAATGGCTATTAGCCATGATGTGCCAGGATTCTGTCCCTGGCCTCTGTTTGCCAGTAGCTGGGAATGGGCCATCGGGGTGGATCACTTGATTATTACCTGTTCAGTTCCTCCCTCTGTGGCATCTGGCATTGGTCCTGTCGGAAGACAGGATACTGGGCTAGATGGACTTTTAGTCTGGCTGTTTTTATGTAAAGCCTGATTCATAATCTCTTGCTTTCCATCTAGGCACGACTGTAGAAACAGTAGACCAAAATCAGCACTGCTCAATGTGGACACAATTTCCGCTGAAGTCTATAGCACTTGCACCCTTTTGTAGAAGGGGTAATTTGGGCTGAATGTGCTTAGCCCTGGGAGTTTGTGGGCAAAGGCACTGTTTATTTCTTTCTCTAGAGACCCTTCTGGCTGTGATAGAAGGGCAGCATTGACTGGCTGCCAAAGGAGATTTACACATCAAAGATCTATCTATCTTTGTCCAGAAGGAATATAGCTGTCCTACAGGATTCAAGTAGACAAAATTATGGTGAATTTTTGGGTGGCTTCAGCAATAGTGCAAAGTATGCCTGAAATTTTTTGGGTAATTGGCTCATCTTCCTTCTTGTCTCTCTCTTCCAGTTAAACTCAACTATTTTTGTACAAGCTATGTCCTTTCTTTTATCTGGTTTTCTTAGTTTCTTTCTGTTGCTTATTGTAAACATACCTACTGTGTATATTGTGGTTGTGGAGAACAGCACCACTGTAAAATCTTACACCACCACTTGGAGTTCATTGTGGGAAACTTCAAAAAATACAAACAGTTTTCAAGTCCTTTAATGTCCTTCCTCCAAGACTGCAGCAGCAGTCTGAGTGTACTTCACTACAAATCACAATGCTAGATAAGAACGTCCATACTTAAATTTCCTGAAACTATTCAGCATTTGTTTCTGTGGCAAACATGCTGGCTGACTGGGTTTGTTAGATTAAAGTAAGAACTTGGGTCAAAGTTCAGTTTAGTTGTTTACCATTTCAAAATCTTAAGTGTTCTTAACTCTTTCATGTGTGTTTTTTCATTCTTGTTTTGAAAACCAAACATGTTTTTCTTTTTGAAGATGTTTACAGGGAAATGTGCAGCAAGCTTGCTGATCCAAAGGGTTTTTCCATAAATCTCAAAAGATGCCTTTCAACTCTAGTATTGAACTGCAATAAGTCCTGTATTATTTTAATTATTAAAGTATTCCTTAATAAGTGGCTTCCAAAGAACAAAATAAGATGCAGGGGAGGAGTGACTGGGAATATTGTGGCCTGATATGTAGTCATTTCTGTGATATTTGCTTTTTTAAAGAAATAGGGACCCTGGTTATAATTTTATATTTTTAAGGTTAGATTGAGCCTCATGCTAAACTTTGTATAAGTAATGGTGTACAGCTCTGCCTACCCAGGAAAAGCCCTGTCGAAGGAGTTAATACTCAAAATCACAATTTCCTTTCTTGCTTCCTCTTTCCTTTTGGGGGAAGTCTCTTTAGAGCAGTTTAATTCCTCCATCATGCCAGTTCCATTCTCTTGGCTAATGCTTTACAGGGATGGAGCTTTGGTTCCATCCACTGTCTTTCCACTTCTTACCCACCTGATTGAGGTAGTGGGAAGTGGAAGACTACTGGGTGCACATGCTTGTGGTAATGCAGTATGTGTGTATGCATGTGTGCTGACTTTACCTTACTGTCCTGCATGACCATCTAGGATGAGGTAATATTCCAGGCATTAAATAGAAATTCCAGAGCAAAACCCAAATTAAATACCTACTTTTTTTATACAACAGTATCTTGCAATAGGAAGTAAAAATAAAAAGTTACCATTGATATACATGTTGGTTTACAAATATTTAGCAAAAACATTGAACAGTGTGAACTGGTTTTATGTGGGGTTTATTTGCAGTTATGGTTCTCTGTGCTTTGTCGTCTTGATGACTTAAAATGAATGAGTAAGGTTTCATAGTATAGCTGATAGAACTTCTCTCTATATTGACCTTTTGACAACAGTGTCCAGTTTAGAACAATATTTGGTAATGCAAATGTTGGTTTTTATAAGTTAATTGGGGCTTGATTTAGTGGAATCAATCAGTGGAAGCCTTTTTTTAAAAATTATTTTTTGATGTTGAATGGCTTTGGTTCAGGATTATAGGTAGTATGTCTCTGATATATTAAGAGATGTAGAAGCTAATTTTAGTAAATGGATTAAACATGCCATGGAAAGTTTTTACCAAATTTAACGTCTTTTGTTTATATAAGTATAAAAAGTAATTTCAATACTCAGTGAAATATAGATTATATCTTTTTAAAGGTTATGGACTGTAGTGTGATAATCCATGTTACCTTGTTGTGCACTATCTTTATCAGCTGATCAAACAGAAAATAACCTTTTGAATCAAGTGTGTTGTGGGTTGACATTTTTCCTGTAGCATGTTTCAGTTGCTTTAAATTATAGGTTTTGGTGGACATAGAGCTGAAAGTGTTATGGAAAATCCAGCTGAAAATTGACTGTTTGACTGAATTGCTCTTTGTTGCTGATGTGCTGATTTTCTGCCCTGTCCCACAACTTCACTAATTTTGAAAAAGAAGATAGTTTCCATAGTTTTTTTCCCCCCTCTTTGTTCTGAGTGTTTTTTAAATGGATGCCCCCATTATTTTTCTCACCATTGAACAGTTGGCTTATGAGGGCTCAAGTGTTTTATGGTGACCATACCAATCTTCACAAAATGAAACATGATCTGTTGCCTATATAATTGTTTGACTGACTAATGGGCAGAATAGAAGAATCCAAAACCTTTTCTACAAAAAGTGTTTGAAAATTCAGTTTGTACTGAGGGTGTTTGCAAATGAGAATTCAATTGCATGTCAAATCAAGATGTGTTTTACTTGCTTCATACCCAAAAAACTTTGTCATGTGATTTACTATTCAACACTTGGCAAACCTTCTACATCATACATATGTATTTTGATTTGTGTTTGACCTTTGACTTATTTTTAAATTTGCATATTTCTCACAAATATAAGCCCCCCCCCTTTTTGGGGCACTCTTCACTGTGATATTCCTCCTTTAATGTGGTATAATTTTGAGAACAAGAAGTTTTGCAGAAGACTAGCATGAAAGGAATGAATATTGAGACATTAAATGTTTACAGATCATTTTAAGTGGATATAATCCACAACAAGTAACAAAGTGGGAACATTTAACTTCAAAGCACATCTGGCTGCTGTTACAAAATCAGAAAATGTAAGACTTAGGCCATAGAATGTATTAGAGACACATTTCCCCCACTTTTATAAACAACTAGCATATACCTTACTTATTCAAAGTGGTGCTGAAATTAAGCAAGGCTGAAAATTATTGCTTTTCATGCCCAAATAAATTATGTTAATTGGTTGTAAATCTTTAGCAACTTTTATCTTTAAAAAGCCAAGAAAAATTGTTTACAGTTTATGTGAAAAGTATGGGACATTTAAAAAGCATTTACACCCCGGAAGTCTGATCCTGCATTCCTAGATTCCTCATAACTTTCCTTGAGGTTAATTGAAGCTTAGAGTATGTAGGTTCAGCCCCAAGAAAATAGCCATGGGTCCAAAGAGTGCCTTATCCTTTGGAATCTATGGAGGGCTGTCTGCAAAATCCTAGATCTATGCTGTTGGGGAGGATTTGGCAGGGTGAGGTTATGGGTAGGGACAAGACATTGGTAGAGAATTATGGCTACAAAGTTTGTCATTGGAGCTGCAGCTTTTGTCTCTCCCTCTCCTGCTCCTTCTGTTAGGTGTTTTGTTTTGTTTTAACTTCTTTGCTCTTTTTTCATTTCTCCTCATCCTTCAGTCTACTTCTGCTTTCCTTGTCTTTCTCTCTTGTTTCCTCTCACTTTCTGTACCACACTAATTTAATTTTATCTCCTTTCCTTACACCAAGGATACGATAGTCTCTTTTGTTCACCTTTGTCTGTTCATATCTGCTGTCAACCCAATGTTAATCGGAAGCTTCCTTGGTAATTTTTAAGATGATGATGTCCCTTCAATTCCATTATGCTGGAATATTTTTGGAAAGCTCTTACTGCACTTATTTAAATGTACAATCACTGTTTTTATGATGAAAATGGATAGCAGGGAAATAATGTCCTCATTATTTTAATAAGTGGATGTGGTCATTGTAAAAAGTTGAACTTTGATTTTTCTTTCTGAAATACAGTGATGCACATTAAATAATACAAGAAACTTTGTTTAAAAGAAGGTCTGGTTGGTTTGCTGTTATAAATTCCTGCAAGGCAAATAGTGATGGAATATTTAAAAAAAAGCTTAAATGTTTTAAACTATTGGCTTGGCTATAATGATGGTCTTGAATGTATATATCACCTTTCATCCAAATGGAACTTAGAATGTTTAAAAAGTGTGTAAAATAGGTTGACATTGCACATCTTTGAACTATAGCCACATCTGGGGTGATATATGACAACTCTCAGCAGCACATAAGAATACAACATAATATTTTAGGACAGAAAATGAAGAATACTCTGTCAGATTGAAATTACTGAGAGATTAAGTCTCCTCCTTTCATTTATAAATTCAAAAAAGTGGCAAGCACTCTTGATATATTTCGTATTTGCCATGCCTGATAGATCAGTTTAATCTTCTCGAAAATAAAGGACTTAATGTTGTACAATGTGTATTGCAATCACATTTTCATTCCAAATCTTCATACCACATTTGCCAGATTATATTCTTGAAAGCATTTCCTGGATGTTATGCATTCTGTGTGATGTTTGAATCTCATAATTAGAGAAAATTAAGTGGGATATAGCTGTCTGATAGAGGAAGTGGTTTGTGTACAGTGTTTCAAATGCAGTTCTTAAAGTTTGTGATTGAAAGGCCGCAGTAATTATACAGTACTTTTTAATGAATTTTTCTTTTTACAATGAATTCCATGTATGATCATTGTTTGCGTAGTCATATTGTAGTCAATTATATTTTTTGGAAAAAACACTATGTTGAATTTTTCTCTGTTTAACCAGCGGAAAGCCAGATTAACTCTATTGAAGCTAACAAAGTATATTTGCATTTACATCTGCTTTTGTAAATTTTGGCCATAGTTTTTTAAAGTTATTTTATAAGACATAATGATGAAAAGCTATGTCACGTGATCAGTAAACTGCTGTTGTATGTCTTGTTTTCCAGCTAGAAAATCCAAGATATTTGCGAGAGAAGCCCATACCTCTGTCTCTGGTAGGTGTTATATTCCCTTGATGATTTATGGAGGTAGACTGAACGTTGCCTTTTATGTTTTTCACTTGAGAATGATTCTCCTCAAGGTAATGCTTTGAACTTTAAATATAAACTTTCTCATTCAATAGATGACACCCAAAATGGGTTTGGGAAAAATTAGCACTTTTCGGGATGAACAGTCACTGTTTCGCATGCACGAAAAAGAGGTAAGATCTTTAAATGTCCTAAAAAGAAATGAAATAAGTGATGTTTTGATCCGCAATCTCTGTTCTTTCTAAGAAGAGAGGGTATGTGATTTTTTTTTTTTAAAAAAAGTATATGTATAGCAGTTTAATTATGGATACCCTGGAAATCTTGCTTAAGACAATATACTTCAAGGTCATTGAGTTTGTGCTAAGTAAATAATTTATTTTACAACAATTTAGGAAAAAATGACACCCTCAGTATTTAAAGAAAAACTGCACATTGGTAGCCCTTAAAATTTCAATTAATTTCCTTTGGTCCTGCAAACGCTTACATATTATTAACTTTACCCACGTGATTAGTCTTGTGAAATTACAGAATAATCCAGATTCTAGTAACTGTATCCATTTGACTGCAGTAGAATTTTCCAGTGTTCTGAAGGGCCACTACTCTATTTAAATTCATGTCAGTACATACAAAATATGTGCTTTTGGAAATTTATATATAGCATAAACATCAATAGCTTCCTTCTTTCTTCCCTTAACTCTCACCAAACCAGCCTGTGAAACTGAGGCCCCCACCAAACCATCCTGTGAAACTGAGGAATGATATCTGGAATATATTGGAAGGTGTCATGGGATGTGGGAGGTGGACAAGACACCTAGGCTGTGAGAATTATTTTTGAAAATCTGCAATGTATTAAATAATGTACTGCTTGCTATGAACATAAATTAGGGGTATAATGTATTCTGGTGACATGAACAAAGCACTCAAGCTTTGTGATTATGGCTGATATCTTCACCAGAGCCACTGCCCTGGTTGGAATTTACAGTCTTATTATGTGCAATGTGGACATTATTCCTTTACTATAAAACCAAATCCTTTAATACTGTAATGGGGAAATCTTTTTATGACATGCTTGAATCTATATTATTGTCACATCTTTGCCATTCCATCTGTACATATTCTTTTTCACTGATGCATGTTAGTGACTTGGAGACTGTAGGCACATACTGTGCATTCTATGATGCTCTATCATCCTAAGAACCTGCTCGACTAGCAACTTGAAAACCATTATATTCTGAGGGTTAAACTTCCAAACCTGCAGCTAAGAGTTTGAGATCCATAAAGCACGTATATTACATCAGCCTAAATATCCCACAGTTCTGTTCTCGTGTTGTTGTTTTGTATGTGGCAGGTTAAAGTATTCAGTTTTGTTGATCAGATCATGAAACAGATGATACAGACATGGTGTGTGGGATAAAAGTAGCAGGCTGCAAATTTTATTCATTTAAATAACACACTGGGGTGCTTGGGAGGGCAACTGTCTCCTCTGCCCTACTCCTTTGCCCTCGAGCTATCAGGCATTTATTTTATTCCAGTGTGGGAGAGTTGAATTTGCTGATCCTATGCCTAACCCCTGGATAACCTGTAACTGGGAATTTGGCACTTGAGCTGGAATCGCAAACCATTTGTCTGTGGGATGAGAAACGCAGATGGAGGTGACTCAGGGCTGGTCTACAGTATGCGATTATTTCGGAATTAGCTGAGTTAAATCGAATTAAAATTGATTCCATCCACATGACCAACTCGGTTTTGTCGATTTAAAGGGCTCTTAAAGCCGGTTTCTGTATTGCGCCTTGGCAAGGGCGTTAGTGCTAAAATCAACATCGGAGTTCTGGATTAGAGATACTGTGGCCGCAATTTGACGTTATTGGCCTCTGGGAGCTATTCCAAAATGCTCCATTGTGACCACTTTGGACAACACTTTCAACCCAGATGCACTAGCCAGGTAGGCAGGAAAAGCCCTAGGAACTTGGAATTTCATTTTCTGTTTGGCCTGTGTGGTGAGCTCGTCAGCAAAGGTGACTGTGCGGAGTCCATTGTCATAGGCGACCATGTAGAGTCCACCACCACAGGAGACCATGCAGTCCCAGATTTGCAAATGAGCTCCAGCATGGACTGAACGGGAGGAAATGGATCTCATTGCAATTTGGGGTGAAGAATCTGTTATGACAGAACTACGTTTAAAAAAAAAAAAAAAAAAGCAAATACGTGTAAAATCTCCAGGGACATGACGGAAAGCTTTTCAACCAGTGATGTCTAGAACCTTAGTTGATGTAAATCCAGTTTTTCTCAACTGCATTTCTTTTATTATTCTTCATCACTAATGGTTGGCATTTTGTGAGGTGATAGGAGGTATTTTGTATCCATGTCCAGGTCTTTTCAGGTTATAGCAAAGGAAAAAACAAAACAATTTTTTGTTGTTATAATGACAGTTTGCGTACGTTAGATTCACCTGCTTTTTACGCCAGTTATAATTCCGTATTATTTTTGGACATTTATTATTGGTGATGTTCTAGTAATTTTTTCTTTAGAATATGTTAAGTTTATAATTAAGAGGAAATGGTCACTTTCGATTATGTCTTGCATGTAATGAGATCTTTGCTTTTTAAGATGACATTCTGGTACTGGAATAAATATCTGAATGCTACCATGTTTGAGCTCTGAAAGCGAGAGAAAGCTGTGAATCTGTTCATTTATTGCATCTAAGATTTATTTTGAATTTTTTTGTGGTTCTGTGTGTTTCCACACCCAGGGTTGGTTTGTGTGTGTCTGCTCTACATTGAGTGCTTTTATTTTTTGTGTCTTCTCTGAGAAGTTTGAAAATACAGTGTGAGCTGGTGTGTAGCTTGAATTGTGTCTTGTAAACATCCTGGCCTAAAAAAGAATTGACTGTTTTTTGCTAAGTAACCCCATGATAATTTTTTGTGATAGCCCTCCCCTACTTCCATGCAATAATGCTCCTTACAAACAGTACAGCAGAACTCCTATTATATGACTAGAATGATGGATGTGAAATCTATTCTGCATATATAATTTTTTTTCAAAGCAACATATTTGAATCTGAGAACACCACTTTCATCTGTCTAAAATAAATTCCCTTGTAAATGTGAGGCTTTTTTGGTTAACTTTTAAAAATCGGCACATTTGTACTTTATAGACTTTTTAAGTAAAAAGTTTGTCTCTTCCCTCACCTGCCTTTTAAAATTCATATTATATTTATTTTACCTTAACGTGCCAAATCCTGCTTCTCTCAACAAATCTTAATTGTCCTATTGATGTTATATTTTATTCATTTAATTTGAGTTTATCAAATATAAGTCTACTTTATGCTCTGGTCTCTCTTATAAGACAATAAAGACTGTCTATATTTTATATAGACAGTAATGACAGTCTATATAAAATAAATACCTTGTATTTTATAGCAAGATGCTTAGCTCACCATAATAGTTACATGAGCATCAGACAGAAACAGTAAATGTAATGAAACAAATTTTCCCCATTTACTATTCCTTTCCCAAATTCATAAGTAATAAGATGGGCTTTGCCCATTGTCCAGAAACTTAATAACTCCAGAGCCAGTGGACTAAGTTGGGGGAAAGCAAATTCATGACATTTTTAGAAAAATGCAAAACAAAAAAAGATTTACACATACTTAATTTTAAATATATAAACTACACTGTTGTAAGATTAAAGCACAAGTATGTAATTCAATAACTATCCATAAATACTTAGAACTGCATAGAACTCCAAATCTATTAGCCAGAGTTGGAAAGGATAGGGCCATCATCTGCAAACAATCAGTCCTCCTGCCCTTTGATATTGGATGTGTTTATAAGAACAATAAAACTTAGAAATGTCTTAACTTTATATGTACATGAAGGCTAATCCTAAAAACAATCAGTAGAAAAAAAATCTTTGGCCTAGACATGAGGAAGAGCAAGGTTGGGTGGCAACACTTCCATGACTAATGAGGGAATTAATCTGAAAAGCTGCTCCCTATCAACAACTACTAGTCCAACTTGATACTCAGTCACACTGAGCAGACTTGTGTAGATGTCACTTTTCCTGCCTTGCTTTGGTATTTGCATAGTCCTTTGGATTGGCAATATTCAAAACCACCAATTGTGCCAGGACATGGTAAGACAGGGTTTCATTAAAGGTGGAATAGAAAATAATAATAATAATAATAATAATAATTAATTATCAGAAGCACATGTCAGCTGAATAAATATTGTGAACTCATGCAAATAGTAGGGTTCACTAAGAGCCTTTGTAGAACACTCAACAAGTGATTGTATTGAAATTGCAGTCTCTTGCAAACCACACAGTGTGGGGATCCAGTCCCTTTTGCTAATGGTACTGTACTGTGGGCTATTTTTAACTT
The DNA here is from genome assembly GCA_007922305.1 of Dermatemys mawii. NCBI lineage: Eukaryota > Metazoa > Chordata > Testudines > Dermatemydidae > Dermatemys > Dermatemys mawii. The sequence goes on from ML677373.1 coordinate 19,401,725, forward strand.
GAAAGATTATAGAAAGTATTTCACAATCACCATATGCTTACTATTAACCAGGAGGCTTAAATGTGTTTTCTTCTTAGTTTGACTGTAAAGCTCAATTAAAAGTGAGGCCTTTTCATTTAGAGTAGGAAATATATTAACAGAAAAGTAGTGCTATACAAAGGAAAGTTTTTTCTAAAGATTTAGCTTTTTTTCAACTTCTTTGCGGTAAAAGGGTAGAGCATTAAATAAAATAACTGTGGTTTTTTGCTTTTAACCTTTGGCCTTTCATTCATAAACCTTCCCTGCACCTGTTTTAACTCTCTAATGCCAAACACATGGCCATTTTCAATGATAACCACATCACAGAGCTGTTCAAATATGAGCATCATCAGGCAGTAGTTTGTAGTAGTGTTTTCCCCAATGCTTCTGACAAGGATTAAACCATTTGGGAAACTGTCATCACTGAAAAATCTTGGATTCAAACAAGGAAGAGGCAACAAAACAAGGACAGATCAGTTTTCAGCAGTTTGAGCAACTGAGAACAGATGGCAGGAATGGTTCATCTTGAGGAATAGAGAAGCTCCCTTTGAACTTCACCTCCACCCATCCTGAATGCTACCCACCCGTAGAGTGAAAAAAGGAGTGAAGTCCTTATTTATGTTTCTCAAAAACACAAAGTTGACTATGTTGTTAAGATTTGATTTTGAACCTCTTGTGGAGTAGAAAACAAATCTATTTATGTGAATCTACTATTATTTTAGTGGTTGAGGGTAGCCCCCAATCAATTTTCTTGACATAAAATACTTCATTTTGGAAATACTTTGTGTTTCTTTAAAGGACTTCTTCTATTCTATAGTTCTTCAGTTTCACATTTTTATTCTTTGCTAGAACATTGTTTTACCTTTGTTATCTTTATTATCTCTCTACAATAGATTCCGCCCCCCCCCAGTAAGCAAGGTTTCTAAACTCAATAAATGCTCAACAGATCTGAAGCAAGAATATTTTAAGTCACTTAACATTCTGTTTTGCTGATGTTACTAGAATGCAAATAACTGGCAATAAAAATTTTGTCGAAACAAACTTATTTATTTATTCTTTTAATCTAAAGGTTATTATAGTACAACCATGAATTCTACTCTAAGAGTATTTACGGGGCTTGTGAAAGTAGCCTAATTATACTCTCTGTAGTGCTGCTTACTTGATTGTAGATGAGGGCAATTATTGAAGACTATGCAGGGTGTAACAACTATGTAATAAAGCTTGATATGTGACTTATGAGACAAGGAAGGGAAGTGTGCAGTGTAGTTGTAGCCATATTGGTTCCAGGATATAAAGCTACGTTTATGCTGCGCACCTTACAAAAGCACTTCTCTGCTGCAGCAGCTGCACCGTCGTAAATTGCACTGTGTAGCGGCTCTTGATCACTGGGAGAGAGCTCTCCCGGTGACAAAATAAAACCACCTCCAATGAGGGGCGGTAGCTTCATCACCAGGAGCATGACTCCCTCCGACGGAGCTCTGTCCACATGAGTGCTTTATGTAGTCAAAACTTTTGTCATTCAGGGGCTGTTTTTTTCACACCCCTGACCAACAATAGTTTAATGACAAAAGTGCCAGTGTAGACAAAGCCTGAGGGCTTGTCTACGTTACCCACAGGCTTAACGGGCAGCAATCGATCCAGCAGGGTGTCGATTTATTGCATCTAGTCTAGATGCGATAAACCGACGGCCGAGTGCTCTCCCATCGACTCCGGTACTCCAGCAGAGCGAGAGGTGTAGGCGGAGTTGAAGGGGGAACTTCAGCTGTTGACTTACTGCAGCAAAGACACTGTGGTGAGTAGATCTAAGTACGTTGACTTCAGCTACGTTATTCAGGTAGCTGAAGTTACGTAACTTAGATCAATCCCCCCCCCCCCCCATCCCCAGTGTAGACCAGGCCTTAGAGGGACAAGGTGGATGATGTAATATCTTTTATTGGACCACTTCTCTTGGTAAAAGAGACAAGCTTTTGATCCACACAAAGTCCTATGGCTGCAGAGGTGTTAATGGGCCACTCTACCTTGAATGATCCTTTAGAATATATGCTAACTACTTATGCTAAATAATCTGTTCCACCTTACATTTTGCAGTGATGCTGGGAATTCCTTTTTCAGACTGGAGGAAGAGCTCTGTGTAGCTCGAAAGCGTGTCTCTCTCACCAACAAAAGTTGGTCCAATAAAAGGTATTACCTTATCCACTTGTCTCTCCAAGAAAAGTAAAGTTCCGTTTTTGCAGTCTATCAGTTGATCATGGTTGTGGTCCTGACATTTCATGTTTTGATCTTGGACTCCTTTACTAAACTTTTTGCTGTGTGCTGAGCTTTAGAAGAACCATGCAGATGTCTTCCTCACCTACTATATTTTGGCTCTCCCTGTCTGTTCATGTAGGCAGGTTGGCTGGTGGGTGAGTGTATACAGAAGTCTGGTGGGAATACAGAAGTCTGGCAGGCTCTGATATCCAGAAATGATGTAGTGGTGAGAGGAACTTATGTTGAGGACAGTGGGTAATTTTCCTTTGGAGGTATGGAGTGTTTGCAGGATAACGTACCTGGTTTGCATGTGGGGTTTATGGTGAGAGAGTACATGGTGAGGAGAGCTGAAAAATGGGTCGGTAGTTGTACAGCAATGGAGGATTACGTGAAGGGGAACTTCTTCCCTGGAAAGGGATTTTAATGGTTAGGAATTGGAGGATGGTGATGAGGGAGAATTTTGTACATATGAGGGAACGTTTTCTGTACAAGAATGGCCCCTTTTCAAGTAAGTGACCATTTGAACTTATTTTGTAACAACCATCCTCTGATTTCTCTGTTGGCATATAGTAGATCTCACTTGTACGTTTCATGATTTCAACTTTTTAAATCTGAAGTTTCACAGAGTTGTAATTGTAGGGATCCTAACCCAAAAAGGAGTGTTGTGTGTGTGTGTGTGTGTGTGGGGAAGTGGGTGGGGAAGATCACAAGGTTATTGTAGGGGGGGTTGCAGTACTGCTACCTTTACTTCTGTGCTGCTTCTGACTGTGGCACTGACTTCAGAGCTGAGCAGCTGGAGAGCGGTGGCTGCTGGCTGGGAGCCCAGCTCCGAAGGCAGAGCCCCCGCCAGCAGCAGCGCTGTTGTAAGGATGGCATGGTATGGTATTGCCACCCTTACTTCTTTGCTGCTGCTGGTGAGGCGCTGCCTTGAGATGGGTGCCCGGCCACCAGCTGTTGTTCTCCAGCCACCCAGCTCTTCAGTCAGCACAGAAGTAAGGGTAGTCATACCGAGACCCCCTAAATAATCTTGTGACCTCCCTGCACCTTCCTTTTGGATCAGGACCCCCAGTTTGAGAAACATTTAATGCATACTTAATTAAGAGCAATTTAATAAAAACTAATTTGGTTACAGGATTCTAAAAAATGACTCTTGTAATTAACCAGAGCTTTTAAAAATGGTAAAATAAAGTTGCTGTGCTTTGAGCTACATCAGAGGAGACATTTTTCTCTTCGTTAAAAACAGATATTTTTGTAATTTTTGCCAAGAATGTTATAAACTCTGTCAGTATTGTTTTCCTGAGCATTATAATGGTGTGTGTGTGTATGTATGTATGTGTGTACATATATATTAAACACATATGAGGAACCTTAAGAGCCCAAAGTCAGGCTTAAACCTTTTTGCCCAATCTTTGTTGCTCTCTAGTTTACATCTATGTTAATAAAACCAAGCTTTGAGAAGGGGCAGAGTTTGGACTCTCCCTAATATGTGAACAGTGTTAGAGAGCAGGTTAGGAAAACATCTGCTCACATGAGGTTTGCAAGACTCTCTTCAATTCAAAGATAAAGAAAATCTTTGAAAATACAATATAAATATGATTCAGGCCCCAATCACCATCATATACAAAGTAATCTTTCATGAACTTTGTGTAGTCTTAAAAGGATAATATTTTTTTCTAGAAGGGAAAAAACGGGTTGCACTGTCTGTTTCATGACAAACTGCTAAAGAGTTTATTAAGAGTATTTTTTTAGCTTCTGAGTGTATTTATTTATGAAGAAATATAGCTGGGGTAGAAAATCAGTGGACAGGGTTAAATTTTCTATATGTGAATTCTGCACATAAATTACACAACTATAAAACACCTGGAATCTCACATCAGTTGCTGATAATTAGGGGCCCTAAATCTATGCATAGACTTGTTAACTCATTTACAACTCCTATTGTATCCACATTCAAATAATTTTACAACTACAGACTTCATTCTGTATTTGTTGGTTGCTTAAATTATAAATAGAGATGAATAGTACCAGTCCTGCACTACTTCTTCTATTTATCTTCTGTTTAGTCTAAATAGACAATACAGACAGAGTGAGATCCATGAAATATTATTTCTGCTATTTTACAGATGGTGAATTGAAGGACACGGGGGTTAAGTGATCTTCCCAAGCTCACATAAATAATCTGTGGCAGCACTGGCAGTTAAACCCAGATCTTCCAAGTCCCAGTCCATTTCTTTCCTCGTACATGGACATTCAAATTAGGAGATTCATCATGCCGTGGCTTACCATACACACTTTATAATATCTATTATTGAATACTGCTGTTTCACCTGTGAGTGGAGAAAGCCTGAGGATGCAGAAAGTAACACATTCAGAGGCATTCCCTCCTCTTTTCCCATGTCTCTTCACAGTATCCGCATAAAAGGTGCTTCATTCCAGCAGACCATATGAAATGTAAAGGAGTAGAGTGAGTGCCTCAGTCTCTTCATGAACTTTAGGAACTTGTCGAAGGGGCCCTCTTCAGCCCCCACAAAGCTTTAGCGTGCTCTTCAGGGGCCACTTTCTATGAAAGATTTAGGAAGCTTGCATATTCTAGGCAAATCTAAATTGAATAATTTGACCCCTGCCTTTGGAATTCATTTGGTTTTTAATCTAAAGTAGCTCAAATCCAAAGATTGAGAGGGCTCATTGTGAGGCTCATCATTTTCCACAAGCACCTGAAAATGGTATGGGGGGAATTGTGATTTCAGGAGTGGGGAATTTTTTGAAGGACAGGGGATTTGTGGTGGGTTATATTAAATTGCTGTTCTTATGATGTAGTTTTTTCAGGACTTGTCCATGTGTGGAGTTGCACTGGTTTAAATTAAGATGTTGTTTTAAATTCTTTTAGTTAAACCAGTGAAAAATGCTGTGTGGACACTTTTATTTCAATTTAAAACAGGCTCAGTTAGGTCATGTCTACACTACAAAATTATGTCAACCTAATTTACGTTGGCATACAGCCACCATAGTTATTAAATTGCTGGTGTGTGTTAGAACGTTTGGCTCCTTTGGCCAGCGGTGCACGTCCTAACCAGGAATACTTGTATCAATTGTATTGGAGCATTGTGGGATGGCTCCTGAAAGCTGATGTAAGCAACGTGGTGTGTATACTGACACTGCATTGACCTAATTATATTTACTGTGATTCTACACCAGTGGGGGAGAAGGTCTTACTAAATTGTCGTAGAGAGGTATTTACATTGGCTGGAGCCAGATTTAAGTGAAGACACTTTCACAGCTACCTAGATGCAACTCAGCTTTCATTGACCTAAGCATGCAAAGTAGAGCAGACCTTACATTTACCTTACATTTAATTAGGAATAAATAATGTACACCAAAAAAAAAAAAGTCTATGTAGGGTTTTTACTAGTTTAACTAAACTAGTTTATTTCAAATTCATACAAGTGTGTGAGAAGACAAGGCCAAAGTATATAAAAAGTCTATGGATGGCTAGGTGCCCTTTTTTAGAATTTCTATAATGCAGAATCAGTAAAATATGGACTCCTATTTAGGCATCTAATGAGGCTGATGATCATACTTAGGTTTGTCCAGTTCTGCGGAGTCTAGTAAAAGGAGTGGGAGGGGAGCTGTTGTGATGGACCTCACAAAGTCTGTTATGGTTTACGTATGGGTTGCTCTGTATTTTTCCAGTGTGCATTACTTTGTACTTATTAATATTGAATTTCATCAGCCATTTTGTTGCTCAGTCACCCAGTTTTATGAGATCCTTTTGCAGTCAGCTTTGGACTTAATCATCTTGAACAATTTTGTATTGTCTGAAGACTTTGCCTCCTCACTGTTTACCCCCTTTTCCAGGTCATTTGTGAAAATATTAAACATTGCAGGTCCTTGTGGGACTCCACTATTTACCTCTTTCCACTGTAAAAATTGACTGTTTATTCCTACTCTTTGTTTCCTATCCTTTTAGCTGGTTACTGATGCATGAGAGGACCTTCCCTTTTCTCTCCTGAGTGTTAACTTTGCTTAAGAGCCTTTTGGTATGGAATCTTGTCAAAAGCTTTTTGAAAGTCCAAGTGTGCTATGTCAGTTAGATCACCTTTGTGCACATGCTTTCTGACACCCTCAAATAATTCAGATGGATTGCGGAGGCATGATTTCCCTTTATAAAACCATATCTCTTGTTCATGTGATTTTTGACCCATTAAGTTTCTATAAAACTTTACTTACAAAAGTAGTCTCATTGACTTCAAAGTCACAGAATCTCATTTTTATCTACTTTAACCCTTCAGTGTTGATCTTATTAAGACCACAAACTTATTTTAGTAGTAGATTTGTGTGGCACAGAAATAGTAGAGCTACAGGCAGTGTACAGCCAGGATGAGAAAAATTTTTCCAAACTGACTTGGTAACTTTTACTAATACTGGTACTGCTGGTAATAGATTTCTTAACAATGCTCATTTGTGCCACATAAGTGACATTTATTTTCCATATGCAATATAATTTTTCTATAATAAAAAAAATGGAGTGGAAATTCTGAGACTAATTGCAATATAATGGTCTATATGTGGAAAATGTGTGAAAAATGTATATAGTGACAATACAGTGGTTTGATGTTTTAGTAGATACTGAGGTGGATGGAATTGAACAAAGACTCAGATATTGATGGAATAAACATTAAAAAACAATGAATCGTGTAAACAAAAAGCAAATTTGTGCGTTTCGTTTGTATGTATATTTGGTGCATAGAAACTGGGTTATTACAGTTTATTTTCTAATTTCTGTTACATAGAGAAATTACTGGGATTTCTGTTGCTTAATTAGTGTTTGGGGTGACAGATGAACTGACAAATAACTTGATTTAGGCAGTGGGATAATTATCTGTGTGCTCCTCTACTCACTATGGCTTTGATCCTGCAAGGGGCTGAGCATGCACAAATGCCACTTACTTCAATGGGAGTTGAGGGAACTGAGCACTTTGCAGAATTGAGTCTAACTGGAACTTTTCACTTAGGACCTGATCCTGCAGTCTGGACTGATTTTTTCCTCTGTCACCCTTTGAAGCCAATAAAATTCTGTGTGGGCACAGGATTCCACCTGCATGAATCAACTTCAGGATTGGAACTTTAAGCACTGAAGAGGATGCAACTTGTTGCATTTTAGAGCTCTATTTTTTTTCTGTTTATCAAGATTTGCTACTGTACGTGAACTTTGACAGTTAAACATTTCAGGCTTTTTGGCACTTGCAGATCCTCAAGTGTCTTCGCTACAAGTGGCACAGAATGTTCATGATGTATAAGAAGCGGGACAGTTGTCACTCCAATAAAATTACTGAATGTTCTTTCATTGCAGCATTTAAAAATTTCTTAAAATATTTAATACCATGTGCTATTGTGAATCAAATTGCTTTAAATGACTAAATTTGATCAGGAACAAAACTAATCATTCACTTCAAAAAATGTTCCCTTAAAGTTGAAATCTATGACAATATTAAAAATTAAAACAAACTTTGGATGTCGTTTTATTTTTGAAAGACATGGAAACAGATCTCCATGTAAATTATGTTAGTGACAGTGGCTCTAAATTTTTAATTAAATACAAAAAGATGTAAAATCTGTGTTCAAACCAATGCCTAAGGGATTTTGAGAAATATACTAGATCCTTTCTTGTTGGGGAAAATAAGTGGCATATTGAAAACATCAATTTTAGAGCAAACACTTTTATTTTGAAACATTTAAAAATAATGTCCTGTTAATTCATAATTTGAGTGTCTATCACATTGTTTATACTATAAACTTGTCCTTTACAAAAATTTTAAAAATGTAAAACATCCATATATTGCCATATAAACTATGAATATATGAGGCTCTTACTTAGTGAATTAAAAGTGGAAAATTTTAAACCTTCCAAAATATTCCTAGTGAAATTTTAATTTTCTTACTTTAATTTCCTGGTGAAAACTATAAATTATTAAAATGCAATTATATAGAAAAGAAGTTGCATACCAAGCAGCTTTTTTTATTGTGATTTTGGAATGTACTTAAAATTTCTTAATAGCAGTTTTATTTTTGCTCAGGTGTGGCACCAATCTTGCAAAAACTGACACCCATGCTTAACTTTAAGTTGTCCCTTCCATGTAGGTAGAACCAGTGGTTCTCAACATGTGGCCCAATCAGCACACAGCTGTGGCCCATGTGGCATCCTCAAGACCATACAGGTAGTATTGGTCCATAATGGTAAATAGGTTGAGAATCACTGAGGTAGAACCTTTAGATCTGTGAAGCTTTTCTGTCTATGCAGATGGAATTGTAGGGTTAAGCCCAAAGCTAAATACCTACAATTTCAAAATGACAATTACCAAAAAATATTTCTATAATAAGTATGTATTTTAAGTAATTTAATTTTAATGTATTCCTATATCTAACATTATGGTAGCATTTGAGTTCTGTCAGTAAGTGAAATAATATGTGGAGGTTTTTTTTAAGTGTACTGATACTTTTGATATCACTTGAAAAACATCAAGAAAAATGCTCCATGTTAATGCAAATTCCATGGAAAACCTGCTTTTATTCTGCATTATGTTCTGTTAGGAAGAATATTATTTATGACTTCCTTTAATTGTAGAATGTGTTTGAAAATCTGATAGTTTTATAAATTTAGAACAAGTAGAAATATAGGCAAAAAAATCTGTGCTCCCTAAAAGAATCATTTTTGGAAAATTCAAACACTTACAACAATGGAGAAGCACAGTACCCTAGACATGGAGAAAAAAAGTAATTTTGTATATAGCAAAATCAATCCAAATGCCAAACTCAGATTGCTTGTTTGTTTATATAGAAACCCAGATTCACCAAATGGAATGAGTTAAACCTCTGAGAGATGAACCAGTTGGCTAGTGACTAGATACTATGGGGGCCAGGAGGAAAGGATATGTTATGATTAGGCTTGATCATCTTATTACACAAAGTTAAGGACTTCTCCTTAAGTCTTTATCTGTGAAGAAAACCAGACTTTTCACCAGAGTATCGTCTTTGTCAAATATACTGTCATCTTGTTCCTTGATAAATTATTTTAAGAATAGTTTGGTGTGGCAATGTAAGCTTCACTGTAGTCATTCATTCCACTACTGGTGCAGCTTAGGCATACTGTAGTTTTTAACGTCCCAGGAATTTTAAGATGAGATGATATATGTAAAATCATCTACATTGAAGCAGCCCGCCTCTTTAAATCTTGAGACTTTTCTCCTGTTATCCTTCAGAAAGTTTTATCCTAAATAGCTTAGGCAAAGGACACAGGCTGTGGACCTTCTTATAACTCTTGCAGAGAGCAGCTTTTTTTTTTTTTTTTTTTACTTAAGGCCTAAAGATCAGTCAGCTCTTATGTACAAAGCACCCTTCGAGTGCCATGCTGGAGTTGCAAAGAAGTCAGCTCCACTGCCTTTAAGCTAAGGCCTGTGCTGTGGTCATGGTTGAGATTTTGTTCCTGATGTACACGAGTCTCACTTTCATCACAGTTCTTTGTGGTGCTGGAAATTTTTCTGCTAGTATGTCTTGCCTCTTTTAGGCTTCAGAATGTTTCAGGGCTTGTATTTCTGTTGGAAAGAATACAGTCAGAGTGATAAATAAACTTATGCCAGAAAAGGAGGTATTTTGTTAGAAGGGAAAAAAGTGTATGCCACTCCAAAATAATCCCCTGTCCCCCTTTTTTTCCCCATAAAGACCATTAATGTGTATTTTCTGCTTGAAATCCTTTTAGGATTAAGTGGCAGTACTGCTCTACAAAATCCTTTACTTACCAGTGAAAAAGGATGGTCTTAGCTCTTGCTTTATATAAAAAATATTTTATCCATCTATGTCCTTCCTTGCAAGTCATTATTCATGTATATGTTATCTCACAGACAAACATACTGGGTTATAAGAAAGGATATCTGATTAATTAGAAAATGTGGGAACTGTGTTCTGCTATTCTCATGTATTTTATGAGTGCACAGTTGTGGAAGCGGAGCGGATCACTATATGTTGTAATGTCAACAGTTCAGTACTAAGAATTTAAGAGAAATTAATGCATCAATAAACTATACTCTAAACTTATGGATAAATAAACCAGTATAATAAAGGTTTTATCTGTTTCCTTTTTCTGCCAATGGTTTTATTTGAGACTTTCAGAAAGTCAGTCATTCTATCCTGCCTCAGTTTATTTTTGGAAAAAAAATTAGGACAATTATCCTTACTCATCTTCACTGTTTAAAAATAAGGGAGTGTGATAAAAACTTATTTTATAAATATAAAATTAAATAAAAAATAATAAAACCTTGAAAATGTGAAAGTGCTTCAGAATGGGCAGACAGTAGTTTAATAAATATATACTATACCTAATTATACTTGATAATTTGATGCAAAGAAAGTTTGACCTTTTGTCACTAGTGTCAGTTCATGTTTCAACAAATTTTGCCATATATGCTTGTTACACACAGTCATGATAGCTAAGGAGAGTAGGTAATGAATTGCTACAGAAAATGTATTATAATTGAGTTTCCCCCTAGGATACTACAACCTCTGCACATTTTTCCCTACAGGCCTGGTAAGAAATAGATTCTTGTTCACTTTCTTCATTGTACTTTATCTTTTATGAAGTACATGCACAAGTTTAAAGTTCTTAGGATGAAATCATGTCCCCACTGAAATCAGCTGTTGACTTCAATGGGGCTAGGATTTCAGCACAAGTTTTCTTAATGTCCTTGATACACGATAATTGTTCCTTTCTTTCCATTTCATGAAAACATAAAGATGAGGTGGGCAGCAGCATAGATTTCAAGATTGGTGGGGCATCCATCTGCCACAAGAAGCGAAAAATTGAATGTCATAACTACTGTACATGATGTTAAACTGTTGGGAGGCATAATTTTAGAAGTGTGAAAATAGTATCTAATACTAAATAATGGAGACTTCCAATTGTCTATAACTTAAAAAGATTCTCTACTAGATAAAATCTGTTGTTCAAGAGAAGCAAGTGCAGTGTAGTATTTCTACAATGATTCAGTACTTGAATTATCCAGATGAAACACTACATGGGCAAAGAATTCTTGTTTATAATTACTTATCTCCATGTATTAAGAGTTGAGTAAATGGCATTCAATAGGAAGTTTACTAATTACATGATAAAGAATGAAGTTTTGTTATGTTTCATTTTATATGATTATTTGGGATTAATAATTCCTTTTGTTTTAGTGTTATGCAGGTGTTGAAAATTTTGTCTTGAGATTAAAAAAATAAGTTGCCCTACTTTATTTGTTATAACTTTGAAGTTAGAATTTACAGTTCACCCCCACCCCATCCCCACACACATTGGAAAAAAATCTGGCAAGTGAACATAGAGGTTTTGGCAAATATCCCCAAAATACTGATATACATTAAACCTTCAAGATGCCACCTCTGGCCTGAAGGTGATTAGTCCAGTGAAGCCAAGCAAACAGTGATCAATAAGAGTTCAAAGTATCTCTGAGCCCCAGGCACAAAATAACATGGCTGATCTGCACAGTGATATGTTTATATATCAGATAATTAAACAGATGAAACAGATTGTACTACTTTGCAAATTCACGAGGAAAAACAAATAGTGGCAGGATAAATGCTAGGATTGTGCCATGAAAAATTTGGGAAGCACCTAGATAACTGATATTTATGGCAGTAATAGGATGGCCACTAAGAGGTTTAGATTATGAGCTGCATTACTAGAGATTTCTGATACTGCCTTTTTGAAAATGGAGAGACAAGGTGGGTGAGGTAACATCTTTTATTGGACCAACTTCTGTTAGTGAGAGAGACCAGCTTTCAAGCTTACATAGAACTCCTACATTTCTGAAAATTCTTGACAGTGGTGTGATGACATAATTGTTTGCTGTTGATGAGTTTTTGAAAATAAGAAGAAAGGAAAGTCTGACTAGACACTTAAAAGCTGTTCTGTTGGTATCACTCACCCTGGCTTTAAGTAACAGGAGCTGCACAGATGTTTGACATCAGTAATGTTTACATGGCCTTAGGGTTTAATTGCTTCATAGTCTCTGTGAGGAGAATAAACAATGACAGAAACCCAAAGGAATGATACTCAGGCTATGGCAATGGATAAATTTCACACTTCATTGCAAACTTCTCCGCTATGGATAAATATCTAGTCAAAAATTAAATTCTTTTTCTGTCTCAGGGATAGTGCATCATGTACTTTCTGTTCTAAGTTACCTCTTAATTAGAAATAAGGAGATAAATCCATATGTAAGCTGTTAGTGTACCCAACAATCGCTTTTCTGATGAAGATGAACGCACTGAGGTCTAAATTATTTTCATCTGCTTTCTTTCTGAAACACATGAAAGGGTTACCATGATGTTGTTTGTATAATATTTTGAGTTAGCAATATATATTAGACCTATAAAGTATAACACAATTTAAGACGCAGAAACTGCTGGTAGATGCGAGGAGCTGCAACAAAAACAGAGTCAGTGATCACCAGGAAGTTGTTTAATTTAATGATAGGAGAGTAAGTAAAAGTTGCAGATAACTTGACTCATCTGAGCACAGTTTAAGTTTCAGAAATATTCCTTTCTTTAAGTAGATAGTTAAGAGTATTTGAAATTTAGGGGAAAAGCCCCTTCCCTCACTGCAACCTGCCCTCGCGCATGCTTAGCTCAGGGACCCAAGACACTGGCATGCAAACTGCAGGGAAGGCTCTGGTCCTGGCCCTGCATAGCAGAGGCACATGGCCAGGACTTCAAAGAGGAGAATGAGCCCTATCCAGAAGGTGCTTCTGAACAGTTCCTTCCCATGGATGGTTCCACATTCCTGGCTGGTGAGTGACAGAGCAGGGCTGGGACAACAGAGCTGCAGAGGGCTCCCTGCATGGCTGTGGGGCTGGTGACAGCCAACCCCTGCAAGGTGTGGGGAGGTCTGAACACAGACCCTGCTGCTGAACAGCTTGTGCTCGTGGACCCAGTCGTTCAGCGGCAGGTTGGTCTCCCTGTAGCCAAGGGCTCATGCTACTCTCTGTAGTCCTACCCAGGGGTGTGTGCTCTGCCTCCCCAAGGTCTCATCCTTCCTTGCAGTTTGCGCCTGCTGGAATCAGGTGTTATAGGCCCTGATTCCAGCAGGTGCTTTCTGCAGCTCTGCTCTCATGTTCCCTCTCCCTCATTTCTATGGCTGAAGGGCTAGTGATACCCAATCCCTGGAGGTGCAAAGTGTGGGGGAGGCTGCACGATACCTGTTACCAGTTGATATTTTTCCTGGTTGATTTCAACGTTGTGCCAAAATAGAGGTTTGCCAACAAATATAAATAGGTTTGGCAGGATTCAATTTATATGACTGCCCTGTTCGCCATTACACCAATCTTTGTGTCATCCTTAAATTTTATGTTTACTACCAAATTATTGATGAAAGTGTGTTGGGGTAAAAGTTCATTCCTACTCTAAGAGCTTGCCCCAAGCATATGCACAATTTAAAATACTTTTCAAGCCTTTAGAATAGGACAAACCTATATGTAGGACTTAAGTGGTGTATAGTCTTTGTACTGGCCCACTGGGCATCTCTATGTAAGTGAAAAGCTGGCAGTAATTCTAAAATTTTAATATTTTTACTGAGATTTTAGGTGTATCACATTAAACAGTTGAGTTAATGGTTTCAAAATGGTTGCGGAAGACAATACAGCTGTACTTATACCTCATGGGCATAGAACTGAATAGCAAACTCATAATCTTAAATATTTTTAACACAATTTTTCTAACAATAAGAATGCAGGATTCCAACAAGGCTCACTTCAAAGATAAACTTTAACAAAACACCCTTTCCCAGCAAAAGAAAATCCTTTTAGATAATAATATATTTTAATAATTAGATACCCCTCATTATTAAAATATATGTCGGCTTAATATTTGGTAATTGAATATTTGAAACATAGGTTCCCTGTTTTACTTATATGTCTGATGTGGAGTTCCCCAGTATAGGGTGACGATATCACACATGTTGTCAGCAGAGCAGGCAAAGCAGAAAAACATCAGAATTTTAACATCGGAATTTTGCCAATGGGAGTTGGGCATCTAACTTTTGAAAATCACACCTTTTCTGCACTCTTTGGATAATGTTGTAAATGAAATGGAGAATATTGAGTATTTGGGACTTATCAGGTAAGAGTAGTTTAACCATTTTGTCTAAAATGGAAAAGGATTTGGTAATTTTAATCTCCTAAAGTATTTTAAGTGTTTCTGTCCTTGAGTAATGAGCCTTCTCCCTCTTATCTTGAGCAAGCATTTTCAGAGTTTTTCGTACCATATCTCTAGATACATTCATTCACTAGTCCTCTCCAGATGAAGTTTAGAATCCTTTTGTGCAAAGTAGTGCCAGGTCCTGTTACACTTGAAAGGAAACTCTGCTGGAATTAGTACACTGAGCTACAATGCACTCTTGCTAATTGGGGAAAACTAGTTACCAGTGAGAGAGCATATCTAACATATATGTGGTGTAAGTGCATATTATGAAATGTCTAAGCATTTGATTCTCTTGAGAATACAACAGTCTGTGATGCCTGGAAAATGAGGGGAGTAGATTTCCTTTCCTTTGGATTAAACATCAGTCTGCCCATATGTGTTGAAAAGTGTTGAATCTGTTGGCAGAAGACTTGAAGATGTTTTCTGGCATAATAGCTTGCATAGGACTTCAGACATGTTTTGGGCTTTGGGCTAGATGTCCCTCTTAGGCATAGTACAGTTGGATGTATTGGTACTTAAATGTGGAGAGTCCTTGATGGAAGGGCTTGCTGCCCTTGCCCCTCCTACTTTCAACTGTTGACAGGATCTATTGCCCATAGGGTTTTCTTGTTAAGTTCAGTGCAGTAAAGATGTGATCTTTTGGCATGTGGACGTTTTCTATACAAGTTTTACAAAAATATCTATATTAATATATCTGTATGTTATAGTGAACTGATAGCAATGTGTTTGTATTAAATATGTGTCTTTATATACATAAAATAAATTAGATCAATTCTTGAAATATTGTGTATATATAAACCAAAGAAAATACAGAAAAATAAATGTAATGAATACTGAATTTGAGTCATTGTCATGGGGTGCTCCAGTCACTGCCAGTATGGGGCTTCCTCCTGATCACTCTTGGGATTAGCTCTTGAGGCCAGTGCTTTGTCTGCAGTTTGCACGTCATCGCGCTGGTCTGCAGCTCCTCTTGCTCCAGGATCTGCAGCATTTTCTTTGTCACTTAGTCCTTTGGCTTGGTCACTCAGTGTTCCCCCTCTGGGGTCAGTCCCTCAACAGTCCTAGGCAATCTTCCCATTCTCTGCCCCAGGGCCACTCCCTCAGTGGCTGGTGGGGGAACTTAGGCCTGCCCTCAACAGTTCTGGGCTTCCTCTCTCTGCCCTCAATGCTCCTTTCCCAGGCTGCTTCCTGCACTCTGGTTCCCCTTCTCTGTCTGGGCGTACCAGCTCCAAGAACCCTCCCCCCAGGGAGTGACTGCCCTTTCTCAGCAGCTGCCCCAGTGTGTAGCTGCCTTCCTGGCTTTTTAGGTCCCGCCTGTTCCTAATTAGCTGACTCTAGCCGAAAGACCCCTGTTTGAAGTCTAATTAGCTGACTGGGCCAACCTGGGCCAATTCTGCTCTTGCAAGGCTAGTGTGGGGATGTCAATCATATTCTTGTATATAATACAGTTTATCCATCACGTCTTAGTTAAACACAGGAGGCCAGATCTGTGGGTCCAGCCAAGCTGTGTAGGAGGTGAGGGTGGAGTGAACATGGTTGGGATCCTGTATTCTGCTGTCTGAGGAGGGTGATAACAATTCAACAGCTTAAATGTTGGTCTAAATTGTGCTAGCGGGAACAGTCCAGTAGAGAACATTCTGCTGGCCAGCCATTGCCATCCACACCCCAGCCTGATGTGTCACTTATGAACAGAGAGGGCTATAGGATTGATTATGCTGGGCGCAGCTTTTTGGCTGCATCGTTCCCTGAGTAGCAGCAGTACTCCCTAGTTTGAAGCGGGGGAGCTACAATATGGTTCAAAGTATCATTGGTCATTTTAGAAAGTTTTTTGGTAAACACAAAAGAGCTATGATATGTGGAGATATAATTCTGACAATGCTTCTCAAAGGCCTTAATGAAAATATATGAGAGATTTAAATTATCATGTTATCATCTTAGGTGAACAGCTTGGCCTGTTTACAATGAACAGCAATGTCATTGCGGAAGCTTTAAATAAACTATAATAAAAAAATAAAAAGGCAAAACCAAGATATTTCCAGCTTTCTGATTTGCCAGCAATAATCTTAATGATTTTGTAAGTAAAAGAATCTTTAAAAGAGGAAGTGTGTACAGAATATAAAATCTGTGAATAACAGAAACCTACAAAAATAAACAGAAGTGAGAGCTGAAGGACATGCTTTGTATAAATTGGAGAAACACCTGCCTGATAAATAAAAGAGCTTTTAGTATGATTTGTGTATTATCACAAATATTAAAACTTTCTTTTCACACTGTTTTGTTTAAAAATATAATTTTAGCTTTTTAGATAATAGTTTCTTTCACCAGCTAAAATCTTCTACAATTTTTTAAACAGTGGATGCAGATTGAAACTGTTAAGGTTTGTATGAAATAAGTGGTATGAAAACACTTCAGAAACTGTACCTGGATTTTTTTATATCATTTGTCAAGTAGCAACCCCTCTGCCCTCCCAAGCAAAAGACTAGTTTTCTAATTATGGAAAATAAATAATCACTGAAGGGCCTTAATATAATTTTGTTCTGAAAGTGTATTAATAACTATGAGATACCTTTTCCTTTAAAGCTGGAGATGAAAACAAAAATAATGGAAGCTAAATTTCATGAAGAAAAGCTTAAATTACAGCAGAAGCATGATGCTGATGTTCAGAAGGTAAGAAATGTTTGGATGTTGCTTCTGAGGGATGTACAGTACATGAATCTGTATAGTATAGAATATGATCCTAATAAATAATTCAGAGCTGAATTTAATTTCTTTAGCTTTTTCAAATTAACATTCCTTTTGCTTTAAAATAAGATTTTGTTGGCTGTATTGAAAAAATGAAAGGGAGATCTCCAATACTGGCATAAACTTGGAAACGGAAAATGTCTCTGTGAAGTTATTTAAAGTGCTATGTGATGATATTGCAGATATATGTGTTAGAAGAAAATGTTTTGCTTCACAATCCAGCAACTTCTATGGCTTCATCTGATGGTGAAACTGTAAACCTGTGATTTTATCATTAACGAAGACCATCATCTGATTATTTTTCTTGAAACTCCAGCTTTAACTCTAGCATTGTGTTTGTAAGTCTGTGTTCCTTGGCTTTTATTAGTTTTAGTCTAAAGTTCAGTGCCACTTAAACATTCTCTTTTTATTTTAATTATTTAAATGAGTCTACCAAATGCATTTTCTTATTGGTATGACAACAGTACTTGGTTTTGCTATTTTATTTTTGACACTATGCTTGAAAAAGTAGGCTGTTTTAATAAATATAGTTGCAAACTGTTGAACACTTACAATTCAGCTTAACTTAGTTTATAAACCTTTTATTTTACTTTTGATTTTGCACAGCAGTAAAATGTTACCTAATAATGGTTACTTTGAGCTATATAGGATTTCTTTTGACTATATTGCAAAGCATCTCTTTGCAAATGATTAAAAAGACTGTCACTGCCTATATTGTTTATCTGAGTATCATGCTTTTTATACATAAGGCCACATCTTCTGAGGTACCAAGTGCTTCTTCCAAAGTGCTGATTGCCCCTAATTCCCATGGAGTTAATGGGAGTTGAGTGCTCAGTACCTCAGAGGATGAGGTTCATGGGACCTTATCCTAATTTAGGCTTAGCATTACTGAGTGTCTCAGTTTTGTTTTTCAAAACTAAGTCACAGACTTGGAGGAAGTCAGTTGACACAACACTATGACACATCAAAGCCTCCCATAAAGGATGTTAATATTTGGTCAGGTGCATATTTGACTCATCTGTTCTGAAAGCTTATAAGTGTAACTGGCTAGTGAAGATGAGAGTCTAAAGGAAACAGCTTTGTAAGAATAAAATAGTTGAGATGCTTTCTCATCTCCTTAGTTGTTTTTTCAAACAGCTCTCAAGATTCTATCTTTTGAAGTTGTTTTATCATGTTGGGTATGTTTTAGAAGAAGTTAAATAGTGTTGCATTAATTCTTTAATCCAAGACAATTTAATGTAGGTGAGAGTAACATTCTGTTTTGGGGGTGGCAGAGTTCTGCTTGATGTGAGTTTTTAGAATTACTATTAAGTGTGTTAACGTAAACTTAAAACATAAGTGTTAAACTTAACATTCAGTTTATAATATTCATTAAAATAGTGTTTTAAACTGCAGCCAGAAGCATAACAACTTACATAAATATACATCTTTTTATTTTAATATTCAGATTAGACAATACTATAAATTCAGTTTGTCTGTACAATTTCAGTGATAAGTATATTTTTTATAAATACAGAGGTGGTTGTATTTTTATAAATACAAATACCTATATAGGATTGTCTTTTGCTGTTAACAGATCAAGACAACTAATGTTGTTTAACCCTTTTTTATGAGAATGTGGAAAGAGCAAGAGTAAAATATTTTTTTACAATATCTTGACGGTTTAAGGAAAGGAAGGAAGTCCAGATTAGAGGCTTCCATATCCCTACATATCTGTTGCTTTCCTTCTGTGGCTTGCCTCCAACAGTAGTGCTCTCTTGGGGTGGCCAGATTCATTCAGTGGAGGAAGGGAAGAAGATTGAGACATCAGTGCAAGGAGTTGGTGGGGGTAAAGATCAGCAAAGGTGGGACTGAGAAAGCAAATTATGTTAATGAGTCTGGTAGGATCAAAGTACTTGACTGGACGGAGAGAACCTAGGGTGACCAGATGTCCCGATTTTATACGGACAGTCCCGATATTTGGGGCTTTTTTTATATAGGTGTCTATTACCTCCCACCCTCTGTCCCAATTTTTCACACTTATTGTCTGGTCACCCTAAGAGAACCGGTAATTTTTCTGAAGGATAAGGGTATAGAGATATTATAATTATGTATAACCAAAGAGTGCTAATGGACAATGAAGATAGACAAAAAGTTATCTTTGCCTTTGAATTGTAGATTCCATTGTACATAGAACACCACAGTAAATCTCCATTAGAGAGTAATGTCTTTGTCTTGAAAGACTCACAAAACATAGTAAAGGAATTGCAAGCAAATATATAAATGTTTTCAGAGGTAAGATAATAGGGAAAAGGAGTTTTTAATTAGGTATTATGGATACAGGCAGATGTATTGCTGGAAGTGAAAAAACCCAACTGAATGCTAATAAAGGTGTCAGAGATGGAGAGGAAATTGGAGAGGAGTCGGTCATCAGTGTGCACACTATATCCCCATAGAGAATGTAGTACTACCAAAAGACAGGCTAAGGACCAAAAATACTGCCCTTGCTTTTACTTTTGAAATAGCCAATAATATTTTTTGAGTGACATAGCAGGGTCGCTTAGTAAGATGTCTTACAGTATTTTAAAATAAAAAGAGAAAAATTGTTTACCCACTGAATGCCAAAGTGTTAATTATTTTATAAAGAAAACATTGCATCTTACAGTTTCTTCCCTGTGTTTGTGTTCTTTCTTTGATGGGATCCCAGGGGGAGTAAGCGTGTATCAATAAAATGTAAGCTCACATTCTTGGATTGTCTTCAAAACTGTTAAATTTACTGTTACACCGATATTATATTGTGTTGGGGCTGAGACAGAGATGCTGAGTATGGTGGTTGGAGCAGGAGTCAGAGTTGGGGAGTCAACCCAGGGGTCGGAGCTGGTGTCTGGCTACAACCTGAGTCAGAATATCAAGCCAACGATCAAAGTTGGAGTGTCAAGCCAAGTGTCAGAGGCAGTTTGAGACCCTGGGGGCAAGCCTTAAGAATCGGACAGGATGGCAGGAACCAGGGGAAAGACTGGAAAGCAGTGTTCAGGAATCAGGCAAGAAGGCAGGGTCCAGTGTAGCAGCCAGGTAGAGCTCAGCTGTGTGGACAACTTCCTCTTTGTTCAGGACTTCCTATTTAAATCCAGTCGGAGCTCAGTGTGTTCCTCCAATCAGGCCCAGGGAAACCCTCTCTGATGTAACTTCAGGTTTCATGGACTCTTCTGCTTAGTTGGTTAGTAGCGAGCCATTGGGTGGGAGCAGGCAGGTGACAGTCAATTGGGAACCCTGTGAACCAAGGTTCAAGACCTGTGGAATCATGATGCTCTTGATGCCTTGTGAAGATCATGCTTTTTCAGAATCAGTTCTTTGTCAGTGTAACATTTTCTCTTTCTCTTCACTTTTTCTTTGTTAATAAGGACATTTACACTAAAATAGTATTTTGTTGCTGAGAAGTTCATATCCTGCTGTTGCCTGCTTCCCGTCTGAATTCATCCTCTGTTTATAACCATTGGAGTTGGTTACTGTGGAAACGATAATTTCACACTTTTTTCATTCCTTCCATGAACCCAAAGTTTCTCTTGACTGCTACTCTTCTATAGATATAAAACTCTTCCACTGTTATATAGCCACATATATGATACTGTTCTTTGGTTGTAGGTTAAATTTTTCCTTCCAATCACAGGTTTGTTAATGTGCTGTGAATTTCTACTACAGATTTTGGATAGAAAGAATAATGAAACTGAGGTACTGAAGACCCTCTACAAAACTAAACAGAATGAAGCTGAGGAGACTATTAGGAAGCTAGAGAAGAAAGGTAATATTATGAGAGAACTTTTTTTACTTTCTATTTTTGTGTGCTGGTACTATATACATTAATGACTAAGGGCCACATTTTTCCTTTAGGTGCACATGTTCAACTCCTGATGAATTTCAGTAGAAGCTGTGTGCATAAGTTTGTGGACAAAGATTGGCTGTAATTTTTCATTTGACTAGGATGCTCATTTGATTCTCTTTGTGGCTCCATTTTTCATACTGTTCTGCTATATTTAAGAAAAATTTGCAGCGCATAAAATTTTGATGCAAAGTATTTAGAATTGCATTATTTTTATATTTTCCTTAGGTACTTAATTTTCTTATGTTACATATATTTATATTCATGTTTTCACAATCAGAGAGAGAAAATAAGTCATCAGAAAATATTTTCTAAGTAAACAAAACCACACTGGAAAGAGAACAGCCCATATTTGTTTAAATATCCAGTTTTATGGCATGGAATTTAAATGTTACATTTGTAAGGAAGTTATTACACAAACAAAATATTTTTTTAAAAGCACAAAATTTTCAGAAAGTGATATCAGAAACGAAGACTGGAGTTATCTGATTACATTTGTTGCCAATATTGGAAGAGAGCATCTCTTGAATTGGTTTATTTTTCTTATTTTTTGACAGTTCAGACCCTTGTTCGTGAGTCACAAGTTGTCAGAGAGACTAAGGAAAAGCAGATTATGGAGTTAAAGAAGTTGTGTGAGCAAAGCACAGATTCTTTGAACAATGACTGGGAGAAAAGGGTAATGGATAACACTTTATTTGCTTTAAGTCTGAAATCTTCATTCAATAGAAATGTAGAAAGATCAAATGTACAATTCATCATATTGATAATGATTAATTTAAAAAAATTAAAAGGGGCACATGCTACTTCTGAAGTTATTTTTCTGTATTCTCTGTGCTCACTTTTAGAGTAATGTTGCCAGTTTTTCTTAATATATTTTTCACCTAAAACAGATCTTTGTAAATTTGACCTACTACAAAATTTTGCCATTTTAATTTGTATCCACCACCATCACTACACCTAGTCCTCCAAATCACATGAGAAAACCCCACCGTTTCTTTGGAGGCTATCTGCAAGCCCTGTCTTTTCCTTTTGACAAACCCATTTGCCTAGGTATACAAGGAAGGTGTCCTGTCACATTCTTCTGATGACAGTTTACCTGATGTGGATTTTTTATTTGTTGAACTGTTGCTTCCCACAGCCACAATGACTCTTTTGAACAGTTATTTGTGCAGTGACACTTAAATTGTTCAATAAAAGTTTTATTTACTTTTAGGCTTAAGGCAGCATCAATGTGTGCTGAAACAGATGTATCACAATACAGCTCCAGCCTTGCCACAATATTGTTGAGGAAGTTTGCTGCTAACTCTCTCTGGGAAGGTCACCCCAAAGTCAAGGTGCCTTCCTTCCCAGAGAGGATGTGTTTAATTTTATGTCTGGACACCTGGACCTCTGAGCCAAAGGCCTTGTTAGTTTTTCTTCTTGCTTTGGAAGAGAACTTTCTCATAAACATTGTTTTTCCCCGATAGCAAAGAACCTGTGGCAAGAATGCTCAATGTTTTGTTTCTTACAGAAACGGTATTTTGACCCAGTAGTAAATATTGACCAAATGATAAAAATCACGTTAGTTAATTTCCTTCTGTGGAGTTCCATTCATAGTTTGGGTAAGAAGTTTTTGAATAACTGCTATAAGGACTGTCCTATAATTGTTATCCATTAGTTTTTTAAACTTTGGTGGTCATTTTCATATTCCTGTTTGTAAGGATTGGTACTTTACTACAATCAAGTTTTTTGCAACTGAAATAATAATTTTTCCAGAACTGTCTTTCTCCCTCTGTACAATTTTAATTTTCATTCTGACAGTTCTGGGGAAGAGTTACATTGTCACTGTTCACAGTAGGCTCTATGAAGAGATGGTCCTGATGAATAGCATCACTGCATAAATTTGCATAAAAATCATAAGATCCGCATTTCCAGTATGGTTCAGCCACCTGACAAGGAGACTGACCACTACTGTGGTGTTTTTAATTTAAAAATAAATATGTATAAGTTAATATAGCATTAACAGCGTCATTACCCACGTTTGTGTGACATTGCATGTTCTTTGGGTCATTATCGTGAGTGAAATAGGCATGTTAGAAACCTGAGCAACACAGTGTAATGGTTCATACCATCAATCCATCAGATAGGATCTGGCCAGTCTGACATAAAATTATTACCAAGGTGATTTGTTATATCAATTTAGGTTTGAAGGTCCACATTTTTAAATATATTTAGGTGCTTGGGAGTCTAAATTCCATTGAAGCCCTTTTTAAGATGAGATTTTGTCTTTTAAGTCAGTTAGGTGTTGCAACGCTGAGAGCAGCAACTCCTTAATACTTTTACAGATCTGGGTCAAAGCTCTTAACCAAGGGCAGGTCTACACTAGTGCGGGGAGGGGGGAAGGGTCGACTTAAGATACACAACTTCAGCCACATGAATAGCATAGCTGAAGTTGGCGCATCTTAGGTCGACTTTCCTGGCGTCCTCACGGTGGCAGCGGGCTCCCCCCTTGACTCTGCTTGCGCCTCTGGGTGAGCTGGAGTACCGGAGTCGACGGATTGGGGATCGATTCATCATGTCTAGATGAGATGTGATAAATTGATCCCCGATAGATTGATCAGTACCCACCAATCCGGCGGGTAGTGAAGACCAAACCCCAGAAAGGGATGCACTTAGTGTTAGAACAGAAGTAATATGTTGGGCCATATAGTGTGGTAGCTCAGACTACTGTCACAGGTAACACTTTTTAATTCAGGTAAGTAGAAAGTTTTGTTTCCAGGGTCCCCAGTCTCATACATTTTGAGACATATTGTTTGAAGGAATAACAATGTGAAGGAGAACAAATTATTTGTACAGTAGAAAATTTACAAAGTTTGTACATTAGTAACTGGTTCAATTTCAATATTAAAATGAATACAAGATCAACAAAATTAATTGCAAAAACTACACATACATTTTCAATGTTCTGTAAATGATAAATATAAATTGATCGGTGTATACATTCTTAAGATTCTTTCCTTTTTAATTCAGGAGCAGGGATACAAAAAATCTTATCATGTATTAATAAGGGGAGAAATGATAAGGTTTTAATTCTAAATGTCAGAAAAGTCAGCTGTACAATTTTATAAGTCACTGAATAGCCTGGTGATATTTTTTTTTTTTTTAAATCTAGCTCCACAATGCAGTGGCAGAAATGGAAAAGGAAAAATTTGATCTTCAGAAGAAACACACAGAAAATATCCAAGAACTGCTTGAGGACACAAATGCACGTCTTAGTAAAATGGAGACAGAGTACTTGGCACAGACAAAGGCAACTGTAAGTTTTTTATATCTAGATCATGACCACAAATATGAATTACAATCTTCAGGTTTTGTGCACCTGTGCATTTTGAAATGCTCATTTTTCTTAAGACATAGTGTATCAGAAAGTATTGGGAAAGGAATTCAAATAAGAATATTTTTTATTTTGTCCCTCCACAAAAGTGTGCATAAAGACTGTGGGGATAAGAAACATTTTTCACAGCCTTGCACTACCATGCTTCAGTGCTATGACATTGCTTCATCAAAGGGATAGTAGAAGTAACACTGTTTCATTTCAGATGTCTAGGCAGTTATTTTTTTAAAGAGAGTCAGATTAGAGATGCTTGAATCTCGCTTCCCTGCTTCTTTTAACAAAAGTAAAACTATGAAGTCTAGGGTTTCTGAAAGGCGCTGGATTGGTAGCACTGAAAGCTAAAATCCAGTGCAGTGTGGACAGTTCCAAGGCAAAATTCTTCAGACTTAATAATTAAAGAGGGATAATCTTTAGAAGAGAAGATGATTCAGCCTCCATCTTTATTTAGTCCTTGGCTTATCTGCTGAGACTAATAACAGCTGGTTGTTTTTTGGGTTTCTTTTTTGCAATAGAGGTTGTTAATTGAAGTTATTCATTTATAAGGAATGTGACTGAGAACTCCATTTCATTAAGTAGGCAAACAAGTTTTTTCTTTAATTAGAAAAAAGACGGAGTACATGCTATAAATGCTTTTTGAAAATGTTTGCTGTTATTAATTTTACTTTTTCGCCATTCCTCCTCCTGTC
>ML677373.1:19427292-19470371 GCA_007922305.1 Dermatemys mawii
TTTTAAGAATTACTTCACTAGAACAAATAATAAAATGAAAATACCTATTTTTTTCAGTTAGCATAATGAGCCCATATAATGCAGTAAGTATAGAAATAGCAGGATCCTTTTTCAGGTTACATCTTTTAAGGGTAGATATTCCAGGAGTCATCACATTTCTCCCTGTAGTTGCTCATCTTTAGAGATGAACCATCACAGTTATAATCTTATCAATGTAGAGCCTGGGTGAAACTCACTGAAATCCATTAATGCAGCTACCTCATGAATTCGCTAAGAGATGTAAGTGGGTACTTCTAAGGGCATTTCTACACTACAGAGTTCAGCTGCCACAGTAATTAAGTAGATGACCTGGGACTCAGACTCCTGGGAGGTATCCATGCTATGCTTGGGAGTAGTGGTCAGGTCACTGCCGAGAACTGTATGTGGCTCATTGTAGAAGCGGCATGTCTGTGGTGCAAAACCAGAATGACTGTTGGCTTCCCTTGTCTTCTGGTATACCTGTCAAAGTTCTTTGATTTTCACACTGCACTGCTATAGCCCTTCTCCCCGATGCTCTGAGCAGTCTTTCATAGATGTCGGTTTCTTCGGTTGGATTGGAGCTGTGCCTGCACAAATTCTTCTTCCCACAGACCAGTAAGATCCACTGACTCCTGTGTACTCAGGCTGGAATGTGTTTGAGGCGTTGAGGCGCCATGATCAGCTGAGCTGGCGAGCTCTTCATACTGATCAAACGAAAAATGGGAATTCAAAGGTTCCTGGAGCTTTAATAGGGGAGGGGCTGTTTCCTGTGTACCTGGCTGTTGTGCAGTGGAGTTGAAAATGATCTATAGAGTGGTCACAGAGCATTGTGGGATACCTTGTGGAGGCCAGTTCAGTAGAGTTATACAACACTGTATCTACACTGCCTCTCTGTCATCCCATCAACATTGAATTAAGTGCTATGCCTCTCACGGAGGTGGAGTACTTAAGTCGACGTTCCGGGCAGGTTAAGTTGGTGGAAGGGACCTGGTTGTGTAGATGCATACATTATTAGGTTGACATAAGGCAGACCTAAGTTTATAGTGTAGACCAGGCCTAAGAGATGTAAGGCAATGCCTTGTTTTCAGAAGCAAAATGTTGGGCAGAGAATGTGAAACCAGGATAAGAGAGTCGGACAGGGATTTCCTGAATGGCCCTACTACTAGGTTGCTGAAATAGTCACTAGCCTCCACGCCCCTTTTAAAGCATTTATGCTGTGGCATATAAGGCTTATTTTCAATGTGCTGCTGTTTCCAAATGCAGAGTCAGCTTTATCCACATCATCTATCACTAAGTTGCTTCCCGCATTCAGTAAGGTGGAGGGCACCAGCCTTGCAGTTTCACGAGTGCAATGTGCTTCTTATATCCGTTCTTTCCTGATCCGGTGAATATCCCTGCATGGTCAGATGTGTTTGTGGGTAATCCTTGGCTACACACCAGCCACATTTGTGTTGGTTTGTCATCTCAAATGGCCGAAATAGCTGGGTTAGCAGGTGGGCTGGGAGAATCTCTCTTTGGGGTACTGTACTTACTATTACTTAATCCACTGGAAGTGGAGCTCTGTACAGGCAATACGCAAGGAAAGAGGCAGCTTCTTTAGAGCCTTTGGTTATAGATTTTGAATATATAGAAGGAACTATAAGTTTGGGGTGGCGGTTTTACAACCATGCCTCAAATGTTCAGCTCCATGGGGAGCATGTGTGTGGAAGCAACCGTTGCTGCATCTGAGAGGGTACTAATTTTGGGATTAAGGATAGTGCCCTCCCAGAAGTGTGGTATTATACAGGCAATGTATTGGAAGACCAGCAGATACTTGGGGTAACCTTTTTTGCTCAGCCTAGCAGTGGTGGACAATCCTTCAAGGAATAAAGCGGTAAGCAACTAACCTTCATCTAGATGTGTTCTAATGCACTTGGAGAAGAAAAGAGTTCATTCTGAATTCCATAAATTCTTACAAACCTCAGGGGAACACACTGTATTGTTAAAATACTAAAAGGCAGATAATTTGAAAGTCAGTTGTGAACTGTATTTATTATACACAGTTTATAAAGTAAATATTTGTTAGCAAAAATCAACAAGTCCCTTTCAACGGGGTGTCTTGTACTTTTGTCATCAAGATGAGACATTAAAGAAAAGTGATAGTTTGAATGAGCTAAAGGGCAATGTCAAACAAACTTTATTCTGTTATTAATGAATGCTGAATTGAAAAATTAGCATTCAGACCTTGTCATAGGCAATAGTAAATATGGAGAAAAATGGACACAGTCTGTCAGCAGGATTGAATTTAAGAACCATCAAAAGCAGACAGATCTTGCTGAGCAGCTCCTGATTTAATAATTAAACAAGGTAGAGTTCAAGGCATGGCTTAAGATGAAAGACTAGACTGTCACTGAAAATTAGTTTCTTTTTTTTTTTGTTATTTTCAACTTTTTTCATTTTTCATGGTGTTTCATACTGTCAAGAGTGCCATTTATTGTGAACAAGTGCATTGGGTGAATGATGCAACTTTTGTCAATATTCAAATACAAGTGTTTCCTCCACTAAAACAAACATTTATTTATTGGGAAAATTATATATATTTTTTATATATTTTAGTGCAGATAGCAATGGTTATGAAATGTGTGTGTGATTTAGCATCAAAAATTGTAAAACACTTAAGCAACAATGGATTATTAGCTACAGAAACATTTTATGAAAATGTATGAAAGCTTTATGGCTTTATATAAAGGAGTTTTTGGCATTAATTTTAATATATCAGTAGCCGTCTCTCTCTCTCTCTCATATTTTCAGCCATCTTTGCCATAGACCTTACTTTAACATTGTCCGTAGCAGTTGTGCTATGGTAAGTGTATATGTAGGAGGTATTTGGGAAAAAGAGGAAGGACTGAAAATGTGAACACACCATGCAAATGATTAATTGAAAGATGAGTTAATGGTCTAAATCATCAAAGCCAATTGAGTCATTTTGGACTTACATCTGTGCAACTCAGAGAAGAATGTTTGGGGGAGGGGTCTGGGGGGGTATGTAATATTGCTTAATCAGCCAATTTGAGGTCCTGAAGAGTGATGTCTTCTCCTAGATGCTGAATATAATCTGTGTAATACAATCAGCCACTTCAAAGAGTTGAAAGCATAGTGTTGCTCCTTAAATCCTTCCTCCCAGAACTTCCATGCTGTATGTTTTACTAGACTGTGACTATTTATGGTAAAAGATACTTACTAGTTGCATCTCATAATCTGTGACATTATGTAGTAAGAAATATGCTGTGCTGCTAAAAGGCATCTTCACCTCCTAAAATTTTAAATAATATTTTGAGCGAATATTGATGCTTAATCTTGATTATTTTTTTTTATTTTTTTTGTTAAGATACAGAGGAACTCTCAGTCCCTTCCCTGAGGAGTTTTCAGTGTAAATTAAATGGATAATTTAAAATGCATTGAGAGACCCAGAGGAAGGCTCTTTGACAACTGTTTCAGATCCTGAACTTGCATTAGACTCCCTATGGGCAGCCTCCTGATGTAACATCCACGTAGTCCAGGAACTCTAGTGAACCCATATTGTACAGTGCATATCCAACAGGTGCTGGATTATGTGGGGAATGCCCACAATACATTGGACAGCCTATTAGCCATAGTAGAGGATCCAGGGATATTCTTAAATGTGCTCTTCATTAAGGAGCATACTGACCAAAATGCAGACTAGATGAGGAAAAGCCCCTTTTATTAACACTATATGTACATAATAAAAATGTCAACTGTTTTCATGCAATTTATAAAAGATATTACCCTGATTTGAAGCTACTACTGTATCTTGTTCTAAAATTTACAACCGTCAATGCAGATTTTCCATGTGAATTGTAAGAGTTTCATTGAATACTACAAGCTTCTTAGGGGATTGGCTTTGTGGTGCTCCACTTGACATCTTAAGTTATCCTTGAAAGCACTGTTCTCAATGGCAATTAAGCTGATAACTTTTTTTTCTTGCCAAATTGCCCCCAGCTGGCAAAGTGGGATATCCTCCTTATCTTGTCATATAGTTCAATCTTTTGGGTACAGGATGTCTGAAAGCTGGTGTTTGTAAAAAACAAGATAGTAATCTCCACCACCTACATGACAAATCCTGTAACTTAAAAGTAAAATATACTTGACTTTCTTTGTTGTCTGAACAAACCAGACCCTGCAGCTGGCTTTGCATAAATGGAAAGAGTCTTTCTTAAAATGCAACACAAGTATATGGTTAAGTCTGGTCTGTTTGAGAAAACATTTTAGATTGTTTTGCAAAACTTGAGTAATGCTATTCTGATTGCATGAGTGTGTCAGAAATGTCTCCAGGCACGTTTAAATATACAGTACTACAAAACTTGGATGGAGTTGACAGATGTTTGAGTTTTTACTTTCCTTTAACAGAGGGTGAAAATATTCTTCCACTTCCTCTCCCTACCCCCACCTCCAAACCTTTGTTAATATAAAAATAACTTTGATTTGAACATCCTGAAAAGGCAGCTGCGTCTTATTTTCCCACCTCTGCTGTCTCAGGAATTCTATTCTCATTTCCTTACACACGAAGATCACTTTAGGAAAGAATGGAGAAGAGAAAAAAATATTGTTTGGAATTCTCAGATATTTTTATTTTAAATGCTGAATGTCATGAATTTGTGTTTAACACAAAAATGTTCAGTGTACATTTATAATTTATTGAAAGAGGATCCATCATAGGAAGAGGTAAACACAGAGGAAAGCGGGCAGGGAACTTGGAATTTCTGTGTTCTAGGCCTGATCTTGACACTGACTTGCTGTGATTCTTCAAGCCAGGGCATCTCTCTTTTTCTCTCTCTGCTTCCAATTTCCCATTTTTAAAATGGGGATAATACCACCTGCCTCATGGGAGTGATGTTTATATTTGTCAATGATATTTGTTAATATTTGTAAATTGATATGAAGACTTACTAAAAATGTGTCAAGCATTATTGAATATTGCAATAGGTATACCATAACCAGTCCTCTTAATAACCTCCTAATTTATAGCATGATGCACTTATCAGTATATCTCAAAATATCTCATACACATAAATGAGCACGTTTACTCAGTATTTAAACAGTATTTTATGTATGAAAACTGTCTTTTATCAGCTGCTATATCATATTATTTTTGCAATCTCTTGGATGTGACTGCTAATAATGAACAACTCCTGAATTCTTCAATTCTTTGGTATCTGAGTATATTTATTGGGAACTGGCATTGGCCATGATTTCATTTTAGTTACTGAATAAGTATTTTATTACAGTAAACATTTGGTGCCAATATAATGTACAAATGAAATGAATTGGATTCCATAACAACATTATAAAGGCTTTATCTGACCAACTGACTTGTTCTTGAAAGGGACTACAAATAAAGAATGAATATATATATGTTTACTGGTATTAGTCTTCAAAGTTTATTTTTTGGGCTCTGTCTTATATGCAGGCTGTCTGTATTGTCATTGATCATAGTGTTGTTTGTTTCTGACAGGTATGAAATAGTTCAAGATACATTACCTCAATAGCAATTTTTTCAATTTTTTCTTTAAACTGTTTGTTTTGCTTCATATTATAAAAACTTTATTCTATAGAAATCTAGTGCAAGTATTGTTCCAGTTTGAGCTTGGGGGCAGAGGTCACATTTTACTTTGAAACATTTATATTTTGAAAGCTTTGATACATTATAGAATTTACTGTCCTGATTGATGACAGCTTTGCTTTTATAACTCTTGTTTCTCTGGACCACCAGAGAACTGCAGTTGCTCTAGGCTGTTGAATAACAACAGGGGTATGCACTAATTTATTCTTAACAATGACCTATTCTTTTAGAACCAGATGGTCAAAGAACTGGAGGCCCGTGTCCAGCAGCTGACTGTAGAGGCTGAAAATAGTAATTTACAGCGTCAGAAATTATCTCAAGAAAAGACTGATCTAGAGCAATGCTACCAAGCAGTATGCACTGAACTACAGGAGGTGAAATCTAGGTAATTAATAAAATAGAGTTTAAACCAAAGCAATCCCAAAACTAACTCTGTCTTCAAGAAAATCATTGCTCAATAATTTATCCTTAGGAAATTGTCATGAAAATTTACCAACCCAGGTGCAAAAACCACTGTTAGACACTCACCAAGATGATGATCATAAAAAAAAAAATCAGATATATTTTACATTGTACAATTTTATTTTATATTTTATCAATTGAGAGGACTAGGTGGGTGAGTAGAATTTTGCAGAAGCTTCAGAAATTACATAATACAAATAAAGTGGCAAAATTTGAAGCCAATTTCCATTTTAATTTTCCTTTATTAATACTTGTAGGTGCAACTCCCTTCAGAAAGAGAAGGATCGCATTATACAAGATTATGAACAGAATATTCAGCAGCAACAAAACAAATATGATATTGACATAAATTTTATGAAACAGGAACATGCTCTCTCTGCAGCTAAGGTATGTTTACAGACATGCAACCTCCCAGGAATAATGGGCATAAACATACTTGCCTACCAATTACGTACATAAGGGGACAAATTTTCAAAATGGTCTGTAAGATTTTAATTGTGCAAATATTAAGGTACGTGAATAACTTTACTCAAAGGAGCTACTTACTTTCTGTGATGGCTTGGAGGATTAGTCTGTAGAACTTACGAAATTTGGTTAATATTGTAAAGTTGTGTTATGAAATTGCTATATTTGTTGAATGCCTCAATATGTATGTGGACTCCACCTCTGCATATGTGACCATAGCACATCCTCCTAGACCATATACAATGGAGGATTGTTAGAACTCAGTGACCTCTATTCAAGTGAAAACACCTTGGAACATTGAGTGGACTTAAGCCTAGGAAAACTAGTTTTATTCTACCCCTCTGCAGGGAGGTGGGAAAATAGGAGCAATGGAAAATAACCAAAATGCAGAGCAAAGAAAGCCAGATGTTGGAAAGGGGGACATATAAAGAAAGGAAGAGCATGGCAAAGAGGAGAGAAGGCAAGCTGGTGAAGAAGACTCCATGAAGGAGAAATAAGGAAATGTGAGGGTCTGCATGAGGGAGCGGTCCTGCCTGCCTTCCTGAGCCCAGATGGCCCTCTAGGGACTCCGGAAGGAAGGATGAACTAACAAAGGGCATTGTGGTTAGGGTATGTGATCTGTCCTCTTTTGTGCATTATATAACTGCATAAAAGAACAGTAATATGCAAGACTTCTG
Source organism: Dermatemys mawii (assembly GCA_007922305.1). Classification (NCBI taxonomy): domain Eukaryota; kingdom Metazoa; phylum Chordata; order Testudines; family Dermatemydidae; genus Dermatemys; species Dermatemys mawii. The sequence goes on from ML677373.1 coordinate 19,434,535, forward strand.
TGCAAGATATCTCTGTGTGTTATATACTTCACAACTACCACATTCCTCCTGAGAGAGTTAAATGGTAAACCATTTAGCTAGCTCTCATTTTGGATGAATGAATGTGAGGTTTTAGGTGCCAAAAAACTTCGACATGCAAATTTTGACACAAAGTTTAGAGAGTTGGAGTAAGCCTGTTTGAAAATTTGTTACCAAAAGAGTTATGCAGAAAAATATTTTTCTTCAGCTACCTATTAAAATATTGTCCTGTTTTTATTCATGAAACATTTTGTTGTGTAGGTCTTTGAATTGAACCTGTTTAAATAATCAGCACAAAAATATAAGAGATTAGTGGGTTTTTTATACATAGTCCTGGTGATAGGTTATCCAGCCTACATCATATTCACATCAAATGTATATTCTAAAAACATAGCAAATGTCAAAAACTGTAGCATATTTTAAACTATTGATTAACCTAGAGCAAACATGACATCCACATTTTGGTCTGAATTACTGGAATGCTAAGATCTTTGATAAGGAAATGTAAGTGACTATCTTGATTTTATTTTCAAATTTCTTAAATCAGCTGCCTATTTTGGTTTTTTTATTTTTGTTTTATAATTTTTGACTATAGTCCCATCTGCACTTTAAGGACAAATAAAATGAAGTACATATGTCTTGTGTTGAAAAAGATTATTTTCCAAATGTATCCTTTTTTCTACCTTTTGATGCAACTTTGAAAAGGGAAAGAGGAACTTATTTCTGTAGAGCAAGTAGAGACTGCAAGACAAACATTCACTCATATTTAAATCCTTACAGGCATCTGATGTGATTGAAGAATTAGAACAGAGTGTGTCTGAATTAAAACAACAGTTACAAGAATCAGAACATCAAAGGCAGCAACAGCTGAGGGTGAGCCCTGAATTTTTCACTCAGGAAAAATGAAGAGCTGTTTTTACTTGTTCCTAAGATTTGTATGAATAGAATGCCAAACTAAAGTATATTTTGGAGTTCTTGGAAATCAGAGGAGCTGATCCCTCTACACTTAACAGAGTGGAATTTGTTCTTATACTTTTGCCTAAGCCTTTTAAAGAAATGTTATTTGTATTTGTCTTATCTTCCTGTGCGTGAACTGATATAAAAATGTATATCAATGGATTATAGAGAAGTACATAGTGAAATTGAAAGAAATCCCGGTCTCTGTCTATCACAGCAGGATCTAAGTTTGTAAAAGTTAGCATAAACTTGTTTCATGGTTGTTACAATTCAACTGTTCAGTTACATTTTCTGCCTTCTCATGGATACTCAAACTATTCCTTCCCTGCACCTACAGTGCATCCCAGTTGGAGCCCTGGGAGTCTCCGTTTCTCCACATCTCATCATGTTTTGCCCTTACTTGGAGAAGAGTAGCCATTTTGATGGCACAGGAGGACTATGTACCACTGTTTTTGGAATCCTTCAACTTTTTTATTTGATTGGGTGGATTGTTGTAAAGCAAGGAGAAAGCACTCTTTCTCCCCTCTTGCTCTCATTCAGGTCTAACTTCATTGCTTCCCATCTTATTTTAGTATGGGAAGCTAGAGACTATGGGCTTGTCTAGACAGGTACTTATTGTTCAGCAAGCCATTGTGTAAATCTTCAGCATATTAGCTTGCTGTGTTCTAAATAGCTGTGTGGATAAGCCCTGAGATCTGTAACTGAATCTGTGTCTTCTCACATGGAAACACCCCATGCTAATCAAGTATTAGTAATAATGTTGCGTAATTTTTAGTACTAAAATAAAACATCTTACAATTGTTTATAGGTTAATGTTTAATTACGAAGTAAAGTTGGACACTTTGGTTGATATGGACCATACTGCGCTCTAGTAAAATGTACAGGTTTTGTGTAGGTAAAGGCGGCTTTTTAATTAAAGTAATCTGTTTAAAGAAGTAGTGATTCCTTATTAAAAATAAATCCCTCAATTTGCAGGATCAAGAACACAAATTTCAACAGGAAAAACTTCATTTAGAGCGGATTCATGAAAAACAGGTAGAGTTGGAAGAAAAATGAAAATGTTATGTGCACTTTCAGATGTCTTGGGCAGCAGCTAATCCACAAATCCATACAAAAGTGAATATTAGGCAGAAAGGGGGTATGTAACTGATGAAAACTAAAAGGCTGTCTAGTAATAAGCAGCTTTTAAACAAGGATTAAGCTGTTAAAATGTTTTCCAGAAGTATAATGTCTGTGGTTCGAAACATATTAATGCCTGCTATTTAACACACTTAGGGTGAAATTCACCCCAGTGAAGAGGATGCAGACAGGGCCATATTAGGTACTACTTTTGTTCTTAATTGTGATTTTTCACTCTCTGCTATTGCTCTAGTAGAAGAGAGAGGAAGTTTGAAATTGATATTGATATTTTGTCATTTTCCCCAACAAATACTTTCTGTACCTTTTACCTGTACTCATGCTCTATCATCTTCCAGAGGTAGTGTTTTGAGAGTAGAAATTAAAAAAAATTTGTGCTTTGCACTTATAGAGCATATTTAATCTTGCAACACATTGACAATATGTACACATTTTTATACTTGAATATCAAAGGTGTTGACATGAAACAGTCATTCATTGCAAGAGTTAATTATGACACGTCTTTGGTTTTTTTAATGACTGACTTTAAGTGTTCAGCTGATGTAGTGATTAATAACAGAATGTATGTATAAAAGTTTACATAATGGACTTGCATGACTTATTTTTTAAGCATTAGTGACAAACTCATACTGTGAATTAACTGAAACACAATTACAAGTGAACTACTCTTCATTTACTTATTATAACAAAAGGAACAATGAATCTAAATGATGCATTATTTGCTACATCACTATAGTGAAACTAGGGCTTGTATTCACAACCCTACAGTTCAGTACAGAGGTGTGAATTGCAGTATGCGGTAGCATGGTGTGGTAGCATGGTGTGTTGGATGACGTGGTGTGTGACTAAAACATACTTTGTTCGTGTTAACGTAGTTCTAAAAGGTGCTATCTCTTTTAGGACTACATTAATGCAAAATAGATACTTCTTTAATTCACACCTAGTTCACGTTAAGTTAATTCTAATGCCCCTGTAGTCCAGACTGTGGGGCTATGTAGGCATGCCCAAAGTTCAAATCCTGTCTTGCATCATAAGTGGAAATTTTTCAGTGCTGTCCTAGATTCCATTTGCATGTGCAAAAAAAAAATTCAGTCTGGCAAAGTTAGGTAGTCAAGCAGGACCCAAGAATTTAATAATAAGAATGCTGAAGGTCAAAATTGAGGTGAGTTGGCATAATTTGGACAGTATCTGGCTACAGAATGTTTATGCTGGAATTACAAGAGTCTTTGGCTGCACTGGATAACTCCTTCCACTAGGGAGAGTGAGAGACAAGATGTCATTGTGAGAGGAGTAGCCATGTTGGATCTATACTTTTTCTCTGTCTAATCTAATCTAGAGATTCTGTCCTGACTGAGTACAAACCTCTTGTAGCTCCTTATGCTAATTAGACTGGTCATGCACTAGCCCCACAGAATTACTGAGCTTGCTCAATCCACTCACAGATTCTGTGTGTGACAGGATGGGAATATGCCATCCCTAAAAAGTGACCGAGCATATAGTTCAGGGCTACAGTGGCAAAGCTGAACTTTTCCTATAAGGGATGGTCTGGGCACCAGAACTGAGAGCAGGGAGTCTGTCTCTCCTGTGCTCTGATCTTCCCTGCAAGGCAGTGTGGAGTAGAAAGTTGTATGATTCAAATTCAGAGGATACAGGACCTGGATTTAGGGCATTCTAAGGGAAGGCTAAGGGAATAGATTGGAACACGGATTGTGGCCGGGGCGGGGGGGAAGGGTTAAGGCTGGCATTGGAGGCTGGCAGGAGACAAAGATTGGGAGCTGCAGATGGAGACTGGGACTGGCAAGGCAAGGAGACTAGGTGTGGGAGCTAGGGAGGGAGAAGACTGGGGAACTAGAAAGTCAGCGGTTTGGGAGAAACAGGTTAGATGAGGAGCTAAGGGAGAGACTGGGTCTAGGAACCAATAGGGTGAGAGAAGAGGAGAGCAGGATCTGGGATGTTGGGGAGAACTGGTACTGGCTGGACGAAGAGACTGGGTCAAGGAACTTGGAGGTGTGAGTGGAGAAGATGATAGAGATTGGATGAAAAGCCTGTGAAGGAACACAGGGACAGGGACCGTGCTGGGGTGGGGGTGGGGGACAGAATGGAGAATTCAGGAAGGGAACTGGGACTGGCTGAACAAGAAGACTGGAAAGAAGGAGTGGGGTGGGGAAGAATGTAGACAGGAGCTGGGTGAGAAGATGATGGGAATGGGGACATGAAGGGCTGGACTAAGACTTGCTGAGCAAATAGACTGCCAGTTGGATCAGAAACTTGAACAACGAGACTGAGCCTGGCTAGGTGAGGAGAAAGGGACTAGGATGAGGAGCCAGTGGTGTAATATGGACTGGGACTAGTTAGAGGGGATTGAGAAGAAGGGATCAGGCATAGGAGAAAAGGATAGATGAGCTTGGAATGGAGCCCATGTTCCCTGAGTCTCAGCATTCCACTGTTGTCAGCAAACATGTCTGGAAACCCACTGGCAAAGTGTCTCATCACAAGCAACCTCAGTGCTAAGGAATGGAGCTGGAAGAGGCTCCACATGGGCTGGGCTCCAGGTAAAATCCTTGGAGCTAGGGGATGTGGGCCAATCAGCACCTCTCTCCCACAACTGGCCAATGGGTGCCAGAGACTCCAAGAGGGTAGGAGGAGTGTCAATGAGTGTGTGTCTCTCTCTTGCTCATTGTGGGGCTGTCCCTTTTCACCGCTGACCCCATCAAGTTTCCCTGCCTGTTGTGGCAGGAGGGTGGCGTTTCTAGACTTTTGACACTCTAACTTTTGAGTACTTGACTTTGCGACATTAAAAATATTTTAATGAAGTAATAAATGAGTCTTGTTTTTAAATAGCACACCCATTTTTCTTTTAAAATATTAATGATTACCAAAACAATTGTCATTGCTACAAGAACAATTCAAATCTAAACTGATGCAGAACCAGGTCAAAATATATGTGCACACATATACATATATATAGACATTTGAGTTGGAATTATTACTTCCTAACATGTACATATTTTTTACTCTCTTCAGTTCACCTTTCTTTTGTCTTTCTATCTCTGTGATATCTCTTGAGAACTTCAGATCAAGAACAACTATTGTTATCTCAACCCTTAGGGAATATGCCTTCTGACTCCTGAAATAGATGTGATAAAGCTTATTTCAGGATGGATTATATAGCTGTGTGATAATAAACAAGATGGGAAAAACTTTTGTTTTGATAGAGATCAGTACAGGGGTCCACATGTTCAAAAACGTTGATGTAACTGTGTACTGTAAAAATCTTTGAGATGAGACAAAAATAATACGTGAAGCATGTTATTTACATATGCCCATAAAATAGAACACAGATTTGGCTATAAAATACTAAAAACAATAGCCTGTTTTTGAGTAAAGGAAGCATACATTATCGGGTATAATCTGTTTGCTTAAATACATACCAGTATCTAATAACCTTTATTGATCTATGGTGACTATTCCCTGTTAAGATCCTTGAACATCAAACAAATAATAGGTAATAACCCTAAATGTCACTGTTTGATTAAGGATACTAATCTACTAAATCAGGAACCAGTTAGGCTAAATGGTTTTACAAGTAAAGGAAACACCTGCTTTTTACAAATAATCTGCTTGTATTCCAAACAGGCAGCTAAGTGTAGTAACTGTGATACAATATTATCAAGAACAGTTCTTGAGACAGCTGTTATACATATATAATATGCTAGGACAGTAAATACTGACTTCCGACCACCCTAATGGAAAATCCCTCTGTCTCTGAGAATGTTCCAAACCAGCTAAATACTCAGACTTCCACACAGTTAGCTTCTGTACTGACATTTTCTGCCAGAGAGTCTTTTCAACTGTTTTTTTCTTTCTTGTTTTTCATTTGAGATATCAGTATGCTACGTTAGAGTGTGTCAGTTGCATCTTGTTACAGACATTAAAGGTCATTGATACTAATACAGATTTTTGCCTAGATATTTTCTAGAGATATGATTTCTGATCATATTATGCAAATACTTTTGCAATATGTAATCAGCTAAAGTGTACTGGATTCCTGTGGTTCACATTGTAGAAGTTTATAAGGTGTGGGGGTTTATTGATTTTTTTTTTCCCCCTTGAGGCTTCTGTAGAACTACAGAGGTGCTTTGTGGAGCTAGAGCTGTGACTTCCCATCATTTGTACATGTTTGCAACACTTTTTAGCTGATGGCACATGTATTGCTTCTAAGTGTTCTCAGTGCCACTCTAGACTTCTGTACTTCATAAACCAAATTTTCTTTGTTTGCTCCATCTGTTCTTTCTCTCTCTCTGATGTAATTTCATTACACTCATTACTTTGAAATTTACAAATATTTAATGCTCACTTTATCCTAATATCAATTCTTATATATTATCAATAAATATAAGAATTGATGCAGAATCATGCAATCTCTTCAATTAGATATGCATAAAATTGTACACCTATTTCCTAAGCCTCTGAGAACATTCATATTAATCAAACATCATGCTGCAAATAATTGGGTGCTGGAAGAACAGCCTCTAAATTTACCACTACTCTTTATCACAAAGAAAAAATAGATAGGAGGGTAACATCTCTACACTATTACCTCAGCAGTGCTCCAAAAAAAAAAAAAAAAAATCCTTGACACCTAACCTGCCTTAGGCAAAAAACCAGTGTGAACAGATGTGCTTTGTACCATGCCTGGAAGGTTGACAAACTCTGAAACTCACTTCCCCTTGTTGGTCCAAGAGAATCAGAGTAAAGAATCCTCCACAGATTAAAACTTGCTACTAGCCACCTGACACTAAAAGGTAGGGCATGTTAGAAACAGCCTAGGAGCTCTGAAATGGTTTAAAGGGAGAGGTAATCTCAGATAGCTAGGATCTGTACCATCTAAGGCCTTAAAGAACAAAACTGGCAGCTTGAATTGCACCTAGAAGTCAGTAGTCTTTTTTTTTTAATTGTTATTATTTACTACTTGTATTATAATAACACCCAAAATGTGCTGGGTGCTTTGCAAACATTTAAAGCAGTCCTTGCTTCAAAGAGTTTATAATCTAAAGAGGTTTTTTAAAAAGAGAAAAAAAGTGAAATTAGGAGAAATGGGGCCTGTAAGGTAGAGTGAGCATGTGTGTATATACACATTTTCTGGAATCTGTATGTGTGTGTGTTGGGAGGAGGGTGTGTTTGTGTGTGTATGTACATATTGTGACGGAGTCAGACCAGAAGGATATAAGAGAGTGCTGGAAGGCAGGTATATTAGTCTTAGGATGTGCAGGTCCCTGTTCCCTGGATAGCCAAACAAAGGCTACTCCAGACCCTCAAGACACCTGGGGCCGATTAAGAACCTTCTAGAAAGGAGTAGAAACAGCTAGCCTGATTGGGACACCTGAAGCCAATCAGGGACTGGCTGAAACCAGATAAAAACCTCCCAGTTAGTCAGGTGGGTGTCAGGAGCTGTGGAAGGAGGTTGTGCTGTTGGTGAGACTGAGTGGTGGACAACATATCATCCAGAAGGAAGGAGGCTCTGAGGTAAGGGTGAAGTGGAATTTGAAGAAGCGGGGACTGCTGTGGGGAAGTAGCCCAGGGAATTGTATTGTGTTTTGTGGCTAAAAGGTCATCCATCTTAGCTGATACTATTAGGGTCCCTGGGCTGGAGCCTGGAGTAGAGGGCGGGCCCGGGCTTCCCCCATTTTTCCACCTTCCATACTGGCCTGTGATGAAGGTACTCACTAGGCGGTGACTCTTGCCAATTATACTGAGAAAGGGAGGTCACTTTGGGGCCTAGATGAGTTTCTGAGGCCCCTAAATCTGCCAGGAAGTGCAGGACCCACAAGTACAAACTTGCAGCTTTGTCACAATATGTATGGTTATATATATATATATATATATATAGTCTGACTGAGGAGTTATATTTAAGTTAAAGATTCTGTAAACTATTATGAGTGTGCTTTTGTTTGGGTGTTTAGGTTTGATGTACAGTTCACATACACTGCAAAATGATAATACCCAAGAATTTCAAAGTCAGAACAGATTAATTAACCTTGACTTATCTTGTGCTTGTTTAAGAATGTAGCTAAGAGTACATGCAGTCTTTCTCACATGTTTGTTGACTCACTCTCACTTTTTATTACAATGAGGGTGAAGAATTCTAGAGTAGTGCAGTTCTCTTCTTCCTCTGTATCTTATCTTTCCTCGGGGCCAATTGCTTTTGGATGCCATAGTATCTGAATGTATATTATGCTGTGGCTAGTATGCTTAAGTAACTTTGTTAAACCATTTAATCTTATGTTTAAAAAATGCTTTGTGAAAAAATCTTCTATATAAAAATCCATTACAAGTTTAAGTTCAAAACAAGTCAAGAAGAAGGAACTCCTGTCTAGGCTATTAGGCATTGTAAGATACGGGTCAGACAAATCTGTATCTCTTCTTATCTACACTTTATTTCATGATCTCTCAGTATCCTTATACTGGGAATTGCTACTTAAAAAAAAAACTAGTTCTTTTTAATACAATTATTGCATTTTTAATACTAGAAGCTTAATATTTCTTTGGGCAGGAAGAAAAATCACACTAGTAGAGAAGGTTATATTCTGATAGTCTCAGCCTGCTTCTAATTTTGTCCCCAACTTTGTTTGAACTGTGGAAACATCATATTACATATGTTGATTATATTTCAACAACTTCTTATCTAAACCTATACGACACTCATTTATTAAATTCAAAATTGAAATAATGCTTAATCATTCTGTTAATCACATGCTGTAGTAGCTAAAATGTAAAAATTTTTCTTTGAAATGGTAGATTCATGGCTTCCAAAATGACCTTGATAAAGAGAGAGGAGATTCTCAAAAGAAAATTCGCAAACTGGAAGAGGCTTTGAAGTAAGTAAGATGTGATAAAGAATAATTTCTTTCTTTAAATGTCTCTATGTTTTTATTCAAATTCAGTAAGTAAACCATATGCTTTGTGTTTTATAACAGCACTTCTATAGTTTAGTTTGGGTCAGCTTTCCATTATAAAACCTTATTTTTAGGGTTTTATTAGTCAGCTATAAAAAGTTTTTAAAAAATCAGTTCATCTGGTTTTAAGTGATAGGAATGTGACAAAATAGAAGTTAGTGGTTTCAGATGCTCTTTTCTCCTTAAGTAACTCAAACCAGCTTCAGTTTAGAACTGGCATGTTTGCAGACCATTATTACTTACTGAAGATTAGTTGTTGTGGACATTTATTAAGGGAATCAGGTTACAACTGAGATGTTCATGTATTGTTGTTGTTTATTTGTATTGTGGTAGTTCCTAAAGTTATGTCCCTAGGTACTGTACAAACAAGATTCAATAGTTAAGATGCTAGCTTGAGACTCAGGAGCCCTGGGTTCAATTCTCTGTACCATAACAGATTTCCTTTGTGACCTTAAGCAAGTCACTTAGTCTCTGTGACTGAGTTCCCCATCTGTAAAATGAAGATAGTTCCCCCGACCCTGGTGTTTTTCCTTACCCTCCAGATCAGTTGTGAGGGTAAATATATTAATGATTGGGAAGTGCTTGGATATTACAGTGATGGGCATTATATAAGTATATAAGACCAAAAGATATAAAAAGAGACAGTTCCTGTCCTAAAGAGATTACAATGTAAGTATAAGATGAAAGACAACAGGTGGACACAACAAATATACTGGGGAATTCAAAGAACAATACCAATCTGCATGATAGCAACTGTCATCAAAAGAGAACTCATGGAAGAAAGTGTGAAGGTGCTTGTTGGAAAATTTTACAAATTGGTGGGCAAGGTTAGCATCAGTTGCACAGCAGGTGCAAGGACTGACATCTTGTTACTGTATAAGATATTATAGTAGGGCAGGGATATGCTGTGAAATCCTTAAAATGAAGACAGATAATGTGTATTAGATATGATGGAGAATGGAGGCCAGTAGTGGGTTAGTCAAAGGAATGGCCCAGGAAAATAATCTGTGCAGCAGCATTTTGGAAGGCCATAAGTGGTCAAGATGGAATTTGTCAAGGCCAGAGAGGAGGAGGTTACAGTAGTCAAGATGATGAGGACTCGGAAGAGAATTTTAGCTGTATGGACTGAGACTAAAGACCAGGTCTTAGAAGTGTTATGCAGGAAGAGAGCATAGATTAACTTATTCATTTTATTTCACTAAAAAGTGACTTCTGGAAATGCACACTAACATTATTTTCAGGGAAGAATCATAAGAATTTGTATCACTTAGATTTAAAAAGGCTGATTCGGATCGAAGATGCTGAATTTGAGCTCATGTTGTGTGTCGTATTGCATCTAGTAAGTGATTTTCCAGGACTTGTGCCTTGTGTCTGAAGGCAGAATCTGGATTTAAAACATACATTTCAATTGTTTGACAAAATACATCTGGTGTGACAGCTTTTCACAGTCTAAGTAGCCCATTCTGTCAATGTTAATGAACAAAGCTGACTACCTTGTCTAGTGTGGTGTAAACCTTACGTAGTGTCTGATCTTAAAATGTAGTATCTGAGTCTAAGCACAGGGGGCCAAAATTAAAGTCAGAGGCCTGGATTCTAATCTTAGATGTGTAGTTTGAAATGCTACGTGTCTTGAAAATACACTGTCATGCTAATTCAGTAGTGAATTTTTCAACCTATGTGAAGGTACGTGCTGTACATCTGAGTTTAGACGTTAATGTGGGAGGCCATTTTTCAAAATTGAGCAGTTTAATGGGCTGTTTAAATGTGATAAATGGAGTCTCAAATCAACACTTAAGAACATAAATAGCCTTTTTATTACATGTATGTGGTAATCTGAACCTTCCAATATATTGAGACATCCACTTTTGGAAACTTTGACATGTAATGTTAATTTAGGGCCAGTCATTCTCAATAGAGTTGAGTAGTACCTTAATCTGTAAATAATCCTGTTAATTTAAAAGATAAATTAACTGGATACTTTTGAAATCTTTCATAGATGTGTTTGCTCTGAGGAGCTTTACAAAGCATCCTCAGTTTTGCTTCAGAGTGAGATGGACAGAGACTGTATCTGATGTATTCTATTGGAATGAAGCAAAGATCTCCTTCATACTTCTCCACTAATTCCATTATTTTTATTGGTGATTAGAAAAATCAGATTAGGCCAGTATCCTTCTGAGTACTACAGATTTGACAGGCCAGTGATGGTACTAAGATCTTTTGGAGCTATCTAAGAAAGCCCCCATATCATTTTATAAATAGAATTTATATTAACACCCAAAGATCCCCCGTTAGGAGTGGAGATCCATTGTTTTGGACTTTGTACAAACATGGATAAGAGACTGTTCCTGTTCCAGAGAGTTTACAATGTAAATAATCATCTAACAGTGTCATTTGACCTCCTTATGGACAGTTCTTCTGACAATACATGTGCATTCCAATCTTAGTGTTGGGGAGCACAGCACAGGGTCATTGAAAATTTTCCCCTCTGCGGTACCCATTGGGTGGCTCAAGCTCCCATTGCTGCAGCACATCATTGCATGAAGGTGTAAAGGGCAAAGCCTTCAGTAAGCCCCCTCAGTTCCTTTTTACTATCTGTGACAGTCATTGGAACTCTGTTCAGTACCAAAACAATTCTCTCTCTCCAGCATTTGTAAATATAGCGTGTGTTCTGTATAGTTAGTTTAGTCTTCAATATACTTTGGATAGTTAGTTTTAATAGGTGGTTGTTTTTTTGTTTTTTTTTAAAAAGATTTTTGGATTTGTTTTCCTGTTTGCAAGCTAGATGTGGTGCAAGATTTGGGTGAGTTGTCCTTCAGTCCCTGTTCAGAACGGCTCTGATCCCATCATCTGTTTTCATGACTTATGAGTCACCAAGCTTGGAATGCACATGTGCAATCACTCAAAGAAGAAAAATGGTTACCGACCTGTTCCATAACTGTTGTTGTTCGAGATGTGTTGCATATGTCCGCTCCAGGACCCACTCTCCTATCTCACTGCATTGGAGTATTATGTCTAAAAGAGCCCAGTGGTGGTTGGAGGTGACTCCACCCTTTTACCTGCATGCAGTGTGAGCTATCCCAACGGATGCCATGGAGGAAGAAAAATTCTGACAACTGCACTAGAGGCAAACACACGTTTACAGTATAATAGATATGTAGAAATCATCTCAAAGAGTAAGTTACAGAACAGTTTAGTAATTTTTTTCCCTAGCAATGGAAAAGAACTTATCCCTGTGGGCAACAGATAACCTGTCTCCAGGTGTGCCCCAATTTGATCTATTTTGGACTATTTATTATACCTGAAGTCTGAGCTTTTCCTTGTTACCATGCAAAGTGATCTATTGACATCTCAACTTACATTATAAATACATTATAAAATGTACTGTTTTCAGTTGGCAATTGAAAATCCTTCAGCCATTCCACTATTGTAACATTCCTCAAAGGTCTAGTTAAGATATCTGCACCAGTCAGAAAACCTGTCATGAACTTGGCACTGACAAAGTTAATGGATGTTCCTTTTTAATAACTGGGAGAGTTATTTTTTAATTTAACCAGTTGCTAAAGACATTTACAATTAAAAATTTCAGGTTATGTCATACTTTATTGTCCACATAAAGAGCCATCTGCTCACCATGACCCACATGTGCCTGCGACTGATGGGCCACACGACTGCGTGTGCCTACATGGTAAGCTATGCCTGGCTTCATTTGAGGCTCCTGCAAGCATGGTTGGTCTCGGTTTACATTCCCAGCAGGCATCCCCTGTACTGAATGATTTGTGTCCTCTCATCTCTGGACTGGTGGCAGGATCCCAACTCAGTGCTTCAGGAAGTCCCCTGCATGATCCTGGCGCCCTTGCTCACGTTAGTCTCTGACACGTCTGATCTAGGCTGGGGAGCCCATATGGGCAAGCTCAACACCCAAAGCCGTTGGCTGCAACACGACCTAACCCTTCAAATCAATTCTGGGAGCTCAGGGCAGTTCTCCTGGCGTGCTAGACTTTCTTGCCCCATCTGGAAGGCACAGTGGTGCAGGTCCTGACAGACAATACTGCTACATCAACTGGCAGGTCTTCGCCCTTTGTTGAGAAGCGCTCAGCCTGTGGGACTTTTGTGTGTGGCACGCCATTCATTTGGTGGCCGCCCACCTGCCCAGAACCAAGGACGTCTGGCAGATCACCTTGGCAGATCTTTCTCGTCTTGCCAGGAATGCTCACTCCATCTGGAGGAGGTCAGCTTAATTTTCCGCAGGTGAGGAACTCCCCAGGTGGACCTGTTCACGTCTAGACAGAACAGGAAATGCCACGTGTTCTGTTCTCTGTTGGGCAGGGACAAGGGCTCCATGTTGGGCGCCTTCCTGATTCTGTGGTCAGGAATGCTGATGTACACCTTCTCGCCAGTGCTATTAACCCACAGAGCAACGGTCATCCTTGTAGCCCTAGCATGGTCTCATCAGCACTGGTTCACCACGCTCTTGAGTCTTTTGGTAGCCACCCAGTTGCAGCTGCCTCTTCAGGTGGATCTACTGTCCCACAACCACGGGAATCTGCTGCAACCAAACCTGGCGGTGATGCACTTGATGGCCTGGTTTCCGCATGGCTGAGGGGGGAAGAATGGCAGTGTTTTGCTGGTGTCCAGCAGGTCCTGCTGGGCAGCAGGAAACTTTCCACCAGGGCTATCTGCACAGCTAAGTGGAAGCGGTTCATGTGCTGGGCCTCGGATTGCCACATCCAAGTGGAAGAGGCCCCCTTGCAAGAGATCTTGGACCATTTATTGCACTTTAAGCACCAGGGCCTGTCGCTGTCCTCTGTCAGGGTGCACCTGGCAGCCATTTTGGCTATCCATCCTCCATTTCATGGCAGGTCAGTCTTTGCCCATCCCATGACGGCGCGGTTCCTGAAAGGTCTGGAGCACGTTTACCTGCATGTCTGAGACCTGGTCCCTCCTTGGGACCTGAACTTGAACGTATCCAGGCTCACGAGGCCCCGCTTTGAGCCCCTGGCTTCCTGCTTCCTTCTGTTTCTCACTTGAAAGTTCTCCTTTTTGGTTGCTGTAACTTCGGCCCGTAGGATGTCTGAGATCAGGGTGCTCACGTCTTAGCTGCCTTATACAATCTTCTGTAAGGACAAGGTCCAGCTGGATCCGCACCTGGCTTTTCTGCCCAAGATTATCTCTCAGTTCCATACCGGTCAGGATATATACCTACCGATCCTCTACCTGAAGCTCATACTATGGATGAGGAATGCAGACTGCATACTCTGGACGTCTGGCGGGCGCTGTCCTTCTACGTAGAGAGGATGGGGTCATTCTATAAGTGTACACAATTGTTGCTGTCATGGACCAGATGACGGGTTGCCTAGTGTCTACCCAGAGAATCTCATCCTGGTTCATGGCTTGCATCTGCTGCTGGTATGAGCTGCCAAAAGTGCCTCTGTGAGTGATCATGATGGCTCACTCAAATAGGGTGCAGGCATCATCGGTGGCCTTCCTCACTCAGGACCTCATCCAGGAAATCTATCTCATTGCAACCTGATTGTCCATCCACATGTGTGCTTCATGCTATGTGCTGATCCAGCAAGCTCAGGCTGATCCTGGTTTCGGCAGGGCACTACTCCAATCTGCAAGACTGTGAACTCCGAGCTCACCTCCAGAGATTCTGCTTGTGAGTCACCTACAATAGAATCGACATGAGCGAGAACTCAAAAAAGAAAAAACTGTTATCTGTCTTTTCTATCTGTTGGTCTTTGAGATGTGTTGCTCATGTCCATTCCATTACCTTCCCTCCTGCCCCTCTGTTGGAGCTGTCGGCAAGAAAGAACCAAAAGGGCACAGGGTACCACTAAGGCAAAAGTCTCCGATGTCTGCGCACGTGGGCGCATGCACACCTCCAAGGGAATGGACATGAGCAACACATTTTGAAGAACAACGGTTACAAAAGATAGGTAACCATTTTTTTTCTGAGAGCATTGCCTGTATATTCATGTTACGTCTACTTTTCTCTTTTCTTCAGAGTTTTACTCTCCAAAGGACTCGGGGGTTTAACAGAAGGAAATGAGGCAGTAGGGACCACATGGCCTCTAGAAACCTCATCTCCGAATACTTGGTCTCTGAGGTGGTGCTTTTATAGTTTCAGTGGGGACACTGCTCTAGAAAGGTTTTGAAGCTTAGTGGTGCCAGGAGTGCATCCTGCTAGTGTATATGTGCAGTGTCCTCTCTCTTGAGGAACTACAGTTGCTTGTAAATAATCTTTCTTTCTCCTTTTTTCAAAGGTAACTGAAACAGTGTAGAGAATTGGCGCACACTGCACTGAAAAGAGATATATTGCACCAACTAAGTTTTTCATTGAGTTTGCATCTTGATCAAATTTTAAGTATATAACAAACCCAGTATTTTCTGGGCATATGAATGATTTACACATAGCAGATGCAAAAGTGACAAGTTTTGCTTCTTCCTCTTTTGATTATGTAGAATACTATTTTCATATGTTTTAGCCCAAATTAATTTTTGCCTATCTGTTTCAAAGTTACAGAAATAATTTTCTTAAAGAAGCAAAGATTATTCTGAAACAAACCAGAAGTGATTTACTAAAAACTGCTCAGTCAAATATTAGTGTTACTTATGGAGGTGGATAGGGGCTTTTTGAAGATGGTTTTATACAGTAAGTAAAGGCACAAAGCAGAAGCCTATATATCTTTATTCAGATAATCACTTAAGTATTTGGAATAAACAGGCAATATTTCAAAGAGCTCAATACATTATAAAATATATAAAATACTTACTTGAAATGGACGTGAGCAACACATCTAGAAGAACTATAGTTATGAGAAGGTAGGTAACCGTTTATTATGTTTAACAATAGTAGCTGTAGTTCCAGAAATTATCTGATAGCTTTCAGATTTTGAACTTGTGTTTATTGCAACTGTTTGTTATTAAGAGTATTTATTATGACTGCTTTATCAAGTTGTGAACTACAGTTTTGTTCTAGAGAAGACCTCACTTCACGTATTTCAACTATTAAATGATAAATAAAATCTACGTACTGACAGTGCCATTTCAGATGCCCATGTTTCACAAGACAAAGAGATTGTTGCAAATAAATTTTCCTGGGTTTTAATTGTTTACTATTTTAAAGTTTTTGTATATAGTTGTTATTTAAGATTAATTTAAAGTGAATGGTAGTGATTTTGTCATAAAATATAACACTTGTTTCTGAAGGTGCTTTTGGGTGAAGATAAAATGGTGAAAAATGCTACTGAATGCTTTCAGTCTTTAAAGATTCAAATACACTTTTCATAACAGTATAGTGTCCTTATCTTCATCCAATATGAATATCTATGATTTGTCTATATAAATATTTCTAGCTTTAATTCTGGCTGTGGTGCACGACCTTTGGGTTTCATGCTGCCTGTGAGGTGTTCCCGTATGGCCCCTCATTTACTGGATAACAAAGAGCTACAAAACTCTTATGGTTGAAAGGTGTAGCTTTGGAAAGTGACATGATACTATTGTGTCTTCTTGTGTCTATAGATAGCCTGTAGTAATAGGTATGAAAGATCATGTGAAACTGTGGTTGGATAACATAAAAGTTATCATAACTATCATGATCCAGTACTCAGACTTCAATATTTTTCTGGAGGAGCAAGTGCGTGTGAGAGTGAGTGGTGGGGATAGATTGAGCACGTGCCCTGAATTGAGGGAAAACACATTCATTGTTAACTCTGCAAGACTCAGTGAGTACTTCACTTCCACAAACTGAAGCCACTACTTGACTCCCTATATCTGACATTTTTTTGTTTAGATATTTAAAAATATTAGGAAGTGTAAAGCTTTTTTTACAACTGCCAGAGAGTCCTTTCCTTATATTTACTCGATCATTTGTAAAAATCAGTAACTTACAATGGGATCTCCAGGCACTCAGAACAAATCAGCAAGATCCAACTGTTATATTAGACTTCTATATGACAAATGTTTTGTTTTGCTGTGTTTTTTTGAGTATTTTTGGAATAAAAGTAAGTAATTACAAGCTAGTCCCTTAAAAGAGAGAGAGAGAGAGTAAACCTTTCTAAAACAACCCTATCTCCTCTTGAGACAGGAAAAAAAAATCATTCAGCCTCTTCAATAGAAACCATGCCTTGTGGAATTGCAGCTCAGAACACAGTAGGTGTGTCAGTGTTTTCTCATAGAGTTCTTTCATCTGGATGTCCTTTGATTGTGAAATGGCCACAGGATTACAGTACATCTTAAGTAGCTAGTCAACTGGAAATGCATAGAAAAGGAAATGGTAGGCATTTTGGGGATCTTTTACTGATATGAAGGCAGACAATGTTGTTGCAGAGTTTCAAACATATCCAGGTAGATTCATGGTAAAAGTGATTTAAGACAGTGTGTGGAATAGTAAAATTCTGCAAATCTAAAGATATAAAACTGACAAGAACAGACCCTACATGTGATCTTCGTACACTTTAAATAAGGCTGCCATAGTTTTAATGCAGTTTTCTACTGAGTTCAAATTTACATCATACTTCACTCAAGTTGTTTTCATGGATTTACGCTAAATACCTAAGGTCAGAAACATACATTTGCAAAGGGTTTGCTCTGTAATATTTAAAACTGCTACAGGTGTCTTGGTAATCCTAATTTGTATCTAATACAAGCACTTGTTAGCCATCTCCTTCTAGCTGAAATTAATAGGATTTTTTCCTACAAGGTAATGTAAAATTTGTTTGTTCTATAGTCAAAACCTTAATATCTGTTTAATTATTTAGGTCAAGGGATTGTTTTCCTGGACTGTTTATGCTGATTGCTTCATAATATTATGTTATTGGAGGTGGGCCTTAATAGACTAAAGCCCCATGGTTCTAGTTGTTTTTACTCTGAATAATGATAGAGAAATGAGAGGGTATTATTACTATTTATAACATTCTAAGCTATGCGCCAAGTAAGCACACACATTTTAAGAGAGAGAAAAATGTTATATACATTTGTTACTAATGAAAATGCCTTACATGCAAGGGAAAAAAACCCTCTGAGAGAGAAAATCTGGTTTACTTATCTTTATCTAACACGAAACTGTAGCCTAAATAGCTTCTCACAACAGTCTAATGACCTGCTCTGTGTCTCCACTGATGATCTGGACACCTATCTATATAAAATACTCTTGTGGCCTCCATCACCATAGTATCTGGGCAATCTTTTAATGAATTTATCTTCATACCACATCCTTGTGATATAGGGGAGTATCACCTCTGTTTTACAGATGGTGAACTGAGGCAGAGATGATAGACTGAGGACTTGCCCCAGGTTTTATAGGAATTTGTTCCCTTGCAAAATCCAGCCTCACTTTAGAGTTGGAGCACACTTTCTCTGCCATGGGTTTCTTTCTGGCCAAACTCTGTCAGTAAAGGATGCCCCTAGAACTGGCAGTCTTGGTTCATTGCATTGTCATCACTGTTTCCCATCTCATGACTAAAACTGCAGCAGTGCATTAGCTTATTAGCTTTTATAATAAAATCAATTCAGTTTAGTTTCTTCTAATTTCCAATTCCAAATATCCTAATACAATTTAAACTGTTACCTAAAAAACACAAGTATCCTAAAAATCTATGGTAAAATTGGAAATTCAGATTGAAGAAATTTTTAACTTTGTTACTCAAAAGTGCTTGTGAGGATTGGAAGTAAGGAGGGAAGCAAACATAAAGGGAACAATGTATTATGAGTCTAATCCAAAGTGGAAGTCAATGGAAATTTAGGATCAAGCCCAAAATCAAACAGAAAAACTATACTAACATTTGTAGATGCTCTCTTTCAACAACCAAAATGTTAAATAAAGTTGACTGTAGTATTTCAGGAGTTTTAGATGATTAGGATAAATTAAATGATGCAATGTAGCCTAGTGATTAGAACCGAGGTCTAGGAGCCAGGATTCTTCAAGTGATTGCTCATGTGTATTCCACAGTAGGTGTGCGTGCTCGCCACGTGCACCAGTGCTGGAAGTTTTTTCCCTTAGCAGTACCTCTAGGGAGAGCGCCCCACAACCCCTGGAGTGGCGCTGCCCTGGCGCGCTATAAGGGGCGCCGTGTGCTCTGCTACCTTTGGTTCCTTCTTGCCGCCAGTGAAGTGCATCAGAACTTCACAGCTCCAGCTTTGCTGCAGCTTGTCCTTAGCGTTCTATTCAGTACCTGTAGCTACGTACTTTTTCTAGTTAGTTTAGTTAGCGTGCCCAGGCTGGGGCATGCCCCGAGCCCCATGCTTTAAGTCGTGCAACACTTGCAGGAGTTCTGTGCTGAGAAATGACCTGCACGCAGACTGTTCACGCTCTTTGGGTGAGACCCGTATCAGCAATCGTTGCAGTCGAAGATCTGCAAGTTGTTCAAGCCCCGGATGAAGCAAAAAAGGGACATTTGACTCTGGGCTATTCTGATGGAGTTGGTGTTGACCCCGACTTCGGCACGCCGCTCCAAGTTAGCACCGGGCACTGTCCTCGGGGCATAAGAGGGCCAAGAAGATGCCCCCGATGCAGTGGTACAGTGGTGCACCGGGGCAGAGGCTAGGCCCACGTCAGGCAGTTCTCGATCCTCATTGGCCTCCAGGCTTCTGACTCACATTGAGCAGAGCAGCCCAGCCGCATTGGCGCAGGCCTCTCCGGATGTCAGTATGCCTTCCACGTTGGAGGCATTGCACACGGCCCGAGATGTTTGTCCCTTCCAGTACCTGAAGTGCCACCGACGTTGGTTCCGCACTCCAGAGGCAAGCCACTGCTGGGCTCTTCGCAGCCATCCCAACAGCGGAACTAGTTGCGGTCAAGGGAATTCCTGACACCACTCACTGTCCAGCGGCACTCCAGGGCAGAGTCCACATGGATCGCCCTCGAAGCCCACCAGGCTATCTGGCTGGGTGCCATTGGCCCGGGACTCCAAGCACCACTCCATGCAGGGAGCCCATGCCGACAGAACCGAGGGGGGCATCGCCCAAGGTCCCAGTTCAGAAGGAGTTACTGCAGCCAGTCACGTCATGGATGTCGTTGCCGCTCCCACTCAGAATCCCATTCAGAGTCTCCTTCAAGGCACTAACTCCATAGTCCTGGGTGCCGATCACCGCGCTGTTGCAGGTCCGCCCATTGGAGTCATTTCAAGAGCAGCAGTTACCGCCAGAACTGGTCCTCTGGCTCGAGGTGGTAGTCCCGTGGACAATGTTGTTCCCAGCACCGCCACTCCTCCCAGCCTTGATGCAGTTGAGACTGCAAAGAAGGAAAAAGGTTTGAGAAAACGGAAGAAGAAAAAGTGGTAACCTACCATTTTGTAACCCTTGTTCTTTGAGATGACCCACCCTCCTGCCCCTCTGTTGTACTCGCTGGTAAGAAGGAACTGAGAGGGCATCGGGCTGGTGGCACCTGATATACCGACTCATGAGTGCACCACTCAAGAGGATGCCACAGCCGGCCCTATGGATACCGCTAAGGCAAAAATCTCCAACAGCTATGCACATGGGTGCACGTACACCTAGAATGGAAAGGACATGACCAACGCATCTCAAAGAACAACAGTTAGGAAAGGTAGGTAACTGTTTTTTCAGCTATCAAAAGAATACATGCAAGTGGCTTAGTTAAGTGCTTTATGACATTCTTTACTCTGTCTTTTTTTCTTTTTCTTTTTTTTTAAACCTGTCTGGAGAGCCAAGGCTAAGCACTTTGCAAGTGCTGATGATACAGAGCAAATGTTCACCAGCTGGCTCATTTAAATTCACTCTATAATATTGTTTGTTTACACAAGAAACTAGCAACACCTCTTTTCTCTGTTGCCTGTCTAGTCTTCATCCAATCTTGTTTAAAACTAAGAATGTTGTATAATGTCACTGTTTTGGGGGCTATGCTTTCCAGAAACTGACAAAGCCCATCTACAGGCAGCCTAGCACTTTTAAACAGCAGTTACTAAAACATGCTGATACTGTTAACGTTTTTTTGTGATCTGTTTCAGATGACATACCAGAATAGCACCACATTCTTTCAGTCAATATTATTTGCCCCCAAAAGCTGAGGAGACATGGCTATGGAAATTCAAATCAATATTTAATCATTGTTAATTTTATATTTAAGTTTTTAACCTGTAATATTCAGATATTTTTTATTAATATTTTGGAGTTTCTGGACAAAATTCTATTCCATTTTATACTGGGCTAAATCTAGAATAACTACACTGACTTTGAGATTTGCACTTTGGATTTTCATCAATATAATAGAGAGTACATTTTGTGCAATATGTTTTTAGTTCTTTATTTCTTTTTAAGTGAATTCTATAGCAGGAGTGGCCAACCTGAGCTTGAGAAGGAGCCAGATCTAGCAATGTACATTGCCAAAAAGCCACAGTAATATGTCAACAACCTCCCATGAGCTTGCCGTGCCCCCTACCCCCGCTTGCAGCACCTCCTGCCCACCGGCAGCCCAGCTGATCAGTGCCTCCCATTCCCTCCTTGCACCTTCCAATCAGCTGTTTTGCGGCATGCAGGAGGCTTGAAGGGGGAGTGCGAGGAGTGAGGGCTTAGCAGGATCAGGGGAGGGAGTGGGAAGGGGTGGAGTGGGGTAGGACCTTGCCAGAGCCAGGGGTTGAGCAGTGAGCACCCCTTGGCACACTGCAAAGTTGGCTCTTGTAGCTCCAATTCTGCATCCCCAAGGCTATTTAGGAAGTACCTCGCAAAGTGGGTAGACAGACTCTGGCATCAAGGTGTTCATGGATTTCTGTACTAGCTGACTTGGTGAATTGGGATTCTGTCTCACTAGGCCTTGGAATAGTGCATATGATGTAATGAATGACAGTTTCAGTAGCTAGCTCTATGTAAATTGCGACAAACCTAGTCTTGTACCAACCTAGATAATTTCCTTTATTGTTTCTGGCATGAACAAAGCATTTCTCTTATGGATATTTGCCAAACTGCCCTCCTGAGGAATAATCTTCTAAATCCATGGAGATTCTAAACTTGTAGTTAATGGGGTTGTGATGAACTGAAAGATACCTGCATTATTCTTATGAATATTGTGTGACTGGTTTTCTTGTGCAGTTTTGTATCGCTACCTACTTGAACTTATAGGATTGTCAGATCAGAGCTACGGCTTGGTCTAGGCAGAAACAAAACAAACACTGAGATAAGACATCTCAGGCTTTGGAGCAGCTAGGTGAGCAGTGAGGTTATCATCAGGAGATGCTAAAGGCTGGGACCCTATGTATCAAAAGAGCCTGACCCGTTAAAATGTATGGTTAAAATGTGCCCCTGGCAGAAAGCAAAGAGGGAAGTGGTCAGCATACCACAAAACTGATGCAAAGATGGTGGGGAGAGAGGGGTAGACACTGCTACCCCTGGCTGGCTGTCTCCGAGCAGGGCCTAAGTGTTTAGGGCAGGAGCAGCTAAAGGGTTCGGTAAGACCCATAAAGCTAGGTGTCTTCTTGCGTTATTTCTAACCAATGTCTCTGAATGCTGCATGCCTCCTCTTACCATTAAATAATACTGCTTGAGAAATCTGTGGGGTTCCTTTGTATTAACCACTACTCATAGCTCTTGGATAGAAGTCAACAACCGAGTCTAAACCTTACTTGGGTCTTCTGAAATAAGTATGACTGATATCCAGAGGACTGTAACCCAGGTCCTAGTCTAAGAGAGGGTGAATTTTAGAATTCCACCCCAGGAGGGGGTAAAAGCTAGAGGTCCAACACCCATGAGAGTGCACTTAGTGAAACCCCAAGAAGGGACATCAGTGGAGCAGAAACCTTGACGGTGCTCGTGATGAATGAGACCCTTACAACACTGGTTTAGTTGGCAATAAATTTTACTTCATCTGTGGATAAAATGGGAATACATCTGAGAATTCCTCCAAATATTCTCTGGAAACCTTGTCAGTGGGAGTTGTTAAATAATGTGTTGAAGGAAGTTTGTTTTAGTCCACTATGTCGATCTTCTGTGCTCATCATAAATGCGTCCAGTCTGGGCTGGGATCCCATCTCCAGAATCTGGCAGTTTGTGGATGATGAATTGTGGGAGACCAAACTGCACATAAATGGTCTGAAATTGAGAGCTGAAATGTATACTCTCAGATCTTTTCTGTGATTGATCAATGGCTTGATGTTTAATTGCTAGCAGACATCAAATAAGTCATATATTACATCAGCAGACAAAGTGACCCCAACCTCTATTTTGGGAGACAATAGATTGGTACCGACTCATCAAGTGCTTTCTATACCTCTACATCCAGCAGCCAAAAAGAATGTAAGAGTAGGTTATGTCATTCATACACTGTAAGGACAACTTGAGTGGTCCTTGAAACTGCTAGATCTTGATCCATAGACATCTTTCCATAAACAGTAATGCAGAGTGCTCTAAGTTCTTCTCTAGAGTAGATATGGACTCACACTATCACAATCTCATGCTGCTGTGCTGAAGCAAGGAATTTCTTCATCTTTCTACCAATTTTGCTGAGACATTGTTATTTTGATAGATACAAGAGAAGTCATCTGGGATCATGCTGGTTGCCCTCACATGGGACAGATGGTACTGGTATACAGAATTCTTAGATCACAGGGGTGGGAAGCATATCTCCTACCAGGATCATTGGGCCTGTTAGTTCAAGAAGTTGGTCATATCGTGTATTCCACTCTGAAGTCACTTCAACTCAGAGCTTGAATGACAAGGTGTTCACTACTTCTGATCTGCCATGCTCTTGTAGAAGTGCAAAAGAGTCCACTTCAGTCCTGATACATTACATAAGAAGTGGAAAAGGTATTTCTGTGAGCAGCAAATAACAATATGTCTCCACTTCATACTTCAGTATATCTGTTTTGTGTTATTTCTATTCTTTGTCGCCTAGCTGCTTTGACTTGTCCTGAATTAAACTGTACTTGCCTTGCAGCTCAGCATGTTATTTACCAGAGGATAATTCTACTATCTTGAATCATCTCACACTGTCATAAGGTATCTGAAAGGACTGATTTATAATTTCCCAGCAAGCCTGTTCTGACATAGGACTTTCACTTAGTATGGACAAGATTGAAAGACTCCTCCTTTGAACCCTTTAGAGAGTGTTCTTTATTCTAGCTGTCACTAAAACCAGAATTTTAGTTGCAGTAACATCTGCAAAAAGTGTCAGTCAGTTGTAAGCTTTAATAGTTTATTCCTCATTTTAGTTATTCTGGATCTTCAACCTAAATTGTTGCCAAAAGTGGGGATCATCGATATTCTTCCTGAAACTACACTCTGGCAAACTAGATTCCCCAAGATATCAAGGAGGTATTGAACTTTTATGTGAATAGGGCTAGCGGTTTTAGAAAGTCACTTAGACTACTTGTAGCCTTTGTAAAGGGACCACTGTAAAGGAAATGCTGTTTCCATTCAGTGCCTGTCTAAATGGATGAAGCTGTCTGTTGAGACATGCTACACATTAGCTCGTATGATAATACTACAGGGTATTCTGACTGCCTCCTCTCTTTCCCATCTCCTACAGAGTTTGTCTTTTGGGACTCTGTGGCTTAACAGAAAGAACAATGGTGGTTGGGCCTGGGTGATCCTTTTATAGACCCAGTTCTGAACACTCAGTGCTGTGCGAGTGCTAGCATGGTCCCAACAGGCACTGATTTCCTGAGGTTTGTTGATGCTCAGCTTAGTTGGTGCGGTAGGGGCACAGATAGAAGTAAGCAGAGACAAAACTCTCAAAAAACCTAAGATTTTTATGTGTGCATGTGTGTAAACTTTCTTTTGTTGGTGTAAGCCATGATATTCAGGAATCATGGTTGGCTACATGACTTTCTTTCAGTTAAGAAGAGTAGGCTAAAATGTTGATTTATTTGAAAGGCATTCTGCTTTTCACTTTAGATTCAGAAAAACTTCTGTCAAATGCAGACATTGGAAATTCTACTTACGGTCTTCCATCTTTTAAGATGGCTATTCTCCTACAGAGCTCCACAGTGATCCACTACATTTCTTTCTTTAGCCTTGTCCTGATAAATATATATAATGAATATGATGAGGGGCATATATAGCTGATCCCTCCTGAGAGAAATAGGAGCACACACCCCTGAGTTAAAAAGAGAGAAATAGCTTGAAAGCAAGGAAAAAGAAAAATACATGTACATGAAGAAGAAAAAAGATAATGGAAGAAGATAGAAAGAAGGAGGAGTGAAGGAATAATATAATAATCCAAGCTATTTTACTTCAGACAGTTATTACATAATTTTGTATTGCCAGTTAAGTTTAAACGTGGACTACCAAAATTAGTCTTTCATTGTATATAAAAATGGTAACTTTAGGGCAGCTGTGTTTTGCAGTGAGTCTTAGGAATTTGTTTGTCCCCAGTGGTTTAGATCAAAATAGTTTAGGAACTAAAAAAGTCAATAAAAAAGAACAAAAAACAATCTGTCACTGGTACATATTCCCAAATTGCAATCCATCGTTGTCTCCATAATACCACAGTTGGTGGTTGTGAAAATTATTGTGATGTCATAATGAAATAATTATGGCTGCATAAGATATAAGCAAAAACTGATGATAAAATGAATAAACATCCTTTCAAAATGAAAAACCTGAGTAATTCCGTTATGACAGGGAAGAATAATTTTTAGAAATATAGTTTGGTTTTCCAAAGTAGTGGCTTCCAGTTGTACCTAGGTACTATAGCATGTGCTTATAAAATCAGCTACACAGAGGAACAGCAGCACAGCAACTAAGGTATAAAGTGGTAGCTAGGTATAAATGGAGTTGTAGCTTTAATTAGGAGTTTTCTTCTTAGTTAAATCCAGACTCTAAATATTTTCTTTATCTTTTATTTTAATATTTTTCATAAATGCTCAATATGTAGCTGCTTTCCTGTAGTTAATTCCATTTTTACTTGAAAATGAAGAATTCATGTGTTTGGAGGAATTCCTATAGGAATGGAAAAACTATTACTATATTTAAAGCAGGAAATAATTAAAGAAATATGAGAGGGCATTGTCTTTCATTCCAAATGTTGCAATAAAAAGCATTGTTAAGAATTTGTATTCATATTCATCCTCTTCATCATTCTCTTTTGTTGATTAAAAATTACTTACTGTTGTGTTGGCATAAATATTTGTATTATGTTGAGAAAAGTAATCCTTGTGATTTAAAACCTATGGTAACTTCAAATGGCTGAACATTTTGAATATAATGTTCTCTTTTAAAACAGTTTTCCCCCCACCCTAAGAATCAATAGAAAAACAACAAGCTGTTCCTCACT
Organism: Dermatemys mawii; assembly: GCA_007922305.1. Taxonomy (NCBI): domain Eukaryota; kingdom Metazoa; phylum Chordata; order Testudines; family Dermatemydidae; genus Dermatemys; species Dermatemys mawii. The sequence goes on from ML677373.1 coordinate 19,460,830, forward strand.
CTGTGCTCTACTAGAGCATCTGAAACCATTTAGCACAGAATCAGTCAAAGTTTCCAGCATATTGTAAACATTCCTTTAGCTATAGTGAACATGCTGACATAACCCTCACTCTAGGGGGCACAATGTAAAGTATGAGCAGAGGACAGAAAATATGTAGTAACCTTATTTAAGAGTCTTACTTTAAAAGAAAAAAAGTCCTATTAACTATTTGTAGCCTGTTATTTTCTCTCCATATCCTCCAGAGGCCTGTTAGTACCAGTGAAGTTTGTATTTAAAGGAAAACTCTAATTTGACACTTTTTTTCAGAAGATCTGTGCATTTTTCGTTTTTTGTCCATACATAACACAACAGCATGATTACGAAGTGTGGCACATCAAACTTGTGCAATGACAGTAGTGACTATAAGAGTGAAGCATATGAAGCATTGGATGTCACTCGAAGCCTAAAATTAAAATATTGCCTTATAATGTGTGTAGTCTGAATGTGTCTTATTGTTTTTCATTGCTATCTGAATGTTATAATAATCTAATGAAAGTATCCAGTTTCCTTAATTTACTATATTTCTAGTTTTTGAACTTCTTCCAATTTCTTCCTCCCACCTCTTGGTCAAATAATACACTAGGAGTAGGATACTTTACAAGACGTTTTGCAACAGCAGAGTAACAAATTGTAAATATTTAGCTGGGTTCTGCAGCTCTTACTCCTGCTGGGACAGATCCTCAGCTGGTGTAAATTGTCCTAGCTCCGTGAATGAGGATTTGTCCCATTGAGTTAACCATGTGAAAACTCACCATGAACAAATGTGGCAGTGTCTGGGAGTTCAAAGGGATTCACCTTTTATGATATATTGTTTAATATATCATACTTTTTAATATCATTTTCCCAAATACACTGTCCCATTAAGGTTCCTAACATCATGTTCTTTACAAGTGCACTGATTATGTGTTTTATACCATTACATGCCCGGAATTTGGGATGATAATTTAAATTGTGTTGAGTTGTAAAAGTGGCTGATTTAAGCATGAAAGTAGTCTATTGATGTCCATGGGGCTCCTCATGTGCTTGAGGTTAGGCATGTGCTTAAATAACTTGCTGAATCGGGGCTATAATATCCAAAGGCGAGAAATGAAAAGGAACCAATCCTTGGATTGCCAAAAACAATCCAACTAGCTGAGGATTTATTCCAGTCATTTAAAACAGTGTCATTGGTGCCCTTCTTTTCTCTGTCTACGCCTTATCTCATCCACCAATACAAATTCAGCTACCATATCAAATGCCTGTGACTCTCAGATCTCCCTCTCTGCTCCAGACCAGTCTCCTGTCCAAACTAAAAACACAGCCTAGCTCTCTGACATCTTGTTGTGAATGTCCAGCTGTCAGATCTAGCTCAATATGGCTAAAAGAGCTCTTAATCTTGCCCCTCACCCCAACTCAGCCCTCCCTGCAATCTCCTTCCTTGATCACTATGGACAACACTCCTATCCTGCCTGTCACTCAGCCTGTAACCTGGGCATTGGCTTCAACTTGGAGCTCTCTCTGGGTCCTCACATTCAGCTTATGATTAAACCTTGCAGATTCTTTTGACATAACATCTGAGAAATATGGCATTTTGTATCCATCCACATAGCTAACGCTCTCATCATCTTTCATCTCAATTACTGCAACCACTGTGCGTCTGGACTTGACAAATGTAATTTTGCTGTGTTCATATCTATGCAGAATCCTACTGCAAAGATCATTTTCCTAGTCTGTTGCTTTGACCATTTCCCGGCTCCCTTTCTTCTGTTTCTCAAACATAAGCTTCTTGTGCTCACTTTCAGGGCCTTCATGGTCTATCTTCACTCTCCCTTTTATCTCTCATTCACTATCGAGATGTTGATTCTCGCCTCCAATCAGCCCTTGGTGCCAGCCTCTCTTGCTTACTTGTTAAATTTTCAAACAACCATCTTTGTGCTTTTTTCTGTGCTGCCCCTCACACTTGGAAGTAACTCCACATAAATATCTGCACAGCTTTCTCAATACTCTTCTTCAAAAGATTTATTAAAACTCTTTTTTGCTGTGATGTCTACAAAAATCTCCACAAAGCTTAGGTTGCTGGTGTGCTGAGTAGGGATGTAAAAGTTTAACTGGTAAACAATAATCTTACCAGTTAACCCGCCTTAAACATTAACTCCAGGCTGGCCCCAGCAGTCCTGCGCTGGCTGGCTCGCCAACCCCTGCAATCCCATGGTTGCCGGTGTGGGCCCAGCCGCCCTGCCCTGCTGGAGGGGGCCCAGCTGCACCACCCCACTGGAGTAGTGCCTCCCGGTGGGATCTGTCCTAGTCACTTAATTGGTTAACTGTTTAAATGACAAATTGTTTGAATGGTTAACTTTTTTAATGTTATTTACATCCCTAGTGCTGAGACCATGGCTTATCAGACTGACTAATATTTACTCATTGTTACCTTTTACTCCGCTGTCGGTGAGTATCTGTCTACTGTTCCTTTTCTTATACTTAGATTGTAAACTCTTTGGGGCAGGGACTGTGTTTATATTCTGTGTTTGTATAGCCCTCCTGCACAATGACTGCCCCTTGGACCATGGCTATGGCTTCTAGGTACTATGGTAATATAAATAAACAATGATAATAGTAATTATATTTAATCATGATCTCCTTTTAATCTACAAGGCATTTCTGCTGAATATAACTAAATTGTATTTCTGTTCTCTCTCATAACTGTGTTTCTGCATGTGAAATATTTATTCTCAATACATTAATGGATTTACGTAGTGGTTTAGTTTAATATCACCCCATGATTTATGTAAAACATAAGTACATGCAGTTTATGAAGAAAGCATTTAGAATAATTGTATTCTAAATATCATTTGTCACAGCATACTTGAAAGAATGCAGATTAGCTTTTTGATGTTAACATCCCAAATTAAGCAAACTGTAAACATTTTATACGTGGGATTCTTGCTTTTCTCAGCTAGACAAGCACATATATACTTAAAATCAAAATTAAAAAAAGATTGTCTACTTCACATTTTTATTTTACTTCTCTTCAATGATGAATACAAGTTAGAATGCTTTCTAACAGCTTCAAAATATTAAATGCCCAGGGACAGGACAGGAATGATGTTTTGAAGTCAATAAATATTTCAGCTTCACATTTCAGCCTTTCTTCTTCATTCCTTTGATCTGGCTTTGGTTTGGTTATCATTCCGCTTGAATGACTTCACACTGTCTTTTTTCCTCTCCACACTGAAAAGAAGTGGTTCTGCATATATTCCACATGTTGAAGCTTTTTCATTGTAAAAGATAGCCATAGTTTCCTCATTGTTTCCTAGGAATAACTGCCTCAAAATAAGATATTTGACCACATATGAGATGCAAGCTTTTTAAACCTAATGTATAATTTATATTAAAAGCTATTATTTCATTATCACAGTTTATTAAATGTAATAAAGCATGAAAAGTAAAATTGTTTTTTTGTGTTTCAGAATTTTTCATAAAAATTAAGAATTATTTTTTTTTACCATAAACAGTACAGAATGTTAACACCCTGACTTCTAAAGGCATATGGATATCCTAAGTATTTATTATTTTATGCAGCTGAAAAGTCTGCATTTCTAAAGATTGAATTAAAGAGAAGCTGGTCTATAAAGTTACCATCATTAAGAGTTCTTTAATTTCCAACAGATACTCTGCCCCTACAATCTGAAATACTGGTTGATCCTTGATCCTGCAACTGGATAATTGTTGGGGAACTCCTGCTGTTACATGGATCTCCATTAATATTAATGGAATTCCATGTGGGCAAAAGGATCTTCCCATGCAGATCAGATTGCAGGATTAAAGTCTCACTTTCTATTTTGTGTTCAGAAAAATACTATAAGACTTCAGCTAACTGTGGTAGATGGTGATACGTGTGAATCTTCTAGTGGTTATTTTGTGCATGTGGTATTATAGACAAGAAACTATTTACAGCAGATTATGGAATATCAGCTACCGTGAACTTCTGTGTTTTTCTTTTGGATAATGTCAAAATTGTTGAGCAGGGTAAATTTTAAATTTGGGATTTTACAGCTACTCATCATTCTATGCTTTGTGATCTCTGTCGCAGCTTCATGTTTGACTCTGATCTTGCATTCTTCCAAGTGGGCTTTACCAGCTTTACTGATTGTAAAGAATAAAACAAAACTATGGCCTGATCCTTCTTCCATTGTAGTCACTGGGAGTATTGCCAGTGGCTTTAATGGGAACAGTCTCAGGCCCTGACTGACTGAAATGGTGTAAATCTTTCTTTTGGCAACCCAAGTGTTAGGTTCTTTTCATCTCTCCTTTGGGCATTATCACCCTGATTTAGGAAAGTTCTTAAACACGTGCCTAATTTATCAAAAGACTGCATCTATCTTTAAAACACAGACACTTCTTGGGTGAAATGTAGCCATTTAATATTGCCAGAGAAAACAAAATAGTACAGAATTCTATGTATAACTCAGTATGATGGGGGAAGCGGGAGCTGGAATTTTAGGTGAAGACCCAGTAAAACTCTGCTGGGACATTGTCTCAGTACTGACAGGGGAAGGAGTGACTCAATCACACACCATTTCATCAAGTACCAGAGGATATTTGTGTAGGTGAAAAAGTAAGACAAATATTCCCTTTATTGAATCTCCAGGATATAAATGATGAAAAACAGATTTTATTATTTAATTTAGCAAATAGAACATTTGGGTTACATTGGAAGTTCAAGGGAACCTGTATTCAGTACAGAATAAAACTACAACACAACTTGGGCTGTAGTTATGTCTTTAAGATACTGATGAATGACTCTTTAAGATGTCTGTCTGGAATATGTGTAATTCTTCTACTGATGTAAGGAAGCAATTTGTTCAGATCTAATTCTTGGTAATACAGAAAACATCAATTAGCAACATAAGCAGGGCCCTACCAAGTTCGTGGTCATGGAAAATGCGTCACGGACTGTGAAATCTGGTTTCCCACTATAAAATCTTGTCTTTTATGTGATTTTACCCTGAACTGTATAGATTTTATGGGGGGAGACCGGCATTTCTCAAATTGGGGGTTCTGACCCAAAAGGGAGTTGTGGGGGATCACAAGATTATTTTAGGGGACTTCAGTATGGCCATCCTTCCTTCTGAGCTACCTTCAGAGTTGGGGGGCCAGAGAGCGGAGTCTGGTGGCCTGGCTCCCAGCTCTAAAGCTGGTGCCCCGCCAGCAGCAGCACAGAAGTAAGCATGGCAATACCATACCATACCACCCCTACTTCTGTACTGCTGTGTTCAGAGCTGGATGGCTGGAGAGTGGAGGCTGCTGACTGACGGCCCAGCTCTGCAGGCAGCAGCACAAAAGGAAGGATGGCCGTACCATGCCCTCCTTACTTCTGTGCTGCTGTTGGCGGCAGCTGTGCTTTCAGAGCTCGGCTCCCGGCCAGCAGCCGCCGCTCTTCAGCTGCCCCAGCTCTGAAGGCAGCGCCACCACCAGCAGCAGCACAAAAGTAAGGGTAGCAGCACCGCACCCCTCTCTACAAAACCTTGCAAAACCCTTCCATCCCAAGCACGCATACGCATCTATTATTTTTTTTTGATCGGGACCCCTACAGTTACAACACAGTGAAATTTCAGATTTAAAAAGTTGACGTCATAAAATTTACAATTTTTAAACTAACTGTGAAATTGACCAAAATAGATCATGAATTTGGAAGGGCCCTATACATAAGCTTGTATGTTGCAAAGATGCACTTGATTCTTTGTCTGAACAGTGCCCTGATAAAACTTAATGTGGCTTGACAATACTAATGAGATCCTACCACATTACCCACTTTCCCCAACTTGTTGATTGGAAGAGCTAGTCAAGGGTCCTATTGAGGCTAAGATGTTCACCAGCTTGTGTCTTCTCATGGTCCTCCTCTTGAATATCAAGAGCTGCAACCATCCTCTTCAACAGTGAGCCTTGTAATCACTGAGGGGGGACAAGTACTCTCCACTACCAGCATCTCATCAGGAGAGGAGGAACAGGAAGCCAAAGGTGGGTGAAGTGGAGCCTCCACTAATTTCTCCAAGGGAAGATCTCAGAAAAGAACTTCCTGCTAGGTTCCGGTACCAGGGAAAGGTAGCGTTCATGATGCTTATCCAAAAGGCAGACTATGGTGAATGTGGGGTTGACCTGGATGCGGATGGAAAACCCCAAGGGTACCAGATGGGCTACTGGACTGGGACCCAATTGTGTCCAGGCCAGCAGTGTTTGTGTGGCTGCCAACGCTGGGGATTCCACAGGTACCATGGTGGATAAATCCTGGAGGAAGGAGAGTTGCTGTACATGTCTGGGCTGTAACCTGTAAGAGCCAATTTCAGAATCCAGTGATGAGTTTGCTTCCTCTTGCTAAGGGGCAGCTGATCCCATTGATATCAGCAGAGATGCTCAGACCATGGAGGTAGGAAATTATGGCTAACTTTGCCCTAGTCCATACTATTATTATTGGCACTTGGACTGAAGGTGTCCTTGGTACTGTGTGGTGTGCCAGAGCTGGAATATTAGGCACTAAGAAGTTTAGCAGCTCCTGAGCCATTGCATAAGCCTCCAGCTTAGATGATGCCAGAAATGAATTCTGACTCTGAGATCCCTGCGTTTGGACAGCTATATAAACTGCAGTCATTTCAGGGGTCAGTCTTGAGGGGCCTGGCTCAGGATCCAAAATCAGTAACCCCCTTTGATCCACTCTTGGAGAGTGACTTTTTTTCAAGTGCACTTCTGCTCTTGTTTGTATTGGATTTCAGTGTCTTTTACTTAAACATTCTCATTTTTTGTTCAAAATATGATACATATAAACTAAATATGTAGCAGAGTCATTCATCAACATGTAAAAGAAAATTAAGCAGTGTGGCAAATGCAGCAGGTTCCATCTTGCCATTTCAAAGTGATTTACAAATGCTGTACAGACCAATCAATGTACATCTCCTAAAATATAGCCAAATAACTGTCATTTTACAGAGGCATACTACATTACACATGCCAAATATCACAGCTATTTTCTTGTTTACATTTTCAAAGAAAGTGGATAGGACTGGGAAAATCTTCCAAAAAAAGGATACACTGTAACCACCAAAATTTCATCTCACAAAGATCTTCCAAATAGGCAGTTATGTACAGACCAAAAATATATTGACTCTAGATGCCAAAAAGGTAGACTGAATCACCTTTCTGAGGTCCTGTAGATAAAAAGATTTTGCTATATAACTTAATCCTCCTTGATTTCATTGTTTTGCCAAAAGTACAGGAAGTGGAACGAGGTGACAGTTTAACAGCTCTGAACCAGTGACACTGGGCAGTGGATATAGACAATAAAGAATGGATCCCATTGAAGTTATAGAAGGCATTTAAGGTCAATTCTCTTTACTCACTTTCGTATTTAACTAGTTTAAACTAGATTCAACACCTTAGGAAATATACCTGGAAATGTTAGTGACCAAAAATACATCAGTGTTGTCACTCATTCCAAAAACTAGCACCCTTTAAATAAACTAGAAAATATGCAGTAAAATGATGAACTGGTTTAAACAATGACTCAGGATGGAAGCTAATAACTTAGCAATAAAAATATCAACCTTCCTACAATATCTTGCATTCAATAGTGCTTTTCATTTTAAAAGATCTCAAAACACTTTAAAATTTTAACTATGTACATGGAATTATATTCTCAAGGGAATATGAAAGCATTGGCTTAACATTGTACAGCAATGCAGTTTAGGACAGAAGGTGAGCAAGAACAGAGTTTCAAACAAATACTGCACTTCAGTCTAACTACTCAAGTTAGAATTTGAACGACATTGGGGTTACTAGCTGGAGTATATAGAATACTTGTCTGCCGGGTAGCAAGTATATAGTAATCAGTGGGTGGACTTGTATTTGGTAATTTCATATATTTCAATATTTTATGACATAAATACCAGAGGTGATAATGTCACACTGTAAGACTTTTAACTTCTGCCTTTTAAGAAAGGACAGATTAAATTTGAAAGTGTCACTGTGGAGAGTATGTATTTAGGAGAACCATTATCATGTACAGTTTTATTGCTGTCTGAGATCATAAGTGATGTTTTGAGAATTCAGGTATGCTTTAAGACTTTAGTGGCTGTATTTGTAAGTTTTGCAATTAAGTGTAAATCTCCATATTAAATGCCTGCATAGCCTATCGAGACTTGCAAAGGAGATTTGAGTTCTATTGGATGGCCTTCTTTGCTGTAATTGAAACTTACAATGTTAAGGAATAAATTCTTGAGAATAGGATATTCTGCTCTTTTAATTACGTATTTTATTATTATATGAGTTGTTTATTTCTTTGTAATCTTATATACAACTAAAATATCTTTGTTTTTACAAACAGAAGAAAATGGATGCAATTCAATTTTAAAGCTCTTTCCACATCTGTACCCTCCATAAATCCACAGTCGTGCACACCCTGATATTTGACAGTGGGACTGAAAGGTTTTGTCCACTGTTAGTTTGTCCATTGTCAAGGAAGCATTTATGGATGTTTTTAAATGATTGTACTCAGTCCTTGAGAATTTACACGATTAAAAAAAAAATTCAGGAAATTCTTATTTAAAAATTCAGTTCTCACTATTCTCCCATAGAGAGCCACAGTCACTTTAACGTTGACCCTACATTCATTGACAGGATACAGCATTATATATATATATATATATATAATAATACAAGTTCAGAGTCTGTATTTGTGGGTCCTGCGCTTCCTGGCAGATTTAGGGGCCTCAGAAACTCATCTAGGCCCCAGAGTGACCTCCCTTTCTCAGTATAATTGGCAAGAGTCACCACCTAGTGAGTTACCTTCCTCACAGGCCAGTATGGAAGGTGGAAAAAGGGAGGGAGCCCAGGCCCACCCTCTACTCCGGGCTCCAGCCCAGGGACCCTAATAGTATCAGCTAAGATGGCTGACCTTTTATCCACAAAACACAATACAATTCCCTGGGCTACTTCCCCACAGCAGTCCCTGCTTCTTCAAACTCCACTTCACCCTTACCTCAGGGCCTCCTTCCTTCTGGATGATATGTTGTCCACCACTCAGTCTCACCAACAGCACAACCTCCTTCCACAGCCACCTGACTAAATGGGAGGTTTTTATCTGGTTTCAGCCAATCCCTGATTGGCTTCAGGTGTCCCAGTTAGGCTAGCTGTTTCTACTCCTTTCTAGAAGGTTCTTAATTGGCCCCAGGTGTCTTGGTTGGTCTGGAGTAGCCTTTGTTTGGCTATCCAGGGAACAGGGACCTGCACACCCTAAGACTAATATACCTGCCTTCCAGCACTCTCCTATATCCTTCTGGTCTGACTCTGTCACAATATATATAATACACACACACACACACACACACACACACTAGTAGCTGAAAATTTGTGCTGTCACACTGGTGTAAAGTCAAGTGTTTAAAAAAAATGGCTGAGAACTTAAAAATTGGATGGTAACAGGCTGGAGAAGCCTAGTGATGAATGAACTAATGATATTCTAAGCAAAAAGAGCT
>ML677373.1:19470381-19625378 GCA_007922305.1 Dermatemys mawii
CTTCCTGGACACCACGGTGCAAATTAATGACGGCCACATCATACCTATACCGAAAACCTACCGACAGCTATGCCTACCTTCATGCCACCATCTTCCACCCCGGGCACAGCAACAGAACACCACTGGCCATCACCTACAGTTCTCAGTTAAAGCCACTCCAACGCATTGTCAGAGACGCATTGTCACTTCTTTCTCAGTATGTAACCTAATGATAGGTATTCGTCTAATGCAGAGGTTCTTAAACTGTGATCTGTGGACCACCAGTGGTCCACAAGCTCCAGTCAGGTGGTCTGCGTATAGTTCCCTCTAATTTGTGTGCCTGGGTGGCCGCACATGAGAGACTGAAGGGCCTCCCACCTAATTAGGTGCCTTGACCCTGAAGAAGAAGCACATATAAAGTGAGATGGTGGCTTTGGGGGGAATAGAGGGTAAGCAGGAGGAGGCAATGGGGTGAGAAGAGAGGGTGGCGGAATTTGGGATGTGCAAGGCTGCGGCGGCCAGAGAAAGAAAAGACTTTCCCTAGCTCCAGGGCTGCGACTGCCGGGGAGAGTTGGCCCTCCTTCCCAGCCTCAGCTCTGTGGCTGTTGTTGTGGGGAGATACCCCACTCCTTCCCAGTCCCAGCTTGGGGGCTGCTGCAGTGGGGGAGAGAGAGAGAGAGACCCCGTCCTCATACCCAGCCCCAGCTTGGGGGCTGCAGCTGCAGGGGAAAAAGGGCGCACCCATCACATTAGAAAGGTAAGACGTGAAGAAATGAAAATGAGTTGATTTTTTTGTTTAGAACAAAAAATGTTAATTATTATTAAGGTCTTTTAAAATATAGTGCTTTTATCCAAAGTACTTTATGATAGTTAGCTACCGGTACAAACAAAATTTGGAAAGATCATTAAGTGGTCTGCTAGACCCTCAACAATTTTGAAGTAGTCTGTGGAAAAAAAGTTGGAGAACCACTTGTCTAATTTGTTCTTTAAAATCTCTAATGATGGGAATTCCACAACCTCCCTTGGAAGCCTGTTCCAAAACTTAGATATCCTTATAGTTAGGAAGTTTTTCTCAATATGTTACCTAAATCTCCCTTGCTTCAGTGCAACTCCACAATGATCCCTGGGTATTATAAATTACATTGTTTTCTTTTCCTCAATTTTTAAAAAATTTTCTTTTTAACTACACTGGGGTTGTGAAGCTGTTACGGCTTGCTGTCAGCATGCCATTCTCAGAAACTAATCATGATGAAATGTTCCTGTCATTATCTGTATTGTAGCTGGTGTGACTATAAATAACTAATGGGTAGATTGTGACCCTAAGCAAGCGGATGGTTCCTAAGCCCCCACCTTTTCAGGAACCACCCTAGGAGGTACTGTGACTCAGGTATCACACGTCTGACTAACAGTCCATCCTCTGCATCTTCCTATTTCCTGGGGAGTAATGATATTCTTTTGGCCTACACCATCGGTAAATTATTACTCTCCTTCAATGGATCTGCTCCAATGACAGTGATTGAGGAATCTCCATTTAGTCCTCACTCCGCTGCTCCAGGGATGGTGTAAGTGGGTGAATAGCCTTGCCTACACCTAGTGGCATGAACCTAAAGTCATGGTAGCCCACACTGGGATATATATAAAAGTTGGGTTTTTAATCCACTCTTATTCCCTTCAACGGGTACATAATCCAAGTCAGAATCTGATCCTAAAATTAACATAATGGGCATTATCTAACTTCCATAGAAAAAGCTTTCAGTAATTTCAGTAGTTGCCAAATGCCTAGGTTAGCCAAACACATCAATTTTAAATGACAGGGATACTTAGCAGAAGGTAAACTATGCTAATATGTTACTTCGAAAATTCTTTTTCTGTATTTTTAAGGGAATTGAAGTGGCTGGCACACGACAAATCTCAGGACTGTAAATGAAGCCATCTGTGTTAATGCTGTCTTCACAAATATTTTTGGCATGGAAAGGGAGAGCAATTTTGCCTTACTGTTACATGTTTCACACTGAATTTTAGTACATACACCTTGCTCATAAACTGAATATTTCAGACTCGTCTTCTGTGCTGTTAGGCTGCAGGAAAACACACTCTTCTGTAAAATATATCTTTGTTAAAGTGATTCCTTCATCCCCATTTATAGGTTTCACCAAACTTTATAAGCATTAGGCTGCTGAGTCCCTATAAGTGGGTTTCCACAGCTTCCAGAAATGTCAGAGGACTTGGCAAAGAACTTACATAGTCATGAATCTGACTGACTGGTATCATTTTAACAAGAAAACATTAAGGTCTGTTATGATCTACAAATTTTCAATATTACTGACAAACCCTATAAACTACAAATTGTGCGTGTGCTGAGCAGTGGGGATACGGAATAAAATTAATCACCCAGGAATATTTTGTAAGTGTTTATACATTTATAACTCTGTGTGTGTGTGTGTGTGTGTGTGTGTGTGTGTGAGAGAGAGAGAGAGAGAATGAATTCTGAAATGTCAGAATGAATGGAAGATTTGTGCTTGGTGGGTTCTTTATGCTGGGAATGACTGGTTTATAGATTGACTTATCTTCCTTATCCTAGGTTACCATTCTGCCAGTGTTGCTTTTTTATTTAATTTTTTTTTATTGTGTTATATTGTGGTAGGCATCCAAAGGCCCTTGGGAACCTTACTCACAATAATACTGGTTCATACTATATCTGAGAGCGCCTCTTGAAGTTATTCTATCTCATGTAAATCACTGGACCACCACTGTTTTCCAATGATTTGATTTGTAATACTGTAATAGCTTACTGCATTTGATTATTACTTCCAGTAAGACATTCTAGAAACCAAGAGAAATGATTGATTAAGCACTAAGGAAAAGTAAATAAAAACATTTTATACTCCATTTATAAATACACTTCACAGTGCTTCTTTCTCCCATTGCCATCCTAGACTTCATAGTCAACTTTAACTGCGATGATTTGTGCTTGTGTAAGGCTGCTAATTCTGTTTCCTTACCCTTTATACAATGACACAAGGGGAATTTGCTGCTTTTTTATAAATAAATTGGGGCCAAAGAGTATGTTCACCCTTTTTTTTATATTCATGCCGGCTCAGCTTTAGGGGATTTGAGTGATGTAAATGTATTGTACTGGGCCCCACAACTAGTACAACAGAAAAAATAATCTTCAAAGTGAATATTTTAGTGCTTCATGCAAGCACACTACTCAATGTCTGGGGAAAAAAATAAAGCTTCTCTTACGTTTGTGAACCACATATTGTTGTACATGTTTTCTAAGCTCCAATATAAATCTTAAAGGCATAACAAGTAGACAGTACTGACGCCCACACTCTTGAAAAAAATGAAGTCTTATTCCTGATTATAATGAGCATGTTGTATCTGTTCATGGGATTAAATCCCCGAAAGAAAGGAAGGTACATAAAATCAGGTTTCTAAAGGTTAAGTAGAGTTCATTGCATTTATTTCATAATATTTCAGTATGAAACTCTAGTCCTCAAGGAAGTAGATATGTGAAAACCAATTAGGAAGTTCTCTAATAACATAAAGACTGACACCTCCTTTTAAATTTAGCTTTATCATCACATTATTGGCTAGACAATGAGTTCCATTGTCACTTGTCAATTATCATTGGGGATATATTTGAATAGGCTGCATATTTGTTTTTACTTCTTATCTGGAATTGATGTTAAGGCTTCAGATGAACAGGAGGAGTAAATTGTCTCCCAGGATTCAGTCACCTAGGGTAGAGGCCCTTGGGGAGGATTAGGAAGACATTGAGGTTCTCCTCACCATGTATCCTGTAACTTAGTTCTCCTAAGCAGCACCTTACTGGTGGTATTCTGCTAGGATCTCTCCAGTTTGTCTGCTTTTGTTAACTCATTTTAAAGAAGTTCTACAACACATAGGGACCCAGCACAAAATTAGTTCAACCTATGCTGCATTAATTTTTCTGTAGAATCCCAATGGGGCTGGAAGAGGGGGGAATGATGCATGTTCTTATCTCTGCTTTGAGCCTTCTCGTTCCCCAGTTTCTACTTGCAGGTGCCCCCTACCTGCGTAGATTTCAGGGGGATGATTGGGTCTAGATATGAAGTTAAAGTATCTGGCTCAATGAATGACTCCACTGTCATATGTCACGTGATAATGCAAGAGTATTCTTGGCAATTGAGCCATGCTCAGTACATAAGTTCTAAGAAATTTGCCTGTGTTTTTGTAATTGTAAACTGTATCAAATATCATTAAATCCATAGCTTCTCACTATTATGTGGTAAGGTACAAATTAAAACCTAGAAGTTCATTCTGCACATTGAATCTAGAGAGAGAAAAAAACATATTGGTTTTTTGCTACTTATCTGTGTATAATCTTTTAAAAGGGAGAATGGTTTAGTAGTTCAAGCACAGAATTAGGAATCAGGAGTTCCGAGGTCTGTTCCTGGCTCAGTCACTGACTTGCTGTGTCACTGCAAAAGTCACCTAACCTTGATGTGCCTCAGGTTTCCTATCAGAAAAATGGTGCTCCTTTCTTTCCTCACAGCAGTATTTTGAGAGTAATCCAGTAGTGTTTGTAAAGCATTTTGAGACTCTTAGGTGGAAGCTGCATAGAATTGCAAAATGTTATGAATCATCATTATTATTTTTCTATTTAAAGTGTGAAACATAACAAAACAAAGGAAATGCCATTAAGTATGTGTCAGTCTAAAGAACTTTGGCTTCTTGGATTTAATGAAACATGAGAAAAGTGTGCTAGTGTTAAAAAAAATATGGGAGACCTAAATTGTTCAGACAAGATCACAGGGAATGCAAAGGAGAGTGAGCCAACTTAATATGCACATACTTTTAAAAGTAGCTGAGAAGCAATATTTAATTTTCATAGCTGAAAATAAGGGACTTTTACGGAAATAAAACAATGTTTTGTATAAAGAAAAAGCAGCTGGTACTGCTTGTTTGTGAAAACAACAAGCTACTGGTATGTAAGTGCATTGGAAATTAAATTCATGTAGAGGATTGCATCTTTACGCAGTCCATAAAAGGAAACTAGAAAACTGAAATGTTTTGGCATTGAGCATAAAGAATGTTTGCCTAAGGGTTATATATACCAGCTAACAATATTATGAGAGCATAAAAAGGCTAAGGTGGCTGACAAAGAAAAATGGCAGAACTGTTTTCACCAGAATATTTCCAATGTATAACGTGAGAAATTCCAACTAAACATCATAATTAAAATTAGAATGTATGTCTTTTTGTTGTGCCCAATTCCTTTTTACATGGAGGGGGAAAACTAGGTATGCTCTATATCAAGGGTCTCCAAACTACGGCCCACAGCTTCAATTTTGTTCAGCCCTCCAGCTGAGCAGGCACATGGAGAACCAGCCACTCCCCCCGCGAGCTGCTGCCAGCGGCCCCATGTGCGGATGGGTGAGTGCCCCCGTGGGAGCAGCGGTCAGAGGAGCAAAGGGGCGGATTTTGCATATGTTTGCATATACTGAAATTTTTCACAGTCACTTCGGCCCACGAAGCCCCTTCAAAAGTCTAATATGGCCCTCATCATCGTAAAGTTTGGAGACCCCTGCTCTATATAAGGGAATTCCCTGTCTCCTTATGTCTGAGTTGTCCTATAGTAGTATAGGTCAGCAGAAATTTAGGGTATTTTTTCAAATATATTTTTGTTGTTACATCACCATTTAGTTTTTTGTGGGTATTTAGCCATAATCTACAACAGTTGTTTGATCTTTTTGAGGATAGAATCCTCTCCTGGTCCCTCAACTTGTGAATATTTAGGCTGTTTTCTTTGTCAAAGTGTGTTATGGAAGTAATAGAAGCAAATAGAATACAACATCTTCCAGCATATCAGAATTGGCAGCTCCCAGACCTTTATAAAAAGATTGCTTGTTGGTATATAGTGACCTCAGTGCCGGCAGGATGATGGGGTAGATAACTTAGTTGGTCTTTTCCATCTCTAACGTGTGTGATTTTGATGTCAATCATTTCAGTCGAGAATGGGATATTCACCAGAAGGGGCTATCCCTGCGTATAAAATGAACATATCAACCAGAACCGCTTATTAGATCCAGACCTTGTTTTAACTATTTTTCTGTTGCCATTTATGTCACCATGCTATGCCTCTCTAAATTAAAAAGTGTTTCTATGATCTGGCCTTTGATATTTAAAAAGTAATATCCTTAAACATTTCCTATTAACTTATTTGTCTTCCTTTCAAAAGTTTGCATCAAAATGTTTAAAAATTATTTACGAATTAGGACAGTGATATGTCAGTACAGTGGCAGATGCCTATGATTTTTTGCTTATGTACATACATATGTATATTTTGATAGTTTTGTTACATCTTGATAATTTGTAAATATTTTTTAAAAACGCAAATATGTGTCCAGACTCCTAAACATAATAATTCATTCTGTGATATATTAAGATACAGTGCCTTGGGATAATAAGACTTGTAAAGGCTGAATGGATGTCATAGTATTAAGGGGTTTCACTAGATTTGACTCTGCAGGTACCATATGCCTCATGTTTTCAACTCTTAACATTTTGATATATGCCAGGCAGTTGAATAATTCTGTCTCTTCCTTGGCAGAGATGGTACAGGGGACGTGATCTTGGTCATTTAATGGAACAATATAGTTTTACTGCAAAGCCTTTTTTTTCATTTAAATATCAGTGGAAGATGCCTTATAGTTATTGAAGAAAAGATTAAAGAAAAAGTTTATATGTGGCACAATAGAGCTGTATCATTTAAGCTGTCATGTCTTAGTTGAGGGCTTTGAAGGTGGTGTTGCTTTCATGATATCCGTATAGGCTCGCTAAAGCCAATAAGAGAAAGTGAAAATTATTCTAGACTTCTTACCCAGGTTGCTGTTCTGTTCTTCAGAGTATTACTAAGGAAAGTTTGGCATAAGCTGGGACAGGAAATTGAAACCTGAATACTATTTTAAACTGATAGGGTTAAAGGCCTTTCTTTTACACCAGCACACTTGTTCTTTTATTTGATACTTGAACTCTGAAAATTTTCTGTGACTTTCTAGGGAGAAGGAGGAGCAGCTGACTCGGGTGACAGAGGTACAGAGGCTGCAGGCCCAGCAGGCAGATGCTGCCCTGGAGGAGTTTAAGCGGCAGGTGGAGCTGAACTCAGAAAAAGTCTATGCTGAAATGAAGCAGCAGGTGAGAAGGTCACAATGCCAGCCTTTCTGAAACTCTCTGTCTCAGTAGGATAGCATATTCTGATCTTATAATGCCAGAAACATGTTTCGCTTGATAGCGCTACATCAAAATCTTTCACAATGTGATGACTTTGCTAGCAAGTCAGAGGAGGCTGTTAGTAGTTGATTCATCTTTATAAGAAAGCCAGAATTGGCATTGTTACACAGCTATCTACAGTTGTATTACTGATTAAATCTTTTCCAGGATTCAGAGTAAAATATGTTAGTTTATATACTTTTATGGAGCAGTGTCTATACTTTCCCATTTTTTCAACTTTGTCTCTCTGGTTATTCTTTTACGGACATGTCATTCTCCTATTAATGAGATTTTTGTAATATTGAAACATTGTAATAGTTTCAATGAGAATAAAGCCATGGTGGTCACTGAGGAGGAGAGAATGACAAAAGCCTTTTTCCCACTTAAAAATTATTAACTATCATTTATTTATATATTACTTAGTGTGCTAGTCGTTTTTGTATTGGTCCGAAGGAGCTTAGATATGTCACATGAGTAAAAATAATGAACAGTAGAGTGGGAAGGGATGAGAAATAAAGGGAGATGCAGGTACATGGAGTGGCCTACTAATATCATAAAAATGCTTATGGTATCTCAGTCTAGTGAATTGACCCGATCCATTCTGCCTTGCCAACTTGCCTCTTTAATGAGCAAATCCAGTTGTTTCTAATTACAGGATGATGTAGTACGAGACTTGTAATGGATTTAAGGGGCAGCTGGTGGTAAAGCACCTTGATGAACACTTCTGTAAAATAGAGACTGTTTCAGTTCATAGTGACTAGTTCCAGGTACTTCAAAAGGAGTGAACAGTTCAAGGAACTTCAGAGGGAATGAACATCAAATGGTCCATCTCCTGTCACCCATTCTCTGCTTCTGGCAAACGGAGGCTAGGGACACCATCCCTCTCCATCCTGATAATAGCCAATGACAGACCTATTCTTCATGAATTTATCTAGTTCTTTTTTTGAACTAGATATGCAGTCAGTGTTCACATTTTTATTGTTTGAACTGACCAACTGTTAAACATTTTCTCTGTATGTATATTTCAGATATTATTCATTTAAGGTAGAATTCTGACTAGTTTTTCAGCATGGGTAGACTGTGTGCCTACTTCAGTAAGTAGTAAGGTACTATTCAACATGAAGGAGAGCATCAGATTATGATCCTTCATGTTAACACTTAAACGTACCAAGTCAAATTCTGTATGCAGTTAAATCAGTGTAAATCTGGACTGACTCCACTGAACCTAGGAACCTTTTGGGGCCAGTAGGATGGGTGAAGGAGGAGGTTGTGCTACCCACTCTTTACTCCCATTGATTTTGTGAGGGCTGTAGGTTTTCAGCACCCACTGATTTCACGCCCGCAACGAACAAATAGTTACATTTAGAGCTGATAAGTATTGCCTTACTTGGAGGTAGTCCTATTGATGTGGACTATTATAACATTTTAGTATTATACAAATTATTTGATATGTGAGAGCTGTGCTGTGCTTGTCTGAGTAAACGTTTATGTGGTGGTTTAGGAGAAGATTTTTGATAAAGGAATTTTTTTTACAACTTATACTGTTGATAATATAACAGGCATTCCATTAATTTGTGGTCTAACTTTATTTTGCTCACTGTACAACAGAAATGCATCTGGACATCATTTATTAACATTTGATCTGATTGTTGTGGTAAAACTTGACATTTTTGGGAGAATCAGCATTTTGGCAACTCTTTGATTTAAGCAAATTTCCATCCATCTAACTAGCCTCCTTCACCCCAAATGCTGTCCATTTGATTTTGAAATGCTTAATTAGGCACAGTAGAATGTCTGTTTATTTCTTGTACTTTACTGGAAAGAATTAGACTGGCAATACAATTTTGTCTTCAAATACCTTGACAATTTCTGGTTTAATGCTGAAATTTTCAATGTGCTTTTTTTTTTAATTGATGATTGTGCAAAAAAGATTCCTAACACAAGTGCCCATTTACCACTGGTGATTTGTCTGTGAAGGATTGAAATGAATTGGAAATGAAAGCAGTAAAGTACATGGGCGTATTTCAAAAGATCATAGTATTACTCAGAAAGTAGTCTCTAATAGCAGAAAGAATAGAGTATTTTGGGGAGTTTTGGTGGAGAGTATTAAATGGATGTTGCACCTATTAAGAATTATCTTCTTTGGATTTACTGTTTAATGAGAGCCTCATAATGCCAAGCTTTTTGTGACTATATAGAGGAGTAGAAGCAAGTAAGAATCCCCTTTTCCCTTGCATGGCCACTTAAGGTCTGCCTGAATAGCAGCTCTGGCACTAGGGGGGAGAACAAAGGGCTGTGTGCCAAATGCTTCATTTCAGAGGAGAGAGGGAATAGGCAATACACGGAGCAATGATTTCTCCTATGCAAGCTCCCGCCCATGGATCTGACTGGCCACTTGGAGAGGATTATGGTGCACCACACAAAGGGGTGTCACAAATTACTCTCCAGTCTCTTGGGTACACTTACACAGCCCCTGGCCGCAAGCCTCACAGCCCAGGTCAACGAGACTTGGCTCGTGGGGTTTGAGCTACCTTTTTAAAAATAACTATGTAGATGGCACTTTGAAGTTGCATCTTGAACTAGAACTTGGGCTTTGAAGACTACCCCCTTCCTTAGGCTTCAGAGCCTGAGCACCAGCCTCCAGCATGGTCTACACAGCTATTTGTAGTGTGGTAGTGTGATCCTGAGTCTGTCAGCCCTGGCTGAGAGGCTTGCTGCTGCGGTCTGGTATCTTTGAAACCCAATGCCACCTCTTATTCTGAGGTGCTCAAGTAGCACAATCTGCCCCTGGGTTTCTCTGTGGGATTAATTACACCAAATTTACTCAAGTTGACTAATTCCATTGCTTTCAGTGGGGCTCCTTTCAGAGCAAGGTACTGTACTACCCAGTCTGACAAGTGGGGCAGAATTGGGCCCTCTATGTTCATCCTATAAACCTGGAAAACTCATATGTCAATCGCACATTCCTTCTTGACAGAGAAAATCAGTTTTTTAAGCATATAGCACAATTTTCTGTATAACGAGTATTTCAAGGCTATTTTTTTCCTGCTAAGATGTGTCAAACCATGTTATAAATGTTGATAGCATGTGGGAATTGTGCCTTCTAAACATTTAAGTTATCAAGCAGTTGAGAATATAGGGACTGTTCCTGAGAGGTACTGAACTCTTCAAACTCTCATTGACTTCAGTGAGGCTTGCAGGTTATGAACCCCTTGGGGTCAAGTTCATAAAGAGCAAATGATAATGTAAGACATAGGAAGCTATGCTACAGTGACAAAGCCTCAAGTAGTACTTCAGAGAAACGATACTGAAGCTCTCTTTTCTCCTGTCCTGTCTCATTTCCCATCAACACATGAACCCAATTCTCAAATAAACTACATGTGTTCTTCCAAAGACAAATTGGAGCAGATGCCATTGCTTTCTCCTAGTTGGATGGAGCATAGAATGACCTATTGACATCATAAAATAGAATCTACAGTAACTATAGCAACACTGGACTCTGAACTTTACTGCAAATATTAAACTTCTGAAATCCTCTTTTCATTGTAATGTTAATTAATTAAGGAAGTAACAAATGGAGTGGGGTCTGGCATTATCAGTTAGTATAATTGATATTTGGTTTATTTATTCATGTAATTTATGACTTTGCGATATTACTTCCATCTGCTTCTTATTTTTCAATAAGCTCATGGTTATCAAGTCATCTGATGTCCATTAGATGAGTAAATGAAGCAATTTCAACTTTAAGCTCAATTTTGTTTTTTCCTCATCTAGGTGGTTGTCCTGTTACAAAATTTCATTTATTGGTGTTTATGTGGATATAAATATAACTGATATTTTCATACATGGTGCTGTGAATGTTAGCCAGTTGATTTTAATAGCATACATTGCATGCTACATCAAAGACAAAGGGACAAAAATCAGCCTGGTTTATAGAAGTCAAGATTAAAAGCACTGTATACACATCACTCACAACAGAAAAGTATTTACAAAGCCAAATAGTAACTGCCAAAAAATGAATAAACAGAATATGTGAATATTTTGGCTCTAGTATTTGTTGGGATTGGCAAATGAGAATCAGAAAACCTCATTGCACTTATGGCCAATATGCATACTCTGTACAGAAACATACTGTTTTATTTGTAGAGTTTATATAATATATTACTTTGTATACATTTTCCATGTCAATTTTTAGAACCTTTTCATTTATTAAAAAGATGATTCTGTTAATATTTTGGACTTTATTTTGCTTTAGTTTTTCATTTTTGTAAAGTGTAGTTGGGAAAACTAAGGGGCCTCCCTTTCTTTGATGTATGAGATGGGGAAATAATGGGCTACAAGGATGGGTCTAAACTGGATTAGGAGGAGAGAGAAGGTGATGATAGCAACGGAGGCCCCTTTTTTAAGGGCTTACTCGAGGGACACACAGAAGAGAGACCTTGCTGTTTGTGCTCCGCCTGCAGGCCAGTGACCTCTATTCACCCTTAGTGCTGCAGTTCGTCCCCTTCCTATATCTGGGAAAACAATTCCTGGCCATGATCTTTCCCTTTACTTGAGATAGCTTTTAATTAAAATGGCTTCCCCATTGTTAGTGATCACTTTCCTCCTCCTTAGCTGGCTTAGAAGTGGCATTTGAGCCTATTGGCTCTATGGGCACTCCTTTAGGTCAAATAGAAATATTGGCTTGGGGTACAGAAATTCATTGTTGTTTTTCTTCTGGTATAGCTGATGGACTTGCAGCAGAAAGTGGATTCCTGATAGCTATATTCCCCTACCCTCTTCTGCCCCCTTCAGGAGATAACTGCTTCTTAGGTTGGGAAATAGATCTAAAATGAATTGGTGGCTAAGAAGTGAGGTGTTGTGTTGTATGTACATAAACCCTTGGAAAGCTGATAGTTGTGCTTTTGATACAAAAAACTTTGTTAACTGAGTTATGAAATTGATTCGTTGATACCATACAGGGGAATCTGTGTAACTTATTATTCATAGGCAGTGACTGTTTTCAGAGAACTTGCTGCCAAATAGTTCTCGTTTAAGTTTCTTTACTGATTTTAAGATAAATTTATTTTAAATGTTTAATTTGTGCATCAACTCAGAGCATTACTTCCACTAAATTTGAACAAGCAGTATATTTTTAAATAAAAAAGTATTTTTAGTCATGTGTATATATAATAAGTTGATTTTTGTAGTATGTTACAACCATTGAATGAAAAATAGGACCTTGCAGCTAATCAGAAACAGGTGATATAGGTGATACATTTGTGTAACGAACTAATGATCCTCAAATACTGATATGTTCATTTCCTTGCAAATGGGGATTTTTTTATTATTGACTTTTATCTTCAGGTCTTTGATTAGCCGTCATCTATCAACAATGTGTCATAATGTGTTTGAAGCTATACATTTAAAAACCAAATATTCCCTTTGTTTACTTTGTAGATGGAAAAGGTGGAATCAGATCTAAGCAGATCAAAATCTCTCCGTGAAAAGCAGTCAAAAGAATTCTCTTGGCAGTTGGAAGAACTCAAACAAAGATATGAGCAACAGGTCAGTCTGCCATTTTTATTTGGTGGATGAGGTAATAGTTTTTTATTGGATTAACTAGTGTTGGTGAAAGAGGCAAGCATTTGAGCTACAAATAGCTGAAGAAAGCGTGTCTCTTTCACCAGCAAAAGTTATCTCAATAAAAGATATTACCTCACCCACTTTGTCTCTCTAATATCCCAGGACCAACACAACTACGTTTTTATTTGGTGGCATTTGTCTTTTCTGTGTAGTCAGTTCCAGTGTCCAGCCTAGTCTTGGTTTGACTTGCTCATTATATTGGCATTCTTTCCTTTCCGTCAAAGCTGGCTACTCTGTTTGCAAGACTGTGCGTTAAATACAAAAGCTTCTTGTTTCCTTTACATCTACTTGCTATCTCTGGGCACTGACTATTTCCTAAAGGATTCCCAGCCCTACAAAATAGAAAATGCATTTATAAAAAATGAAAGAGTTTGACTGCCCCTGTCTATTTTTTCTCTTATTAAAAAAATAGATAATTTAATTTTAGTCTATTCTTGTTTTTAGTATTTTTTTTCATTTTTGAGCACAAACTGTTTTTAGAAAAGATTCTTATTTAAGTGGTTTTGATAGATTATCATTTTCAAGATCTAATAAGCCTTTCCAGTGCTTAATTTTGATAGGCAGGTAGAGTAGCTCTCTGGTTTACAGGATGCAATAGCTTGCTTTTGCTTATTCTAGGAAGCTTCTTATATTTCTGTTCCTTTCCCTTTCACAACTGCTATGGCTCTTCAGTAACACCTTTTGGGGGCTGAGAGGGTTGAGCCATCTTATGGGCTGCAGCAGCATTATCTTCTGAATAAAGGACTTCTTTCGGATTTACATCAATGATGTAATAGCTCTGTAAGCTGCAGGTAATCCATTATCTAGATTTTTGGGCCAATGCAAGTTTGTATTTCCATGAGGGAAACCTAGTTTCAGTTCCCTGCCCAGGTTTGTGTCTCTAGGCTGGCATGAGCAAGAAGTATTGCAGAGGCAACACATTCAGCTCTCAGAAGTATGGGAAAAAACCATCCTGGCTTAGCGAGGAGATCTTCAATGATCTAAAAATCAAAAAAGGATCCTACAAAAAGTGGAAATTTAGTTCAAATTACAAAGGATGAATATAAAGAATACAAATATGTAGGGACACGATTAGAAAGGCCAAGGCACAAAATTAGATCAAACTAGCTAGAGACATAAAGGGTAACAAGAAAACATTTTACAAGTACATTAGAAGCAAGAGGAAGACCAAGGACAGGCTGGCTCATTACTCAATGAGGTGGAGGCGTGAAATAACAGAAAATGTGGAAATGGCAGAAGTGCTTAATGACTTCTTTCTTTCGGTTTTCACCAAGAAAGTTGGTGGTGATAGGACGTCTAACATGGTGAATGCCAGTGAAAATCAGGTAGGATCAGAAGAGGCTAAAATAGGGAAAGAACAAGGTAAAAATTACTTTAGATTAGACATCTTCAGATCACCTGGGCCTCATGAAATGCATCCTAGAATATGCAAGGAGCTGACTGAGGAGATATTGAAGCCATTGTGGATAATCTTTGGAAAGTCATGGAAGACTGGAGAGATTGGAAAAGGGCAAATATAGTGCCAATCTATAAAAAAGGAAATAAGCACAACCTGGGGAATTACAGACCAGTGAGCTTAACTTCTGTACCTGGAAAGATAATGGAGAAAATAATTATGCAATCAGTTTGCAAACATCTAGAAGATAATAAAGTGATAAGTGACCACATGGATTTGTCAAAAACAAATTGTGTCAAACCAACCTGATAGCTTTCTTTGACAGGGTAACAAGCTTTGTGAATAGAGTGGAAGTGGTAGACATGGTATATCTCGACTTTACTAAAGCTTTCGATACAGTCATGAATGACCTTCTTTTAAACAAAGTAGGAAAATGCAACCTAGATGGAACTACTATAAGGTTGCAAAACTGGTTGGAAAACTGTTCCCAGAAAGTAGCTATCAGTGATTCAAAGTACATAATGAGTAGTCTCGCAGGGATCAGTTCTTGGTCTGATTTTGTTAAATCTCTTCATCAGTGATTTAAATAATGGCATATAGAGTACACTTATAAAAGTTTGTGGACAATATCAGGCTGGGAGGGGTTGCAAGTGCTTTGTAGGACAGGATTAAAATTCAAAATGATCTGGACAAACTGGAGAAATGGTCTGAAGTAAATAGGATGACATTCAATAGGGCAAATGCAAAGTACTCCACTTAGGAAGGAACAATCAGATGCACACATACAAAATGGGAAATGACTGCCTATGATGGAGTACTCTGGAAAGGGATCTGGAAGACATAGTGGACCACAAGCTAAATATTAATCAACAGTGTAATGCTGTTGCAAAGAAAGCAAACATCCTTCTGGGATGTATTAGCCAGGAGTAAGTAAGACATGTGAAGTAATTCTTTCACTTTACTTTGCACTGATTGGGCCTCAGCTGGCATATTGTGTCCAGTTCTGGGTGCCACATTTCAGGAAGGATGTGGACAAATTGGAGAGAATCCAGAGAAGAGTGGCAAAAATAATTAAAGGTCTAGAAAACATGATGCATGAGGGAAGATTGAAAAAAATGGGTTTGTTTAGTCTGGAAAAGAGAAGGCTGAGAGAGGACATGATAAAAGGTTTCAAATGTGCAAAAAAGTTGTTACAAGGAGGATGGGAGAAAAATTGTTTTTCTTAACCTCTGAGGATAGGACAAGAGGCAATGGGCTTAAATTGCAGCAAGGGAGGCTTAGGTTGGACATTAGGAAAATCTTCCTAACTGCCAGGGCGGGTAAGCACTGGAATAAATTGCCTAGGGAGGTTGTGGAATCTCCATCTTTGGTGATTTTTAAGAGTCGGTTAGACAAACACCTGTCAAGGATAGTCTAGATAATACTTAGTTCTTCCTTGAGTGCAGGGGACTGGACTAGATGATCTCTCAAGATCCCTTCCAGTTCTATGATTGTATGATTTATGAGTTGCCTCACTATATCTAGAAGATATATCTGGGTTGAGCAGTTAAGGGATGGGATAGCTTTACTAGGTCCTGAAGGAGGGTCCTGTCCATAGCTTGGGTGGAACAGCAATGCTTGTGATACTGTATGTCACTTTGAAGGTAAACGGAATTAAAGAGACTAGATGGTTTCAAATCAGAGTCTTACACATCCCCACACAGAATTGTTATGGTTACTAGTCATGATGTCACTATGTATACTATGAAGGGTTTAACTGACACATAATGTAACTATAGTAACATGCAAGTATTAATGCTTTATATTGTCACATTGGAATAATTATAACTATAAGTACTCTGTGATTCTCTCATTTTTATTTTACCAGTGGTTCAGGAATTGTCAGGGTTCCCCCTTTTTTTTTATTCAATTTTTTTACTCCTGTGTGTACAGAGCCCATCAGTAAGAGCATAGTTATGATTCCTGTCCTTCACAATTAAGTGAAAGCTACCTATAGTAAATGGATAAGAAGCACTGATATGTTTACCGTATTGCTAGTAGAGCATGGGAGTAAGTTTTCATTTCTTAGACCTGCAAAGACCATTGCAGAGGTTACTTGCATTAGTCGGGAAAAGTTTGATCTGATGATTAAGGAGGTTACAGAGATAAATAAGATAGTTAGGAATTTGAGTACACCAAAGCCTAGGATGCAGTAAATTAGTGTATATAGACTAAGATGAAACTCTGTACAGCACCAATCAGGCTATGTATAGTAAATCAAAATCTTCAGGAGCACAAGCAGCTAATTTTTCTCACAAAAGTAAAGAAGATTGTGCTGTATTGTCAGACTAAATTGCTTTAGTCCAAGGTCATGTTTGAATTCAAGCTTTGGTGTTATGTGGTAGTTTGACATACTGTAATAATCTGGATGCCTTATCTAATTTTGCAGTTATGATTAGATAGCTATTGCTACTGTACTCCATCTACAGTAGAGTCGTCTTGGGAGAGTGAAGGCTTGGCTTCATCTTGGTAGCTGTTTAAGGTGCATACTTTTCCTTCTGTAAAATGAAGTAACGTGAGGTTTCCGGGCCAACTGATGCAGTTGGGCGACAGAGGAAATTTGGTCTGCTGACTTAAAACGGCTACTTTTATCTTATGACAGAGTTCTAAGTCAACTCTAAGAACAATCTGAAGATCTTAAAAACCTTAATCTAAAAGTCAAAACAAAATCCCAAAGTTCTGTGTTTTCCAGTTGAAATGGTTTCATTATTAACTAGCAAGAAGATTATTTTTACTACTTCACATTTATAGGCCAAGATAGTATGCCATAAAAATGGGAGGGACTGTTATACCATGTTACTTGAAGTCTGTGATCACTTACCGTCTTAAACTAGTTGTGTCATGTTGCTGGGCACTGCTTGAACAGTTGTCACAATTGACTAGAGTGAGCTGAAATTCAGTGGTTGACGAAGTGCTTCCTGAGGTAATATGTGTGATTTTGGAACTAATCCTGCATTACTGAGCATGGTGGTTTCTTCAGGTAAACAGCAGTATGCTCAGAAGTGAGTGTTTAATCGACTGGGTCCTTTGTTTGTAAGCACCCGGGGATGGAAAACAATATTTAAATATGAGATCATAAGACCATTAATCTTTTAAATGGGTTGGCAAAAAGAACAGAGATCTTCCATAGTGGGAACACCATTTTTTACTATTTTCATTATTTAGCCTAACACTGGCTGTGTGACATCTTGGTGAATGGCAACATTAATTTTCACAGTAGTAATGTTGGAATTCAGTTTCAGAAACTGCAAACCAGAATTTATCTTGCTTTCATACCGGCTTAGCAATCAGATCATTAATTAATCATTTACTAATTTAAATTGTTCTTTAGATTGCATTTTAAGGGCCATATTAAAATGGGTGGAATTAGTTTATAATTCCATACATTGGATTCCGATCTGCTAGTGTTAGTAAATTGCTCTTCAGTAAAGTGACTCAGAAATGCCAAAGATACTTGAAAAAGTTTACTGTGAAATGAATATTTTGGGGCAGATTTTATGTTCATGCATAGCTCTCCCCATCACAGGGATGGAGTAGGGACCAAAGATGGCCTTAAGCCCCCCTTTTGTTTCTCTCCACCTTTGCAATCTGTGTAAGGGGCCTGCCTGGCACTCGGTGCAAATTAGGGAAGTGTGAGAACTAACTGTTCCAATTTATGCTCAGCCAACAATAACTATGCTCTCTTCTCCCCAGCATCTTCCTTACATCAGATGTGATTATTACAAGTGTTTGGTATAGATCCTTTCCAGTAGTCTGCTCAGCCAGGACCCAAATATTCTTTAGGCATGGTTTCAGCAGTTATAATGATCTCTTTACACCATCAGAGTGACATAAAGATGCTGGAGTGAAAGATTTTAGATGTGGGGAATAGATGTTTCTTAGCATGTGACCTTTCAGAACATTGTGCTTAGCTAAAATTGGTGCAGTTTTCTTCTACACTTCGTTCCTATCAGTTTAGTGTTCCATGCCTGGTGAACTCTGCCATATGTAATTCTCTAGACTCCCACTGTGCATGGTTCTTAAAAGTTGAAAGGAAAATATGCATTTAATGCTCTCACAGATTGTGTTTTCATAGCTGTAAGAACATAATCTGTAGTACTGTCTGCTGATCTGCAGTTTGCCAAAAGTTAAAGTGATGTTACCACATTACTGTTACTTGAGACCAATGGTAATATTTTCTCTTGATGTACATGGTTGGAAATACCAAAGGCGTAAATATGCTTCGCTGACAAATCCTTGACTGTTTTTGTCATACTTCAAAGGAAAACAGTAATTCTTAAAAATGTCATGGTTTGAAAAACCAGTGAGCAATTTCTTCTCTTGTACCTTGATGCTTCCAATATTCAGGGCTTTTGAATACCTGGGTCACAAAAGTAAAAACTAAAGTTAAAAGAAGAAAAACTTACAATAAGTAAGTTCAGTATTTAAAACTATTTCCTAGTTAATATTTTACATGACTTTCTGTAGCAATCCCGGTATTGGGGTAAACACCAAGTTTAATATTATCCTCTAGGAGGTGGTCTTGTGTTGTTTCATTTTGTTTTGGCTCGCTACTACTTTTGTTAGATCAAAAAAAATCTATGTTTTATGTAACATCACTGAAACCTAAGGAAAGTGTATTAAGCATCAAGCTATAAGAACATAAGTAGAATATTCCAATGTATCATTTTTATCCCCTACTAGCTTTCTCTGTTATATCTGTTCAGATTTCACTTAAATATTCCTTAAAACCAGACAAACATGAAAAATCGGTGATCTCTACCATAGACTGTGATCAGATAGTTCGTCATTGGACACTATGTTCTGTTTGCATTGTCCTTTCTGCTGCTAATACAAGGCTACTTCTATGTGGTTATATTGTATTGAGAACCCTGTTCTTTCAGACTCTTTAAAATTTCCTTTTAATGGTGCCAAGTTTTTGCTCCTCTGTGTTATTCTGTATTTAGAATCAGGAGAGATTCTGTACCATTTTTCAAAGCAGCCTTTCCCTTGCCTTGTTTTATTGGACATACCTCTTTTGTCATTGTTTAGGGATTAATAGCTATATTTCAAAATATCGATTAAACTCTTGACTCTTTAATTGAGGAATAAGATACAACAGGTAATGCATTTCTGCATGATTATAGCATGCCTCAGGTCATGTAATAAGATAATAGGCCAAAGTCTGAGTAACTGAAGTATCTGAAAAATGAAATAATTGCTTTGAAATGTTGTGCCTCAAATGTCTAATTGCTATTATGAAATGGAATTGATACATAAAAAGAAAAAATACATTTTGATTGTCTAGCAACTTGAGCACCTAGGACCTGGTCTTGCTACCTTATCTTAAATGAGAAGTTGTCCTTATTTTTACAAGTAATCCCATTGATTATTGATTTCTGAGAGACTAGTACTGTGAGTAAGGACAACACAATGTGTAAGGATTACAGGATCTGACTCTTACTGAGACTTGAGGCTGAAACCCCAGTTTTCCTGCATATGGAATATGCTAGTACCTCCTAGAATTTGTGTACTCTGTAGTTTTTAATTTTGCTTACAAAAGAAAGGTTTCCAATTTTGGGATGATTAATTCTTTTTTTTTTTTGTATTTGGAATGCAGTTTGTAGTCATTTAAAAATATTACCTGCATGTTTTATTTAATTTTTAGTTCACTTTAATAGACTTAAAATTAATAAAGAATTTAGGAGAAATCCTAGCAACCTGCAGTGTTTTGTGTCAGCCACGCATCGTTCTTGATTTCAACTTCAGCTGATTCACAGTGTCACTCTCCTTTGAAGTATCTGCTGAGGGAACTCTCGGTAGAGAAAAATTGGTGTTTTTTTAAGAAATATACTTTAGCTCAGCTTTGTTCTACTTACAGCTGGTGGATTTGAAAGTATATTAATTCCCCCTCCCCACCAGTTCCTATCTGCTGGGAGCAGCTGTCATGGGTACTTCAAAGGCACTGGACACCACAGAGAAGACCACAGCCTTTCCTGCCTTTGATATGGTTGCAGTGTCTATGGTCAGGCTTCAAGGGACCTTCAGAACAGGAAAGAAGCTTTTCTTTTTTTTTTTCTCTCTTTTTTTTTTCTTTTTTAAACAAACAGAAATTAGAATTAAAGCATATTTAACTACCTATTAATTGTCTTTGCTGAGAGCATCTCTAGTATGAGCCACAGATACTTGAAAGCAGACATGCCCAAACTTTACAACAGTCAAGGTCATGCAGCTAACTTGCCAGAAAATCTGAGGATCATGCTGAACCTTTATAACTTTTGGGGGGGGGGGGGGAAGATGCAATGTAAAATTAGTTCATACTTCTATCTTTATTGATAGTGTTTAATTACATTGCTTCACTGTCTTCTCATTTAAAGAATAATTTCCCCTTTTGTTTTTCCCCAGGATCTTACACCTCTCAAAAGATTTCTCTCAATATAAATAATCATGAAAAATAAAAAATAGGTAAAAAAATTTTTGTTCGCCTTTGTCAGATTGATCTGTGGAGTCTCTAAATTATTATTTCATGTTGTGGACTTGCTTCTCCCAAATCAAAATTGCTTGTAAGTTTTCTTACCTTGTCTGTCTTCCCACTCCAATGTATTTTCCAGCTAGTTTTCTGAATTTTACATAGACCCACATAGTCTTTTGTACTTCAGTATATCATATTTTAATTAACTACCACATCATAAAGGCAGTGCATATAGGGTGAAAGTTACTCCTGTGCAGAGAGACAACCCAAGTCCTGTGCACCACTTACATCTCACTTTTCCTCAGAATAGGCTGTAAGTGGTGTAGAGGCCATGTGCACAGGGGCAACTTTCACTCATAGACTTTATATAGAGCAGAGTTTCACAACTGAGGTGCATGGGCCTCTGCTGGTCCAGGAAATGCTTACTGGTGGGCCTTGGAGATCTGGTTGGTTGCACATTGTTGGTCCCCACCTCCTTATTTCCGGTTGTTAAATTGCAGTACGAGAAACTGAATATATTAGATACTTTTACTTTTCAATGTAAACAATTGTTTAATTATTGTAGTTGCCAACTGGATGTTATGTGATTTGTTTCATGGACTTTTTCTCTCCTTTTCACAATCTTTTTTTTAAAATGTGGAAACCTTTCTTTTAAATCGTGAAAAAGTTTTGAGAACTGTTGCCATAGTGAAATGGAGTCATTTGCACATTTTTGGACAGCCTCTGCATGGTTAGTTTGAACAGTATTCATCTATTTTTTTTTTTTCTGAGCTGGAACCATTCTAGAATGGTAAGAGTTTTACACTTATGTAGTGAAGTGGAAAGCAAGAAAAAGTATTACCTGATTGTTAAAGAATCTCTTTATATTTCAGGAAATCCTTTCATACTACTTTTGTTGTTGGTTTCCGACTTCTATAGAACTTTTGAAGGAATAATTAGAATTCTCTTTTTGTTCCTTTTAGTCAAACAGGAAAGAAACAGGACATCTTGATGAAAGCTTTGCTATGTAATTGTGTCTGTGCGTGTGTGCGTGCACACATGTGTACACACGTATCACGTTCAAGACAACATCTGTAAAATAATTCTGCCAGCCCACGAACATTCCTTACTTTAAAATGTACAGAAAGTCAAAGGGGTGGGTTGAGTTTAATTAAATGAGGTGCATTCTCTCACTAAAAGGTATGACATTAACTTGCATAAGTTAGATAAACTAGAGAAAGGGATGCAGAGACGTGCTGAATTAACTAGTTGGAGGGAGTTTAAAAGAAGTGTCAGTACATATGCATTATGATAGTCTTTAATTACATGGTCACATGCTATTTTTTTCCACGGGAACTCTGCCTCATTCAGTGCACAGGATGGACAGTACTAATTTAATGAGTAGCTTTTCAATATTTTGTTTTCTCCTGACTCTTCAATATGGGACCCTAGGCCTTATTTACTACAAATTATAAACATCATACTCTAAAGATAGAATTATTAATTTCCTCATAGGCTTTTGTAAGTACTCATCACTACAGTATCTGAATGCTTCACAGCAGGCCTGTCAAGTTGAAGAAGTCACAAGAGGTTATAGTAAGGTGTTTCTACTAATTTTGGGAGTCCGGTTTGAGATGACTAGGACCAGATTTTTCAGAGTACTTCACATTATATAGCACTCATAGTCAAGTGTAGCTCACGATGACTTTAGCTGCAGCTGTGAGCAGAGGCATAAGAGCCTGCCCAAAAGGGGAGGGGGGCAAGGGCCCCCAGCCCCTCCATCGCCCCAGCCAAGTCGGAAGCCGGAGCGGCCGGGAACCATGGACCCCTTTAGCTACAGGGGGCTGCTAATTAAAGTTGCATGGGCAACCTTAAAACAGACATTTCCTCACTTTTGAGGGCTTGACTTAGCAGCCTTAATAATGTTCTTTTAATGTAATTTTTTGTTTGTAATATACATAATTTATAATATATTGTGTGGGTGTGTAAATGTGCATGTAAAAATATTGTGGTGGGAAGGCAAATGGTAAATAAATGTGTCATATACCTATGACTGCATGAACTGCCCACTAATTTATCTATCTGGGACTTCACTCTAAACCTGGAAGGGGCTGAAGTAGCTATAATATCATGAGTTTTAATGTATAAAAAAGCTCTTTTATTTAAATCCTGAAAGTGTTTTATACTTTCTAGTTATGGTTTTTCCCATCTCTGTCTATTATAAATAATAATATGTGTTAGCTAGCTCTTATACAGTGATTTTCATTTAAGCTCTGTGCGGTTGGATTCCTGGAAACTATAGCACCTATCTTATGGGCAGCAAGAGATGAGAAACAGTACCAATAATTTTGCTGCAAAAAATACATTGTATGCTTGCATATTCAGAACACAAATTAAAAATTGTGTTTATAAAATTAAAAGCATACATGAACACTTTTGAAGAATTTTTATTGTAGAGGAATAAGTGTGAAGAAGAGTAAACGGAGGTGGAGAAAGAGAGGTAACCATTAGTTTACATTACTTACTTGCTGTTCCTCTGGCAGCTAGTGCAAGAAGAGATATATGCTCAAGAAAATCTGAAAAAGAAAAAGAGAATTGAGAGCAATTTGTAATTTTAATTCAAAATTATATGTAGATTAAGGCTATTAAATTTATGAACACCACCTCCTCCACACACATACTCTATTGCCATGAGCTTCCCCTAGCAGTGTCATCTCTCTGGTGTCTCTGTTGCATGGGGAGGACTATCATGCATACCAGAGAGGCAGGATTTGGAGTTGGCTTGGACTGTATATGCCCGCTGGAGCCAACTGGATTCTATGTGCCTACTGGCTGCTCTAATCAAATGTAGATTTGTTGATTCAAGTTTTTTTTTAAAAAGCCCAGATTACTGAGCTCATTAACAAATAACGCTAAACATAAAGTAGAACAAACCGTTCCTGTTACAAATGGATATTCTTTGTTAAGTAGGTGGGAAACATGCAGTCTAATGCTTTGCAAAGTGAGACCAGTGGACCATGTCTTAGCAGATCCTTGAGACCTATACTTCTATGTTCCAAGAGGCATTGATCAGTGCTAAGACAGCAAGACACCATTTTTCCACTAGGCCATCATTGTGAACAGGTCTGATCACACCTGTTTATGTTGTTCCAGCATTTGGACTAAGCTTTTTTATGGACTAAATTATATTTTATGCAGTAGCATTGATTAACATGTGCATTACATGAGTTGTGTGTATTTAATTGGAATCCATCATGTAATACAGTAATTCTCAGTTCCTTCAGGTGTTTACCTATGGTGTAA
This sequence comes from Dermatemys mawii, assembly GCA_007922305.1. NCBI lineage: Eukaryota > Metazoa > Chordata > Testudines > Dermatemydidae > Dermatemys > Dermatemys mawii. The sequence goes on from ML677373.1 coordinate 19,494,411, forward strand.
CAGATGAAGAAAACCTTGGTGAAAGCTTCTTGGACACACAAACAATACTCCTGTGGCTTTGCAGTGGCTAAACAGGCCTCTGTGTCTGTGGGTCACCCAAAGGATTTAAACACCCTCAGGATTTGCTGTCTGTTATAGTACTATAATTTAGAGCAAGGCTGCAGGAAAAAAGTTTAAAGTCTGGGCACAAAAGACATATCAGCTGTTTTTTAGATGAGTTCAAAATTAGACCTTATGATTTTCTACAGCATAGAATATGCTTCCCCCTCCCTCCCCAGCTACATACTGCTCTTTGTTTCCTCTTGCTCCTTTTTGAATGGTCTCTGCTATCTAGTCAAGCTCACAATATTTTCATAAATAAAGTTTATATATTTACAATAGTTGGAAAAATCCTAATTTATATATAGACAATCCTGATTCCTAAGCTTTAAGCAGTTTAAAAAGACCCTATTTTTATTTTTAAACAAATCTGCTACAAAAATGTAACTATTTTCCCCCGCAAATGAAGAATTCTTTCCTCCACACTTACATACATGTATCCTAGGGTGACTAGACAACAAATGTTAAAAATTGGGATGGGGTGGAGGGTAATAGGAGCTTATATAAGAAACAGACCCAAAAATTGGGACAGTCCCTATAATATAGGGACATCTGATCACCCTAACCTATCCCAACCAAAAAAAGTTTTACCGAGTGAGAGTCAATGATGAACATTATTCAGTCCTCCACAAGTGACGAGTTTAAAGTCCAGTATCTGGCACTTTGTTGGATTAAAACAAGGGAGCTTTGTATCATGAAAAAGATGAAATTCTTAGCTTTCAAATGAAATACGCAGCACTTGTTTCTAAGTCTACAAGGCAGAAAGTATTAGAGCTTAAATATCATATATATTTTGTGTTATAGAACACAAATGTTATACTTTTCGTTAAATCTTTTTATGGGTCCCTTCAGAGCCCTGTACAATTGGAGTGATTGTAAGTAAGGCACTTGATTTACAAATTCAGGAATTAAAAAGAAACCCCCAATAAAATATTTTAAGTCTCTAAAACTTTTGTAAGATTGACTGCAGAGCTTGTATGCGCTACATGCACACTACACGATGATGTAGTTTGATATAAAGACTTTGTTGTCACTATTTTAATATGACCTATTTAACTTGCTGTTGGATTTCCCAGCCTTATGAAATGCAATCATTTGAAATACATACTGATCAAATCTTTATAACACATTATCATGTATGTACCCACGTGGACTATACATGTTCATGTGAATATTTTATATAAATGAGTGTGTGTACACATTCACAGAGGCACAAAAACAACATACACAAGGGTGTACAGATTTTGAAATAACACACTTCATGTGTGTAGTGAAGCACATTATATATATATAGATAGATATATCTATATAGAGATATAGATAGATATAGATAATTTTTTTTAAAAATAGATTTTAAGATTTAGATTTAGGTACCTAAATTAATGGCCTGTGTTTCAGAGGTGTGTGGTTTCACTACCACCATGGATGTCTGAGTCTGGCTCTATCACAGACTACCTGCATGACCCTGTGCCTCTTTTTCTATATGCAGTAATGTGAGGGTAGTTATACTTACCTCAGGTAGCAATTGTAAAGCTTAATTCTTCTATGTTTGTGTCACCTTTTGAGAACCTCGTGGGAAACTCTACGGATGTGCAAAATACCATTAACTTTTATTTTTATTTTAGGGAGAGACAAGCTCACAATATGTTCATAAATAAAAATATATTTACAATATAAATTAGAAAAATCTTATTTTATGTATAGACATATCATGATATATTTTTTATTATTTCCTCAGTTGTGAACTGTTGATTTAAGTGAATTTTCATACCTCAATGGGAAATCTTTATTGTGATAGCAGTAAGTTTGCAAAAGGGCACTTAGATATGTAACATACTCCAATTCCCTCCCGTTGTGGTTTTGAAAGTCATTTTATAGTTCCCACTTATTCATGAACTTAACCTTTTTGGTAAAAGCCTAAGTACAGTTTATGAGTCGTCAAAGCAAAACCTGTAGAAGATCTTGTTTACACTAGGATTTTTTTTTTAAACATCCCCCATTGTTAGTGGCAGTAGGAGCTCTGTGACTTCTGATTTCCACTGTATATGTTGCTGAAAACATTCTCTGCAGCTAGCAGGCTGTCTACCCTAGAGCTTCTCAGCTTGCTGAGGCCAGTTCAGTTGAGTGAGTACTAGCAGTTGTGGGAGTTTTTTCAAAAATGTCCCTAGCGTAGACAAAGGCCAAGAAACTACCTTTATTAAGCAAACTCTCTTCTTAAGGGACTGTACTATAATATTCCCAAATGTCACTGGATTAGGCCACCTCTAATAAGTAGCAGTGTTTGTCAGTGCCCTACATTGTTGCCTAAAATGTTCACATACTATGTTTTAGGGTTAGCAATAAATTATTTCAGTGATTAATGGGTGACTTGTCACAATTACTAGATTAATCTTTAATAGGCTGGTATTTGATAATTGGTTCCTTTTTTTCTTCCTTCCCCTTCTCTGACAAGTCGGGATAGGGAAATAGTGTTAAATTTCAACCACTGTATAAGGTGAAATCTTGACTCTGTTGTAGTCATTTTGAGTTTTGCCACTGACTGCAATGGGGCCAGGATTTCACACATCCAGCGTTTAACATGCCAACAAATGGGAGTTATTAAACAAAAACTGTGTGTCGCAGAGTATTAATTCAGTAGCGTAGAGACCATTTATTCAGAGAACTCCAGTTACTAGCAAGTAATGTAGTGTGATGATAATTTGGTGGGAAAATACGGAAGCATCTGTGCGATTTGTATGTAATGTAATTAAATATGAATTTGGGGACAGGGCATTTACCTCAGTTCCCTCAATTCCTATAGTCAATCTCCTCTAGACATTTGTGATCTCTGACATGTTGTCCTTAACCTTTGATATTTCTCATGTTATAGTCTTTCTTCAGGTGATGTCCGCTCTCTGTTGTTTATCTGCAGTGCATGGCACCATCAGCTCTGTATCCTCTGCTCAATTGTCTGAATGTTTGGTAAAAATAAGAACAGTCTGCTGAAATTGCCAGTTAATTGTTGTTCGTGCTTTGACATTATAGTGCAGCCAGGGTTCATTACCCTGAAATGTGGAACACTTCCTTTGAGGTTCGGAGACCCCTCAACACCCATAGAACTTCTGAGGGACTTGCCTGTGCTGAACCCTTCATAGGATGTGTTCAGTGCCTCAAAGGAAAGGACCCAATATTAGAAAGAATAAATAAAGATCTACTTCTGCTGAGATAAACTACATAGTGGTAGGAACCCCATGCTGGTTTATAAAGCATTAATACAGTTTCCAAGCAGTTTATCTTGGTGAAGGAGTTGGGTGATTGCTGAAAAACAGCATGGTGTTTGTGTTCTTGTTCTTGCTGGTATAGATTAAATCTCTATTTTTATGACTAAAAATGTCAAAATTAAAATAAGAGCGATAAGAGGGGAGGAAGGATGTAGTAGCACTTGTAGTGTAACCAAAGTCTTAATATGTTTAGGAGAACAGGGCAATCAAGGAGGACCCACTTGTGCAGTAAAATAGCTGTTCAATTATTCACTTCATATTATAAATCATAATAAAAACAAACTACAAGGAAGTACATTTAGTTGCTAATGAAACTTATATTTCCTTGCAAGTATTCAATAATAATAATTATTATTTATTAAAGGGTATTAGGTAGATATGAGAGCTTCCTACAGTTTTAAGCTTTTTAAAAAAATAAATACAAATCATAATTACAGGGAGTTGATTGCTCTTGGATGTTTTCGGCAACAAAATTGCTTTTTATAAAATGCAACTCTCCTCACACCCACGTTGTTTCTGTATCTAAAACTGTGATATTGCTCCAAGATACCTCTACTGTACATAGGAAGGACAGTCCTTACTAATTTTTTTTAAAAAGGATCTTACATGCATAATATAAACATAATAAATCAAGAAATATGTGGTTTTTGCGGGGAGTGGGGAAACTGACTTTGTCATAGTTATCATTTTAATCCAATCACAAACGGGGATGTGGCCATCTATATATTCCTTTGGCTTGGTTTGAGAAGAGGAAGAAACAGAACTAAAAAATCTAAATTAATTGATTATCTGAGAAATCCAGAAGTAATAAAGGAACACAAATGTGTAAATAGACATATAAAGGTCTCTCTTGCAAGTGTAACTTCTCATCAGGTGTCAGCTATGTATTTGCATAACTTTTAAATGTAAAATAACTTCCTTTTTTCCTAAAATTCAAACAAACATTGGATAGTGATAAATTTTAGGAAATAAGAATAACGGTATCATTTAAAGGGCACAGATATTCACAGTGTTTGAAAAGAAAATAGCATGTACACAAACTTTTGACATGAGGCTGACTTAAAGCACTTTATATAATGATTCCAAGTCAAGTACACCTAATGTATGCTTAATGTTTTCTTAAACTCCTTCTAGGATTGCACCCATGAGTTAATGAGCTCTTTGTTTTTACTAAAAAGTGTGGACACATTTAAAATATTAAAATATCGCTTTTGCTTGTCCATTTTCTGATAATGAAACATATCCTAGGACATATCATAGAACTCCGGAGTTGAAAACAGGGTTTAATTTTAAATTCATAATACACTGTTCAGCAATTCACAAGAAAGGTTTTGAAACTGAACAAAAATAAAACAAAACAAAACAAAAATCACGAAACAGCTAATGTCGATGCAGAATGCATGTTCCCAGAATTGAATGCTACAGCTTTAAGATCAGGTGCCTGGGTGCTTTCCTTACACAAACAAGATCGATTTTGAGCAGACTCCTACTGTTAGCTTTTTTGAAGAAGGATTCTCACGCTGAAAATAACCCAACATATTCTTGATAACGGCGTTTTTTTCACCTCCCTGAAATCCACCAAAACTGAAGAAAAATCCAAGTGACTGTTCTTAGCAGCTGTGTGGCCTGGAGTTCACTAGGGAAGCTGGCTTCCTGCAGTCCCCTATTCATCACCTGCTTCAAAGGCAGCCTCGCTGGCTATAGTTTGCAGGCCAGGTAGGGTGCCATTGTGCACAGTCTGGGAGGATTAGTATCAAAGCTGCGGCAACCAGGCCCTTGGTCTCGGGCTGCCATTCAGTCTATCAGGGAGAGGCTAAGACTGGCCAAGGTCACAGTATCCAGTGTGGTGTGGACTGGGAAAGGATCCTGAGAATAGAATGCTTTTTTCGAAATCATGGCGCAAGCTTGCTGCACAGCAGGTCCCCTTCTGGAACACATACATCTGTTTATGTTGGTATACCGTAGCTGACAACGAGAGAATAGAGCTTTGCTTTTTTATCTTTGTTTTAAAAAGACAACTGTATATAAATATACAATAACCCAGACGATTATTGAAGTTAGATTTTGGAAATCATAAAGAAATCTTTAAAAGATTTAATTGCTGCTTTTTGTGGCGGGGGGGCTGTATACTTAAATGAAGAGGAGAGCAGACTGATTTATTAACCATTTATAATCCTTACCATTGCTGATTAGCAACAGCAGGATACTTCGGGAATGTACACAGAATGCGACAATGATTTTTTTTTAAACATTCCCTCATTTGTACCAACAAATTAGTTAAGGATGCGCTGGATTTGCTTAGTAGTCTCGAATGTTAAAATTATTTGGAGGAATTCTTTCAAGCCAAATGTAGTTTTTAAAAGGTGAGATAATAATGACGTAAAAATAAAATTGCCAACTTGATGAAATTAGGGGGGAAAATTAAGCTGTAGACGAGTTGTCATGACGACAAGAATGTTCTATTGATGAACTGTACTCCTCGTTGTCCAATCAGATAGTAGAGCTGAAGCTGGAGCATGAACAGGAGAAGACGCACCTATTCCAGCAGCACAACACAGAGAAGGATTGCCTGGTCCGAGATCACGAACGGGAAATTGAAAAACTGGAAAAACAGCTCCGCGCTGCCATGACGGAGCACGAGAATAAAACTCAAGAATGCAGGAAACGAGATGCACAGGTAATGATCAATAACATTTGAAAAGCCGTATGCTTTTTAAAATATATATATATAATAATCAGCGTTTCCCGTTTTCCAGCATTGTTGATAATGCACGCTGTTTGATCATTTGCGAAACTGACATATAAATGTGATTTTTTTTCTTTTTTCACACCCCCCCACTGCTGAATAAAGCTTTAACTGCAAAAACCACAGGTAGCCAGATTAAAAATCCCATGGTGCGCTATAACTCGGCCTCTTATTTATAATCTTGTCTCATTTTCTTTCGTGATGTATTTGTTTAAGAAAAAGGTATCTATTCCCCTCCAACCCCCACACTAACCCCTCCTTTCCTCTTCTCTGGATAAATCCCTATGAAATATATCTGATTCATTAATATGCTGTTTTGTTTAAATCTCTGCAGGTAACCCAAAAATTGCTTATTTTCAAGATCTGACTTTATTTCTCAATAATTTTGTACTCCGTGTTTGCATTGTGTGTTTGATTGCATATGTCAGATAATCAGTGATAAGATGATTTGGGTTTTGGTTTGCTTCCCATTAGGTTTGCTATTTTTCCTAACACACATACGCACCCCTCCCATCTACCATCTCTATGGTCACTGTTGGAAGCCATTTGGCAGAATAACCCCCAGCTGTGGTAGCATTTGACTTTTCAAACTTATGGATGAAATGTGCACTGTCAGCATGAAAAATGATCTTTATTAGTTTCAGTTCAAAAAATCTTATTGGATGTATGGGGGGGGGTTTCTGTTTATTTTGTGAGGATGTGTTTATGGGTGGGTGGGTGGGTGTATGTGTGTGGTGTATTTTTCTAAGAGTATATGTTATAAAAGGCCTGCAGTGAATACATTTAAAAATTGAGGATGATTTCAGAGTGGAACATTTATTTAGAGGAAATAATTTTTATTTTACTCCTCTGCATTAGAATTACTTATAATTAATTGATTATTTTATATCAAAATGGGCGTTTTTGTATGGCAGATATAACCACCATATGTCTCCGCGCATCGGCTTCTTCCCCACATGATGTAAGATCCCGGCAATAAGTCCTTTTAATTTTAACTTGTGTTAAGATTGCTCATATTTCTTTCTCACCTATACTATATATTGTAACTAAATGAAATTAAGGATTTAATTCTTAATTTCTTTTTTTATATTTGAAAGATTCATTATCCATAGAATCAACAACAGAGTAAATATAAATATATCTGATAACAGTCTATGGGGGGAAATATCTTACAGAAACAATATTGATTTATTCCATTTGTACCATTATTGTTTTCCATGTAAAACAGAGAGGGACTTTGTGGACATGCTCAGTAACAGGAAATTCAGAAGACTGCAGCAGAATTAAACGTTATCCTTTTTTTCCACTTATTTTGATGATGAATAAAAAACTTAAGTAATTAAAGGAATTGGTCTTTTGGCACTTAGCTACGTAGTTACTTTGCAAGTATCTCTTCAAAGTTGTATCATTCTCTCAGTTGGACCCTCACACTGTATTGTCAAGCAGCGACATTTGTCTAAATACCAAGAAGTTCAGTACTTACTGTGAGTATAGGGTATGTTCATATCACTAAGTATAAAAATCAGTTTTATAAATATGCAGGATTATGTAACATACAGTAATTCATTATCGTTATGCTGTTGTGTGCAGATACGATGAGAATGTAACTCTTGAATAGTAAATTCTGAAAGAATCTCGAGATGTCCTATATGTTTGTTCTACCTGTTTAATTAGATTGTGGCTCACTTGTGGCAAAGGTTGGCATCATGGAGTTTGTGAATGCTTGTTGTTTAAAATTAAATGCTGATGCTATCACAAGTGATATGTTAAAAAATGGAGAGTTGAGATAGTAATGGTAAAAAATGTAGTCTTTTAAAAATATTTTCTTTTAGAATATCTCTACAATATGAGCGCTGCTGTCATAGCAGTATTAGTAAAGAGAGAGGATACATTTGACTTGACTAGAGCAGCTGTTTCTAATCAAAAGCAGAATAATCAGAATTGTTACCACTTTTAAAGATAAATTTATTTAGTTTGGTGAATAAATCAAATGTTAATTTGATAAATGTTAATGCCTTCATCTAAAAAATATGTAAGTATTTAAAATTTATATTTGACTTTGCAGTGGGGAAAATATGTATTTAAAATTACTTCACGGTGTCTTCAATGGAATTTTAAATAGTCGTTTATTGTATTTTTCTAGCACTATGTTTTTGCTCCCAAAATACATGTTTCTGGACTATTATGGGACTGATGTACAGCATCTTTATGAAATGTCTCTAAACAAAAATACTACAGGGATAAGTAAATTATATGGATATTACTTTTTATAAAATCGTAAAATGGAATCACATTTGTAGATTGGAAAATCTTTAGTTTCTCTACGTTACTATGAATCTGCTTCAACCCGGCAGAAGAGGCCATTTTGTTTAACTAAATGAAAAGTGCAACTGCTAGATATTTCATATAGTTTTAATAATAATCAGAATAGCCAAAAATTGTTAATCTCTTGAATCTTTTGGTTTGGAGAACCTAGCTGTTCCCTGATAGCTGGGTTGTGTAAAAGTACCAGATTTCCCTATGTAAAGAGGCATATTTTTAAAATAGATGACTGACAGTCACACCAGTGACTGACAGTTTGATGGATCTCTGGAAAAGAGTGTATTCTGCAAAATTACCGAAAAGATTTGTTCAATTTTTATTGCATTTCCAAGGTGCCTAAGTTCAGTCAGATCTTCAGCTATGGTGAAAGATACTGTGCAAAAGAGAGATACAATTTTAGAAGTGAACCTATATTAACACTTTACTAGTCAATAAAAAGTGTTGTCTCCAGAATTAGTTAAGATTTTAGGTGGGTCTCTAGATTTTAATTAAGAAGAAAAATATAACTTTTGGTTCTTGTATTATAAATTCAGCATGCCATTGGGTAAATCATCTTGATTTAAAGCGATAGCATGTTTTATATCATTGGTCAGTTACTTTCATTTTTATGTGGCATTTACATTCCATTTTAATACTCAAATAATATCTTTTCAGGAGGGTTTATTTGCTTTTTTCACCTAGGGTTGGGCTTGAGGAGGAATAAAATGACATATATGGGTCAATAAAAGTCAAAAGTGCCTGAAGGCTTGTGTACCAGACTGTCCTTTTAGTCTTTATCTTTAAATCCTGTGTTTTCTGTGAGCTGCAAAAAATATTCTTGTTAAAATAATTTTTTAAATCCAAAGTTCTGTATTTTTAAGGGAAAACATTATTATATACATATTTTTCATTAAAATTGTGTTTTTAGTTTAGCATTTCAATTTTATCTTTGATTCTGGATATTGTTCAGAATTTCCTTCCAGATGCCTTATGTAAATTTTCCAAAATGTGATTTATGAGGGTTCATTTAAAAAAAATATTCAGTGTATATTTTCTTTCACAACACATTGTATTAATTCTTGGTAGTAAATGAGATTTTCAGAAACAAAATTCTTCTGATAGCAGAAAATAATAAATCATATTTCATAGAAACAAATTGTTTCTAAAAAAAGAAAATATTCTATGCTATCTTCCACCTCAGTAGGCCAGATTGGATAATGAGGTTAGGAATCTTAATATCTGGTCCTAACCAAGATACCATAAATATACCAACTACACAATCTTCTTTGATCAAATTAACGTCACTCTTTCTCCAGCTTATGACATATACCCTTACCATCATGAACATTGCAGAGTTCCAGCTGCTGTATAAAGTTATATAATTTTAATGCTTGTTCCTTGGCTATTTGATCTTTAGGGTAGGGAGAAAAGGAACATCCCCACCTAACTTCAAATTGAATGCTTTGCTTTACTGTCATATTGTAAAAAGGGGTTAGGGGGCTGAGGAAACTGAAGTCTTTTCCCACTTTCTGTTGCCAGGTGATGATGTGCAGATCCACGATTTTCTTCCATTTGTAACTGGGTTCAGAATAATTCAGACACTTGAGCACAATTCATCACCATTTATCACTGTAATAGTAACTTAAAATACAATAAAATAGTGTATTAAAATTATTCAAAACATTGGGTTGCAATAAAATAAATGTAGCCATAATTTAGAGGTTTGTTAGTCTCCAGCCGATCAGTTGCCAGGAAAAAAGAATAATTGATTAGTTCTGTAGGTGTGCAAGTCTAAACACACCATATATAAAAGACATCATAAAAGCAGAAATGGGCTAGGGTGGGCAGGAAGAATGACTAAGATATTTCACCTCTGCCTAAATTTCTGCTTCTTCCCACACCCTCTACTGCTTTCTGCACTTTTCCCAGTGCCTGTCCTTACTCCTCCCTTTGTCCCATTTGCAGATTTACAAGGCCTTCTTTGGTGCCCCTCTACGTATGGGGCAGCTTCCCATTTCTTGTCTTCTGAGCTCTCTCTTTTTCTTTCCTTTAAAGCCACTTCTCCCCTAAATTCTTCCTACACTGGACTCCGAACAAATGATCTTTCAACTCTCTCCCACGCTGAAACTGTTCCTCTGCATTTATTTTTTTCTGGATTAGACTGTAAGTTGTTTGAGCCTGACAACATAATTATTTTATGTCAGATAAAATGCCGCTTAAGTTTAAGGTGCTGTATAAATAATAACTTAAATAAAGGACATCCCACTCAAAAATATTTTCTTTTCCAATGTACACAGCCTTCCTGAAAGAACATTATTCTATGATGAAGGCCTTTTATCAGCTAGAGAAAAGGTAGAAAATTCTGTTTTGTAGCCTGAATAAAAAACCAAAACTTAACAAACATATATATGCATAGCCTGATAACTCTCTGGTGCTATAGTAATAATCTCTTAAGTATAAGAACCAGATTTATACTTCGAATGAGAGAGAAAAGATGCAAGAGAGTCTTTTGCTGTAAACCAGGGGTTCTCAGACTTTGGTATGTGGAGCACTTGGTATGGTTCTCAGACTTTGGTATGCTGGTAGTCTGCAGATAGGTGCTGTCTGTTCCTTTTGTTTCCTTTCTCCTACTACATTTCATTAAAAGAAGGCAAAAATAATCAAATATTTCCCATCTATTTCTTTTTAATGTAAGTAATTACTGTACTTTGCACAGGGATTTGTTTCCATTGTCCATATAATGGGAGGTGGTTCATACGGTTATGTCTTGGAGGACATCTGGTTCACAAGATAATCCCTATATTAAAATGTGGACTACAAATGGGTATATCCCATTTCATAATTTCCCTACATTGCAGGGGCTTTGATCGCTGGTGCTCCTTGGTCTGTCTTTTTCTCTGTCTGTGGCACAGAGTAGCTAAGTCCCTTGTGGGTCTCATTTACTTTGGTTTCATTTCCACTGTTAGGTTTGACGTGCGGGTGTTGGTGTCCCCTGGCATGCAGGAACTCAGGCTGGATGATCTGGTGATCCATTCTCACCTTAAACTCTATGAAAATAAAGAGTGGGAATCATTGCTATAAACCTGTTTTGAGCAGATAACTTAGATTACTGACTCTTTTTCTAGATTCTCTGTGCTTCTCTATCAATCAGAAAACATCTTAGATTTGAGAAGGTTTGTTCTTTGCTGTACAGCCTTGTCCTGAAGACAATTAGGCAGGTGAGGGTCTCAGTCTAAATTTATATATGTGTTCGTTCCACTTACCTGGTCTGTTGCATGGAGGTTCAGGGCCAGATTTTCAAAAGAGTGCGGCATCCAATAGCTGCCGTTTAAGCCTTGTCTAAAACTGAAGTTTTTGGCTACATGGTACCACGTGTTTATTGATTGCCATTTACCACATTTTGGCTAACATGATTGTTAATGCTAATTTAGATACTTCACCAGTGTTTGTTCCGGGACATACACAAGTTTTCTCCTGATGTGTGTCATTCTAGGCTGAGGGCTGAAGTTTGAATGGAGCTTACTGACATAGGCAAAAGATCTAACAATAAGCCTCTACTGTTGAACAGAGGTAGAGTTCAAATTTAGGCCCCAATCCTTCAATGAGCTCTGTGTGGGAGCTGCACCTACCTGGAGCCCCATTGAAGCCAGTGGGCCTTAGCTCAGGATCAGGGATCTGCCCACGGGGAATTAATTGCAGGATCAGAGCCTTAGTTTCCCATGTGCCGCTCCTCTTTACTCCTCAAATGAAACCAGTTTTGTCACATCAGTTGCTTATCTATCATTCTTGTCTCTGTACCTTCTTTTAGGCTGCCCCCTATTTATTAAATGCTCTCCCAAAATCTGTTCAACATGCTACAACCAATCCTCTCCCCTCTTATTTGATGGAACCATCGGAATGTGTGTGTACCTTAATAAGTGACTGTGTAGTGTTAAGATTGTCAGCTTGTTGTTCCCTTTCCCCTTCCTCATTTTTGGTCTAGTTATGGCCGTTACCTGTTACATCGTGTCTGAATTTAGACTGTGATATGTTCAGGGCAGGAACAGTGATTTTTACCTGTTTCTGTATAGTACCTAGCACGCTTGTGGGTGCTCAAAATTAACTTTAATAATTACTGTAATATACTAAAGAAAATTTTGAAAATCAGCAAAAGGTGCACATTACAATTTGCTCATTAAAAATGTGAAACTGGCTTACTAAAGAATTCACTCTTTGTACTGCATCCACAATTTGTAGAAAAAGGAAAGTAGTTGCCATAGAAACTAGTACCTTGCATGATATGTACCTTGATCCTAAGCTGGAGTTCTTTACAGAATAATAGGCTTCCTGTTTACATCATGTGAACTTGAAGATATAAATTGGCCAGTTTTTATTGGACCATAATTGTCTTTTTATAATAATATTTTCTAAAATATTTGTTTTTTTAAAAAATATATGTGTAATTAAATTATTAGGATGGAATATAAAATTCCATTTGAGAATTAGGGAGTGCAAAGAACGTAATAGGCAAAGTACATCATGTGGGTAGTTGTTTTATCTACCCAATACATCCAGTGGGGAAGAAATGATTATTTCTTGCATAAAATCTGATTATTCTAGCTTCCTAGCTTTAAAATATGAGCTCCATATTATCCATCAGCTGGAAAAAGTTTCATTACATATTCCAGTTATTCTCATTATCTCTACTGCATGCAAATAGGCGTGGCTTTTGTATATAAGATTTTTATGTCTCCATTCAAATGACCCTTCATAAATTTAAGTTGTCCCCTGCACGTGGAGTAACTATCCTCTTCTAGTGTACCATGCACCTTTTCCTCCTTCAAAGCCATCCTTTAGTTTTACTTTCATTCACCTTTCCAAAGCTGAGCTTTTTTTACAGTGCTCTCTGCTGTGTCTCTTTATTCCTATTGTGTCCTGAAATTAAAAAAACCCAAACAAATAAATGAAAATAGCAATGTCAAACTTCATATTTATGCAACATAATCATCCACTATTTCCCTTTATTATAATGTTCATCCTCCCTTATCTACATTTTCTGTTTTGTCATTCTCATTCTTTTGTTTGTGTTGACAAGTGCAAAGTAATATATATCAGAGGGGTTGATGTCAATTGCCCATACAATTTGTTGGGTTCTAAGTTAACTGTATCAGCTCAGGAAAAAAGATCTGGGCATCACCATGGACAATTCAGTGGAGACCTCTTCTGAATGTACAAGTGGCAGTCAAAAAACTAGCAACAAAACACTGTGTTAGGATCTACAAAGAATAGAATGAAGAATTATGTGGAAAATGTTACAATTATATAAAATGGTGGCATGTTCTCACTTGCTGCTTTCATTCTAACTCATTATCCTCCAAATCATTTTTTAAAACTCCTCTTTGCCTTCAAAAAACAATAGGTAAGTGGTTGGCATGCTGAGACTGCTGCCTATCATGCTGACCGATATTCTCTCATTGTTCCTAGTACTTCCCTATCCGTCTGTTTGCATTTGTTGTCTCTTGTCTTATACTTAGATTGTAACCCCTATGGGTCAGGGACAGTCTTTTTGGTCTTTGTATAGCATCTAGCACATCTGATCCATGACTATGGTGAGTACGTAGTGTGGTAACACTGCTCTACAGCCAAAATGCTTCTGAAATAAATGTAGTCAAACTTTACTAATTCTGGGTCACTGAGAACGAAAATGATGCTTAAAATTGTTGATTGGCTCTAGTTTTCAAGATATGCTATTGGGTCAGTATATACGACCCTTGACATGGGAATGGCGGACGATAAGTGAGTTATAAAGGGAAGGGATCTCAATTTAAACCAGAAATGACTAAAATACATCTTTGACTGGATTTATGAGTAAATCTATGACTGGGTTTGGACAGTACTTGCTTTTTAGGCAAAACAATGAATGATGCAATCTGAAGTTGGTATTGCGTCATACATGATATGAATTGCATCATGTTATTCCTAGAAGTCATGGATGATGCAATCATAACGAAGCTTACATCACTCTGCTGAACAAATTGCCCTGTATCAGCTCTAGAAATCATACAGTGTCATGCTCTCTTATTTGTCAGTGTTTGATTTTGCAAAGGGACACATTTCTATTTAGCCAAAGTGAGCAGAGATGCCTCGTACTTGTGTGAACAGTGCAGAGAACTTCTGCTATGCTTGTGGTGAAGTGACTTTTGCATCACAAAAGCGCAGTATAATCACTATGGTTAAGAAAGCCTATCACCTTTATTTTGGCTGCAAAATTGGAGATCAGGACAAGAGGTGGGCCCCACACATATGCTGCAACACTTGTGCAACAAATCTTCGCCAGTGGTTGAACTGGAAAAGGAAATCTATGCCTTTTGCAGTGCCAATGATTTGGAGAGAGCCAACAGATCATACTAGCAATTGTTACTTCTGCATGGTGCCTCCAGTTGGGAAAGGTGTGTCAAAGAAGAAAAAGTGGACTGTGCATTATCCAAACATTCCATCAGCTATACGCCCAATACCCCACGGAGAAGGTCTGCCGGTTCCTGATGTACCAGAATCATTCTCACTTGAGTCAGACGAGGAAGAGGATGAAACTTCTAGTCCTGAACCATCAATGTCACAGGACCCACATTTTCTCCCATCCTCCTCCTCTGAACCACACCTCATAACATAAGCTGAACTGAATGACCTTGTCAGGAATTTGGAACTACCCAAGAGTAAGACAGAGCTGTTGGGCTCCAGACTACAGCAGTGGAATCTCCTGGCAGGTGATGTTAGGGTTTCCATGTTCCGTGACCGTCAAAAGGATCTTGTCCCATTCTTCTTCATGAAAGGTGATCTTGTAGCCTGCAACAACGTTGATGGTGTGATGGCAGCCCTCAACATCGTTCACGATCCAGATGAGTGGAGACTCTTCATTGATTCATCGAAGACGAGTCTTAAAGCTGTTTTTGCTGCATAATGGCAATGTTTTGCCATCAATTCCAGTTGGTCATGCAGTCCATATGAAGGAAACCTATGACAACATGAAACAACTTTTGAGGTGCATAAACTATGACCCACATCAGTGGCAGCTTTGTGGTGATTTGAAGGTTGTTGCTCTCTTGCTTGGTCTGCAGACTGGATACACAAAGTACTGCTGTTTTCTCTGTGAATGAGATAGTCGTGCAAGAGATTTCTGGTACATCAATAAAGATTGGCCACTCTGACAGTCATTGGAGCCTGGGAGGAAAAGTGTTCAGCATCCACCACTTGTTGAATCAAGGAAGATTTTGTTACCACCCTTACACATCAGGCTGGGTCTGATGAAGAACTTTGTCAAGGCCATTGACAAAACACAAGCAGCTTTCAAGTACCTCCATGGAAAATTTCCAAGGTTAAGTGAAGCTAAGATAAAGGAAGGCGTCTTTGTTGGTCCCCAGATTCGTGAACTTGTTCGAGATGATGCATTTGACCATGCACTGCGTGTCAAGGAAAATACAGCATGGAAAGCCTTCCAGTCAGTGGCAATATATTTTCTCGGAAACAACAAGGCAGACAACTACAGGTTGTTGGTGGAAAACCTCCTCAAGGCATACAAAAGCCGTGGTTGCAACATGTCACTAAAGATACATTTTTTGCACTCTCATCTAGATTTTTTTCCACCGAACTGCGGAGCAGTGAGCGACGAGCATGGTGAGCGATTTCACCGGGACATTACAACAATGGAGAAATGCTATCAGGACAAATGGAGCCCGTCAATGCTTGCAGACTATTGCTGGACAGTGACAAGAGATGCTCCATTTAATGAATACAAGAGACAAGCCAAGAAGCACCGAGTAGACGCTGAATAGGACTAAACTATGTACATAATAGTTTTTTGCCTTTTGTTTCATAATGCATTTTATTTATATAACCCTTTTGCTGATTTTTAAAGTGTTACATAAACAGGACAGGTGAAATATTATCATGCAAAGCAACCATAAACACATGAAAAGACCTAGGTTTACAATTTGATTAAAACTCTACTATCTACACAATATACATAGACATAAAATGTAAAAACTTAAATATCTTAGAAACAGTAGCCAATCAGTTGTTTTAATTGTCATATTTGAATTCAGCACATCAAAATACATAATAAATATCACATTTTATCTCTGAAGCAGACAACTTCTAAAAAATTGTAGACCAGTGTAATAGATAAACAGTTTATAATCTATTATTATAATTATGGTGGAGACTGTCTTACACTTCTGCTGTGTCTCCTGTAGCTGACACAGTTTGGCTGAAGATATGTCAGTTGGGAAATATGAACCCTTGCATAAGGCTCTGCACAATCCCATATTAAATATTAAATAATTTTTCTCTTCAAACTGTGTTCCCTTGTGCAGCATCTTTTCTCAGTAGTCAGTTATTGTAGTCATCACAAAAAATTACTAATTACTACAATATTTATGATATGCTGCTACACATTTGCAGTTCTGAGTGTTTTTTAATTGTAGGAATGCGAAAAATATTGTGGTAAAGAAAATTTTACTGGCATATGGTAACTTGTCACTTTATTGATGGGGATCCGCTGTAGTCCAGAGTGTATGCCAGAGAATGAGATCTGAGAGCAAAAGTAGCTAATACACAGGAAACAGTCAAATTGCAATTTTAGAGTTTCAGTCTTGAGGTACCATACAGTCTCAGCTCCTGTTAGTTCAGCAGTTGTCAGGATCAGGCCCTAATGTTGCATTATGGATGTTATTTACATAATGAAGACCATGTTCGAAGCTGTTGGTTTTGTATGTTGTAAATCCTGCTTGCTTGATGATAGGAACTTGAAGTTTCCAAAGGATTATAAGAGTTGTTGGCTTAGTAAACCACTTTTTTGTTGTGCAAAGAAAGGTGCTTAAGCAGAAATGCTTGGCAGTTTTGTGAAGTTCTGTGTTAATTTTTTTAATGTATTCCTTTGGAAAATGTACTTTTTCAGTGACTATAACCAGGACAAAGTCTTGTTTTCTGCTTTAAAATTGTGAACTTTAATACTAATGGAAGGTGTTGGGAAGAGAGATGTTTAAATCCTTTGTTAATTCAGGGAACCACTACAACAATATGGGAAGCAGCAATGGAAACTTCTCGAAGCAGCTCCACTGAATACCTGGAGGGGATTTTCTGTAGATGTGAGGGTGCAGCCCAAGAGTCACGTTGAAGTCCCACACTATCTACTGTGATTGCCAAATAGGGAACTTGCTAGCGTCAGCTACAGTGGTGGCACTTTTCTTTGAACTCTGGTTTTTCTTTCGTTCACTAAAAACTGGATTGAGCCTGGAAATTATTTTAACATACCCTACTTAGATCGCCAGATATGAATAACGTTCATTCACTACTACCATAGATCAAATTTAAACCAATAATCTACTAATTAAAGACTTTGTATGACAGTACCCTAAATCAAAGGTATTTTAAATACCAAGTGAAAGAGTGAAACACCAAGACAGAAATTATGACAATCTATAGTTTAGAATGTTAACGTCACTTGTTCTGGCACTGGCACTGTCTTAAGACAATAGGATCCATATGAATGCTAATTATTCTTGTTTCAAGTAATAACTAGGACTTAGATCACAAAGCAGTTCTGTTATTACTCAATATCGCTGGTGGGTCTAATAGGCACTTTTACGATGAGGTAATAAATAGACATTTTAGAGGTACAATTATTTGTATTTCTCTTTTATGTGGTTCAAGATGGGGGGAGAGAGAAACCACAAAACCAATGAAAAGTCTTGCCTTCTCCTGTAGCTGACACAGTTTGGCTGAAGATATGTCAGTTGGGAAATATGAGACCTTGCATAAGACTCTGCACAATCCCACATTAAAGTATTATAGAGAGAGCTTCAAGTGGAGAACCAGCAACAAATTACAACTGGAATGCCGATGGCACACTCCACCATGGTGGGAACCCCAGCAATCCCCTGTTCAGGCAATATCCTGCTTCAGCCCAGGGGGAAACCTAGCATCCAGTCTACTCTCTTTCCACCTCATTGAGAGAAAGAAGCTAAGGCAAAAATGATGTGCCTGGTGCTATGTTCTTCGGAAGAAGATGCTGCTGACACCGATGTCAATCCCAATAACTTACTGTTGATCCTCTTTACAATTACTTGTCCACTGACCACACTCCTGCACCTTTTAGCAACTCCCTATAGATCCAATTTCTGCCTCATGTTTAGCAACTCTACCACTACGTCAGTTGGACAGATAACCAAAGCCACCTCCCTTCTTTGGCACTCCTACTCAAGCAAATGCCACCTTTAATGGGTGGTGCTGACTCACCGCTATCATCCTAGCCTCAGGACATCCCCACCCATCTTTACATTCCCTGTTCGCTAGCTATCCATCTTCCTTTCCTACCCAAGGTCAGCTTCTATACATACTGTTCCCTCGATACCTCACTTTTCAGTCAGCTTCATCCCCTCTTTTTTTCCAGTCAGTCTTCTGCTTCTCTTCCCTTTCCCCATGATCAGAGACTTGACCTTATAAGATGAGGCTCTTATACTCTGCAAGAGGAGAATATCTTGTAAAGAACATTCCATATCTCTTCTGTGTGGGATTCAGTGCCTTTGAGCCGGAGAAGCATTTTGCGTTAGGCAAATGTGTTCAGGTTGGCTGAATCATGTGTACTCCTTTAGTTAGTCTTTTTTTTTTTAAAATCTAGGAAAGCATTAGCCAATAATTATCAATATTTAGGGACTTATAAAGTGCATTCTCTTAACATAATGAATAGTTGCACTATGAACTAAACTGTAGAGCCGCATCTTGGTCCACTCATCCTTAAAGAAGTGATTGTCTTCTATTGGTTCCTTTAATAAATAATGTTTCTTTTCTTCTGCAAAAATGTCAGAGACACTGACAGTGATTTGACAAAGAGTCCTGTGGCACCTTAAAGACTAACTGAAATTTTTTCAGAGCATGAGCTTTCGTGGGCTAATACCCACTTCGTCGGATGCATTTGTCACTTCTGCAATTCCAGACTAACACGGCTACCCCTCTGATTCTTGACAGTGATTTAACATTTTAGTGTAGAATTCTTAAGAAAAAATAAAAAAACATTTTTTCCACAGTGTGACTTTAAAGTGGACTTCCCTCCCCCAATTTATTATACATGGTGGCAGCAAATTAGCTTTGAAGAAATATCGTGCACATCACAATTCTCCTTTGATGTACTGGGGAGTCATTTTTGGATCTTTTAGCTCAATCAGACCAGTGACTGACATTGTTAATGTCTGCAGTTGACGTAGATGTGAGAGACTTTTTTGTGACAAGGGAGGTGATGTGAAGAAGAAGCTATGATTGACTAAGTGTTGATATCATCAAATGCTAAAAGAATTTGCAAATTGAAGCTTATTAGGCTGACATTTTGTCTTCTGTTCAGCACTAATTGGAATCATGCCTGGATGCCTGATGTGAAAGATATTTAATACCTGAGTGTTTATCATGACAAAATGACAGAAATTGATGTCAAGAGGACCGTAGACTCCTGTTTAAGGAGGAAAACAATATATTTCAAACTAAAATAATGCATTTCATAGTCACTTGTGTCTATGAAAGCCCTCCTGAAATATTACATTTAAGAGGGAACTTTAGGGCCCAAAAAGAGCTGGCCTGATTGCAAATATTTCATTTTAGGCCTTTAAAAGAGTTCTACAGAGTTTATAAAAACAGCAGTGATTTAGTCAGAAAACCTGACACAGTGTTTTTACTTGAAACAGATCTGAAAATTCCAGGAACAGTGAACTCCGCTGTTTTATACTGGCGATGTGGTTCTTTTAAAGTTTTTTCTGACAGCCTGAATTTTTTTGTAGTCTGTGCTTTCTGGTGTATTGACATCTGTAAAGTGAATATAGAAGAGAGAAAGAGAGAAAGTGTGCACTTGGAAAGGCAAGCAGCACAAACATGCAGTATGTTGGAATATTTGAAAATAGCTGTGTGACTATTTATATGCCCTTTATATGAAATCTGGGCCTGAAATCGTTTGGAACATCCAAGCATTAACTTCCTATCTCCTTCAGAGAGAAAAGTATGCTCACTAGCTATGATAAAATACTTTACTAGCACACAAGCTAGTCATCAGCTTTGTGTTGCTCTAGAAGCAAATATGGATTCAGAAGTTAAATTCCAGTTTTATGGTAGACTTAATGGATAGTACAAAAGTAGTGTTTATCTAACCCTTGATAGCAGTTCACCATCTGTGTTGTTAAAATTACCTGAATTGCTAGTTTGTAATGAAATAAAGATTAAGCCTCGTGAAAGAATATAAAAAACAAACACATCAAATTTGGGAATCGTTGGTCATTATGTGACTTACATAGACTTTCTGGTTTTTATTATAGTTTCTAGCAATAATCAGATGTTTGCAAGCTGTGATCTGTGGATTAAGCTCTACAGAAATTCAAATAATAGTGACCCTCTCAAGGATCGAGGCACCATTGTGTTAGGCATTGTACAAACACACAACTATAAGACAGTCCTTGCCCCAATGAGCTTATAATATGAATGTATCATAAGACATGACAGGTGGATACAAGTACATGGTGGGAACACATGGTAACAATGAGAAGATGATGATTAGTATAAGGAGCAGTGTTCATGGCACATGAGCTGGTAAGCCGTTGTACTTCTGTTGATAATTTGTTGCTGGCTGCTTCTCCTCCTCCTGATTCTGTGTGCCAAATTGAATCAAAAGACACTAAACATACATTAAATACTTTCCATCTCAGCAATTTCTTTTGCTGTCAAAAGCAGGGTATGCTATGCCATCGTTTTAAAATAAAGACAAGTGCACGCAAGACATTTTCTATTAAAAGATGGTCCACACTGTGGTAAAGTTTGAGATCCCTTATAATTGATGTTGTTTTCATAAACACTAGATTTTCAATACATTTAAACTTCTGTATTATTTCACTTCAGTGCAGCTAAATTGATCCTTCTGGAGAAAATTATCATTGATTCACATGTATGAAAACATATTTAAATGAGAATATTTTCTGTCAGAAGCTGTATAGTGTTTTATTGATACTGAACCACCGTGTGGGGGACGGGGGGGATATCAATTTGCCATTGATGATGTTGGCGAAAATTGTAACTTTCCATCCTGTGAATTTAATTCATACTGTTGTAATGAAGCGGCTGGTGTATATGTATCACTGCCCCTTAGTGGAAGGAATCAATTCACTACAAGGGGATCTGGTGCTGAAACCCTACCTCTAGATTGCCTAATGCTTTCCATTGTAAAAGATTCTTGAAGCCTTTTTTTTGTAAGAAGCATTAATACTGTGGATGTTTATAGCACATCTTTGACATTCAACAGAGAGAAAAGCCCTGTGACTAGCGAAGTGCCTACTTTTTTTTGTCTTGTGAAATTCCATTCAGGGTCAGATGGATTATAAACTGGTAAAAACTGCCATTTCCAGTCTCTCTTTCATGTTCCTGAGAATATTTTGACATTTTGGCAAAAATTACAATTGCACATGTACATGGTAAAGAGTCACGAAAGCATCAGCACACACCACACTGGAAACAGCTGGGAACTGCCAGTGCGGGAAGAGTGTTGGGCCTGGCTCCTCTCTCTTAACCACACCCATGTGGTGGATTACATTGTTTCATAGTCCCAACCCTCCCTTTGGGGGCAGCACATGTGCAAGAGCTCCTCAAGCTCTCATGAAGCTGTGTGTGCGCACTCACATGCGTACCTCTCCCCCACCTGCAGCAGTTAATGTATTTTGTCCTGTAGCTCAAGTGGTAGAGGATAGGGTTCAAACACTGCTGCTGATTCATGATTCTATGGGGAGGGGTGTTATAATGATACATTACAGAATTTACTTTTCCTTAAAACACTACAGCACCTTGGAAATTACATTTTATAAAGTGCTATCTGAAGGCAGATCCTTAGGTTGCAAAGTCAAGCACTCAAAAGTTAGAAAATCTCAGGTTTACAGACACCTGTACCTTAATTGTGCCTCCTTTCTGTATGCATTATGGTATGCTTTTTAACATGATCACATGTTTTTCTCACAAGACCCTTGTCTCATTCAGTGCACAGGTGGGATGTACAATGGGCCAGACATAAGGTTGCTTGAGAAAACATAAATCTGGTATTTCCAAATTTCTATACTTAACTTTACAAACTACACTTTTTCTTAACAATGTTTTGATTTATAATAGGATGTGTACTGCTAACAGCTTTTCTTAGCTTTAATGGGCACTTGTGCCTGCTTACACTGGAGATGAGTCTTGGATACTCCTGCTATCTGTGAAGTTTGTAGTGACCAGGGATGACAGTGTAGTGATGAAGTTTGTAGGATGAAGTTTGTAGTGACGTGGATTGACAGTGTAGTGATTACTGGGAGGTTCCTAAATGGGTACAGATTTGATATAGTATAAATACTCATGTTAATTTATGAAATGCCGTACATGTTGTTATGAAAGTGAAGAGCTGATTTAACACCCGCCCTCTCCCCACGCACAGATGTCACGCAACTGTGCCAGTGTTTGTCTTGACATTGTGCTTCTGTGATCTAAACAGATATCCATTAAGTGAAATGAGTCATCATATTCTTATGTATTTGTGATTTAATTCATTCTTTGAATTTGGGTCTTCAGACTCAAGGATAGTATATTAACTGACTTTCCCCTGATATGGTACTTTTATTTAACTTGCTGAGTAACTGCTGTATGGTGTGACACAATGCAGTGTTATATTTGCTTATGCTTCCTGATGTCCTGTTCTCAAACACATAGCTACTCAAAAACAGAATGGCAGACTAATACAAAAGTACTAGTGTACTAAAGATGTCAGTTTACACTAGGAGTGGAGGGAAGCGTTCCTGTTTTGCGTGCAGATGTAATGTGCTACAGTTATCAATGTTTATTAGGGTTATTTTACTACATGAATGATATGCACATGTTAAGGGAGATGAAAGATACTTCTATAGCTGCTTCTCCACCTAAACAGAGGATTTTATCAGCATTAATAAAAATAGATGTTTCTTTCTGAATAGGAAGGAATAAGTGGCTTGATAGAAATACTATTTTTTCCTAAATAACATTCATTTTCTGAGGACTCTGACAGCTTTTGCATTTTTAGGGTAAGTTGAAGTGTTTTTCAAACCTTGTTTTGATTTGGCACAATTTAGTTCATTGATTAATTTTGAAGGCACACATGGTTAGGTGCACATGAAGGTTACAGAAGTATAGTCATATCCCATCTAACATATGCAAATTGTGATAGTATTAGTAATATCACCATTAAAGAACAGGAGCTGGCAAGACACAGTAACTGTATTTGGCCAATCCCATCAAATTACCATAAATATTTGAAACAATCTGAATAGTTTTGGACTCTGTAGTATAGCTTCCCTGTTCTTATCTAGCTCTAGAGGAATGTGGAATAAAGTATTCATTTAACCAAGTATAAAAATATGTATGCTATGCAGTTATAATCATATGTCATTAATCAGAAAATACTGCAGAAACTCTGACAAATTAAAAACACAAGGATGTGTCTGCAAGGGCTTTCTCAGTCATTAAAAAGCTGCTCCACCTCTCAGGCAAACTATTTAATGGCAACTTCTTGCTCAGTGTACTGACATCTTCAAAGGCTCTGACATCTGTCGGCCTTTGAACTACCATTAAAAAATATTATCCCATTTCCATTCTTTTATGCCCATTTTTTTAATTATAGCCCTTCTTTCAAGTTGGGAACATGGTTGGTTTAAATGATGCTGTCCTTTCGTTTTCAGCCACCCAGCTGCGGTTTGAATAAATTGATGTAGAATCAAAGGCGGGACTTTAAAGGGAAAAGGTTTGATGGACTTGGTCTCCGAACCAGATGAGGTTTTATGATGAAAAAGGTTTAATCCCAGCACAGGCATCGCTTCTATCAGTCGAGCAGTACAAAGCGATTCATATATATAGGTTCACGAGAAATGATCTATTTTTTTTTAAACAGCACAGATCTCTTCAGGACTTGCAAATGTGGCATTAGCTAATATTCAGAGAGCTGATTTCCTTTCATCCACCAGAAGCTTATGATTATAGTACAGTTCTCGAATTGGAAATGAGAGCTGCAACACAGATTTAAAGCTATGCTGTCTGATTTGTATTCAATATACATGTCACTGCGGGACAAGCTAGTCTAGGCCAAGCTGGTTCAATAAAAGAAAAAAACAGTTTCATCATCTGAGATTCTGAGAAGAAGAAGAAAAAAAAATGATGCCAATTAATTAATAACAGCATTACCTGGCTACCGTGCTAAGGTACTTAGTAGATTGGTATTTTTTGTAAAATTGTGCAAGGAGCATTTTTAAACAATTTTTTTAGTTTTGATAAATAATATTTCCTTGGATTCCTTCAGTGTTGGAGTTTGAGGGGAAAATTATGAAGCATTAATCAGTACTAGCTTCTAGTGGCGTAATCTGTATGGAAGACTACATTTGTTTTTCTGTACTCCAGTTTCACAGAGCTTCCAACTGACAGAATCATTGCTATTTCTTTATAACAGTGGCTTTCGTTTAGGCAGAAATTATGTATGCGTATAAAAAATAAATACATTGGTTGCCATTTGCCAACATAAACCAGAGAGTGGTATCTGAGATATCATTTTTCCTTGTTGTGTTTTTTATCTGAGAACAGTATTCAGCAATATTTTTGTTCTCTACAGATGCCTTTGGATACAAATATGTGCAAATATGGTACATAGTTCTCATTGTTTATTTTTATTTACTGATATTGATGAAGTGTCCATCCAGAGCTTGGGAACTATTCAGGAAATTGGAAGCAGTACATTTTAAAAGGTCAAAAGACCACAAAGGGACACACCCTCATCAGACCATGGTTTTATTCTCAGTACAGAAAATAATAATAATAATATATGCCTATCTCATAGAGCTGGAAAGACCTTGAAAGGTCATTGAGTCCAGTCCCCTGCCTACACTAGCAGGACCAGGTACTATTCCCTGACGGATTATTTTTTTTGCCCCAGATCCCTAAATGGCCCCCTCAAGGAATGAATTCACACCCCTGGGTTTAGCAGGCCAATGCTCAAACCACTGAACTATCCTCCCCACCCCTTGGTAGATTTCTCAGTAACGTGATTTCTGGCTTTCATTAAACATAATACCATAAGAGCTGCCATACTAGATCCGACCATGATCCATCTTGCCAAGTATCATGTCTCTGACAGTGGCCCATATCCAGGCTTCAGTGAGATTGCACAGAACAGGGCAAGTAAGGAGTGATTCACCCATGTCTTCCACTCCCGGCTTCTGATAGTCAGCAGTTTAAGGTCTCTCTGAACATGGGGTTGTGTCCCTGATCATCTTGCTAGCAGCCATTGATGAACTTATCCTCCATGAACTTACCTAATTCTCTTTTTGAACACAGTTATATTTTTGGCCTTCACAACATTTGATGGCAACGTGTTCCATGGCTTCGTTGTGTGTCACGTGAAAATGTACTTCCTCTTGTTCGTATTAAATCTGATGAGTATTCATTTCACCAGATGACTCCCTGGTTTTTGTATTGTGTAAAAGAGTAAATAACACTTCTCTATGAATTTTATACCATTCAGGATTTTATTGACTTCTATCAAACCCCCCCCTCCCTTAATTGTCTGTTTTCTAATCCGAACAGCCCTAATATTTTTGATCGCTCCTCATATGGAAGCTGTTCCATATCCCTGATCATCTCTGTTGTCCTTTTCTGAACCACATAGACCCATGCTCCTTATCCATATCTTTGGATTCTTTAGTATAAATTCTGTAAGGGGCTTGGGGCTGCTGCTTGTTTAATGATCTTAGATCCAAAGAGTTCAGTAGAGTGTTTTGAACATGGTGCTGAGACTACATGTGTTCCCAAGGCTTGTGAATCTGTGTTGTCAGTTTCATCAAGGAAATAGTTACTAGGTAAATGACATTTGTTTACCATTCTCTTTGTTGTAGTCTTCTCTTGATTGCTGTAATCTTTTCTCTAGCCTCCCTACATTTCATCTTTATTTCTTGTTTATCCAAAATATCAGTAATAGTAAAGATAACTTTGCTCTTTTGTCATTTTTACCGTATCAACCTCTTACTCCCCAAATACGCCTTGTCTTTCTGACTTTCACCACATCAGAAACAAACTCCTGTTATCACCTTCAGGAGAATCTTGCCCCTTCCTACAGATTTTCTCTTATTTTCTTCTATCTCCATACCTTCCTTGCATCGCACAATCCTCTTTCTTTACTGTTCCCTTCATCTCTTGTTGGCAGTCTCGGCTTTATAGTTTTACTCCTGTTGCTTCCTACACTTGGAACAGTTTCCGTGTCCTTTTCTGCCAAATGCCCTTTCTCTCCTCCTTCAAATCTCTCTTAAGCCATTTTTTTTGACAGAGATCTGGACTACCTTCTTCACATCATGTCTCCATGTTTCCTTACCTGAAATCTTGTCTTGTGTTTCATCCTGTCCAAATTTGGGCTCAATCCAGTTTCATTTGAAGTCAATGGAAAACTCCCTTGGGCTCTAAAATTGCTGATTCACTGGTTCATGAAGTATGACTTACATCACATTTCTGTAGTGCCATGTACATTAATGTAACTGTGGCCCATATTCACAAAGATATATAGGCTCCTAATGCCCATTGATTTCAATGGATGTTAGGAATCTAAGTATGTTTGTGGATCTAAGCCTGTAATTTTAATAATAATTCTTCAGTGCACCAAAAAGAGAGTATGCCCCTCTTGTTTAAATGATTTAGAGCACAAAAAGATGACACCAAAGCCCTTTAGCTGTCTGTACTTGTTGTTTCTTTTGAAGCAGAAGTCCTAGGGTGGCCTTCCTTTTTAACATATTCAAGAATTTGCCATTTTATGTCGATTTATCTTTTTGTCTTCCAATCCCCCTTTAAGCACCTTTTCCCCAGCTAAGTGATAAATGGGTAGGGTATGTTTTCTTTTTTAGTTCAGCTAACAGTACTACTTTGTCATTAGCCAATGGCAAGGAAGGAAAGCTGGTTTCTCACAGGCAGTGTAACCAGTGCCCTCTCTCGGGGCCAAACACAATTTATATTGGCAATATGTTTAATCTGTGCTGGATCACACTAATGAAGGTCCTCTAGTAATCCCCAAATCCATGGGTATAGAAATCTGTGAATTCTATATTTAAAGCAAATTTATAAAATCTTAATAAATCGACATTTAAGAGGTCCAGTTGGAAAGGGAAGCAGCACAAACATGGATTATGTTGGAATATTTGAAAACAGTTGTGTGTCTATTTATATGCCACTTTTTATGTGAAATCTTGGCCTGAAATCATTAGGAACATCTAAGCATTAATTTCCTATCACCTTCAGAGAGAAAAGTATGCTCACTAGCTGTAACAACATACTTTACTAACAAAGTAGCTAGTCATCAACTTCCCATTTTACAGATGGAGAAACTGAGCCAGAAATGTTGAGTGATCTTTACTGTATTTGAGAGCTTCAAATAGAATATTAGAATGAATTGTAAAGCACATTTAAAAACTAATAAAACAAAGTAGCTGGCAGAATCCATCTGCATATTTTTGGCTTTTATTGGAGAACAAAAGTATAAAAAACCCCAGTAAAAAATAGAAACTCACAGGCTCCTTTTCTAAAATGCAAACTCCGGTGCTGCTTCATTGCTGTCCTGTGAGAAAACATTAAAATATGAAGAATGTTATGGCTTTAACTGTGATAATAATAATCCAAGATATTAAAACTTTTAAAAACAAGAATCTAGACTAATTTTAAGATATATCTATCTTATGTGGAGGTGTCTGAAGAATATTGATGTATTGCTGGATAAAGATCTTAAATTTAGTAATTAACAGACATCTTGGTTATTGGGCTCTTGTGCGGCAAGTAGGTGTTCATCTTTAAAGGTATTATTGAAAAGAAGAAATAAAGTATCACTATCATACAAAGGAAACTTGACATTCAGGTATATAAAGTAGAGCTAGTAAATAGATTAGAATGAAAATTATTTATTAAAATGTCGTGAAAGAAGGTTTCATTACAGGAGTGACTTGGATAGTTTCTTCCATGAATTGAAAAGAGAGGGAGCTAAGCAGGTGATGACTTCTTTTTACTGCACTTTATGTATCAACAGTTCAATCACATTTCAAGAAAATGCTTAAGGTGCAGAACAAGGGAAGACAAGATGCAGCATGTTCATCTCTCTCTCTCTGCGTATGTTTATTGTGACAAAGTTCCGAGTCTGTATTTGTGGGTCCTGCGCTTCCTGGCAGATTTAGGGGGCCTCAGAAATTCAACCAGGCCCCAGAGTGACCTCCCTTTCTCAGTAAGTAATTAGGGGAGACAGAAAGGGGGGAGCACGGGCCCGCCCTCTACTCTGGACTCCAGCCCAGGGACCCTAATAGTATCAGCTAAGATGGCTGACCTTTTAGGCACAAAACACAATACAATTCCCTGGGCTACTTCCCCACAGCAGTCCCTGCTTCTTCAAACTCCACTTCACCCTTACCTCAGGGCCTCCTTCCTTCAGTATGATATGTTGTCCACCACTCAGTCTCACCAACAGCACAACCTCCTTCCACAGCTCCTGACACCCACAGCCCACCTGACTAACTGGGAGGTTTTTATCTGGTTTCAGCTAATCCCTGATTGGCTTCAGGTGTCCCAATCAGGCTAGCTGTTTCTACTCCTTTGTAGAAGGTTCTTAACTGGCCCCACGTGTCTTGATTGGCCTGGAATGGCCTTTGTTTGGCTATTCAGGGAACAGGGACCTACACATCCTGAGGCTGATATACCTGCCTTCCAGCACTCTCCTATACCCTTCTGGTCTGACTCCGTCACATTATGTATATAGTTGTATATAGTTATATAGCCCTTTCTTGGGGCTATGTATAAAATGCGAGAAACGAGAAACAAAAGAGGAGAGAGTTACTTAGTTTGAGAACAAAAAAAGAGGCTACATTTAGCCCACAGCTATGTTTACTGTGTAGGATGGTAAAAAAAACCTGACAACCCTAAAGATATTATACAACAGACGGCATGTTATAGAAGTTATGGATGCACCTTTAACAAATTCACAACAAGTAGTTAAACAGTCTTTGGAGTGTGTACAATTTCCAAGCAGTCAGTTTAAAGTATCTCACAGAAGAGCTTTGACATTTGTAAGCAGCTTAATACTATTAAAATTAATGGAGGAAATATGTAAGTTAGCATCAAAACACCTTACTTTACGAGTCCCACCAGACATTTTTAAAAGAGATGTCAGAGAGACATTTGCAAAGGTGAAAAATACTAAATCATGTTGAGAGATAATTGAAATGCCACTGTATTAACCCCGACACTGAGTGTTGAGATTTTGTTAGAACATCAGAATGGCCATACTGGGTTAGATCAATGGTCCGTTTAACCATGTATCCTGTCTTCTGACAGCAGCCAATGCCAGGTGCTTCAGAGGGGATGAACAGAACTGAGTAATTATCGAGTTATCCATCCCCTGTCATCCATTCCCAGCTTCTTGCAGTCAGAGGCAATTGACACCCAGAGCATGGGGTTGCATCCCTGACCATCATGGCTAGTAACCATTGATGGATCTATCCTTTAGGAACTTAGCCCAGTTATATATTTGGCCTTCACAACATATCCTGACAATGACTTCCATAAGCTGACTGTGTGTTATGTGAAGAAGTGCTTCCTTCTGTTTATTTTAAATCAGCTGCCTGTTAATGTCATTGGGTGACCCCTGGTTTGGATGTTACATGAATACTTATTTAATCACTTTCTCTACACTATTCATGAGGTTGTAGACCTCAGTCATATATCTCCTTAGTCGTCTTTTCCAAGTTAAAATGTCCCAATCTTTTTAATCTCTCCTCATATGGAAGCTGTTACATCCCCTTAATCATTTTTGTTGCCCTTCTCTGTACCTTTTCCAGTTCTAATATCTTTTTTTTTTTTTTTGAGATGGGCAACCAGAACTGCAAGAGCATAATGATATTGTCTATCCCTTTTCTGCTGATTCCTAACATTATTAGCTTTTTTGATTGTCACTGCACATTGATAAGATGCTTTCAGAGAACTATCCATAATGAATCCAAGATTTCTTTCTTGAGTGGTAACAGTGAATTTAGATCCCATCCTTTTGTATGTGTAGCTGGGATTATGTTTTCCAGTGTGCATTCTTTGCATTTATCAACATTGATTTATATGTCATTTTGTTGCCCAGTCATCCAGTTTTGTGAGATCCCTTTGTAACTCTTCACAGTCAGTTTTGGACTTTACTATCTTGAGTAATTTTGTATCATCCACAAACTTTGCCACCTCACTGTTTACCCCTATTTCCAGACAATTTGTGAATACGTTGAACAGCACTGGTCCCCAGCGGCCCAATGGTTTACCTCTCTCCAAGCTGAAAACTGACTTTTTATCCCTACCCTTTGTTTACTGTCTTTTAAGCAGTTACTGATCCATGTGAGGACCTTCCCTCTTATCCCAACACTAAAGCTAAACACTAATAACAAAGTGTTTGCCAAAATATGGTTGCCATTTGTCCTATTTTGACATAACATAATTATACAAACTGATTTTTAAATTATGAACACTGATTTGTGAACATCTGAGTTACTGTGTCCCTCCACTGAAATGTAACCACCTTTAGGGTCAGATATGGCTACTGTTAACCACACATATGCTAAAGCAAAAACATAGCGCAACAGTTGCTTTTTCCCTTGGTGAAACTGCAAGGAAAAGGATATTTATATGAGCGTACATATTTGGCAAAAGGGGATTTTGTCTGTTAAAGGCAATTGATTGTTTGGAAAAGGCTCAAGACATTCTTGAAAACAAATACTAAGGCTAAATAGTGAGATGTGTTCAGTATTCAGTGGTATTCTTGATGTCACAAATGCTGCTGTGCTTGCAAGCTTACACAGCCTGCTTCTGTTCTCCTTGACATTCATGGCAAAGCTCTATTGACTTCAATGAAAACATCGTTAAAATGTCCAAAGAAGAATCACTGAAGAGATTAAGATGTATCTATAAGCTATTTTAAAGTGAATGACAAAAAGACTTGTCCAGTTTCTGAAATGTTTTTAAGCCTCCTCCCCAGAACGGTGACTCATATGGCCTGTCTCCTGCAACACCCAGTTCTGAGTTGGGTTGCATCAGGAAGTTAGGAAAGGAATGGAGAAGAATTAGCAGTAACAAGTTGTGTTTTCTGGGGGGAGTGTTTTATCTGCACTGAGAGTGAGAGGAGAAAGTACTTTTCCAGTGTTTGACTGGGGAGTTAGGGTTGTGGTCTCTGGTGAAGGAGGAATGTAGTTCCTGCTGGTGGTGAAAAACAGGAGGAGAGGGATTAGAGCACAATATAGGAAAATATTTTCTGTGTTGGACAGTGAGTACACCCACGCCTGGTGGTGTTAGGATTAGCAATAACTGTGGACCAAAGAGCTGAATAGACAGTATCTTACTTAGATCTCTTGTAGTTTTACGTTTTTTCAAGTGAAAATAAATTCCTATAGCAAGAGCATCTTTGGGATTTTAGGATCCTTCGGTGATCACTGAGTTGTTCTTTCCCTGAGTTGATCATTTCTATCCTTATTGCTTTGATCGACAGGGACGGAACTGCTGCTGAAAACTCATAAACCATTAACCCGATGATAATTTTAGGAGGAGAATTTGGATATTTTGATTACAACATACAATAAGATAAGGGACTTCATCCCTTTATGTGATATTATCTAGCACACTACTACAACTATGTTTTTTACTCTTGATACTACTATTCTCTTATGCTACTACTCCCCCCCCAACATAGAAAAAGTTTAACAACATTTTTTTACTAAAGAGCATTTTGTATGTTTCATTTTTTTTAAACAGTATAGATAGATAAGAAGCTTCAGGATATATAACTGTATTTAAGGGCTCGTCCTATTGACAAGTTCCTAATTTTACCAGTCACAAGTAAAAGTAGATAATAAAACTTCCACATGTGTTAATTGAAATAGACAATATAGAAAATCTTTTAAATACTGTTGATTAAAATGGAGATAATAAGTTAATTATGAAGCCATATTGAAAATATGGCATTCAAATCAGTTCTTTGAGTTTAATTATTTAACCGTTATTAATTTAAAATAGTTTAAACCAAGTCATTTGGAGTTTGAGAAGTTGTGCATTTTCAGAACAGAAACAGAGTGTAGTTTAAACATGTATGTTCAGATCCTCAGCCTTGCTGCAGCCCCTTTGTGTCACTCTGATGGTGCAAAGAGGCCATAAACTTGGCTTAACAAGACAATTGAAGATTTCTCTGGCATGTGGGAAAGTGCAAGTGCTATAAAACAACAGCGATCACCCTTTCACCTATCCTTGCAGCCCCAGGATAGCTGATGTGCCTGGACAGCTACTGTGGCATGATCCATTGAGACAATGGACATCTGGATGCACTCTAAGTTGCACCAGGGCCAAATGGCTTTCAGGTGACTGTAAGATCAAGGAGTCACAAAGATAGTATAAAGTCACCTTTACCCTTGGCCCCTGAATTACTGAATGGAGTTCAACAGGATTCAAGGATTGGGCTCATTGGCCTGGTTCCCAAGGTCCTTATTCAGGTAGAATCCATGCAACACGAGTAAGATTTTCAGTTTTTTTAGCATGACTTTGTGAACCCAGAGTGATAAGTGATAACCGTAGTGATAAGACTTGCTTTATATAAACCAATTTTGTTTTAAATGCAAATCAAAGTGATTGCATTTGAAATTGTTATAGATATATTCTGTATATGTCGATAGCTGCAAACAAATGGCATTTTGTTTACTTTTTTATTAAGTTCTCTTGGGCCTGGTACATTGCGTGGTTTTTGGTGGAAGTTGAGAACAACTTTACTATAGTACTTCTAACTATATATCAGTACTTAATAAAGCTTTATTTACTAATAAAGCAAATTGAGGCCATTCAACTTGTCATTGTAAATTCCTCTTTTCAACTGAAGTCATTTCCAGGGTATTTAGCACTAAATATCTAAAGGTTTGTTACATTGACCAGGACAGAATATTCCATATTCCTCTAGAAGAATGTTGTCCTGTCAGTACACTGTAATGTACCTTGTACAGTTATGTGCATTAGAACAGCATCATTAATACATTGATTACTGACATTTTCTCTGTCAGATTACAGCCTGCAACTTTGGTTCTATGGAATATATTGTGAACTGAACTTCTTTTCTGCCCTCAAACTCAGGGTTGTTTCGACCTCAGACCTTCTTTTCTTTGGCCATGTTTGATATGTCTTTTACAAACAATCTACTGTCTGATGAGCAGCACTCTGTCTACCACATCTGTCAACATGTATCAGAACACTTTAACAATGCTGTAGAAATAAATGAAATATCTCCTTATAGAGTCAGCTGACAATTAGTATATTGAACTGTTGTAATGAATAAGTGAATTTTAATTTTCTTCAAAGTGATACAGCACGGAGCAGGAACAGACGCACGGAGGCAGAAACTACTCATGTGATGTTTCAGCTAGTTGGGTTATACACAAACAACTCTATGGCATTCCTCAATTCCAGCCAGTAATGCTATTGCTCTTTTGATTCTAGGATGTTCTGAAACACAGGCCATTAATTAAGATGAATTGACAATATGTTTAACATTTGATCAGGAGAGGGCAAGCAAAGTCTCTGTGAGATAGTCATAGACACAGTAGCAGCAGTTTCCAGAGTTGCAAATCATTATTTTTTCTCTTTCCACTTCTTGTGCTAAGACCTAGTGAGGTTACGGAATTTCAGATGTCAGTTCTGAACTGGAGTCTTTTATATTGTGGTATGATGTGCTAACCTACTCTATATAATAGATGCCTTGTGTTTGTTTATATTGCCTTCCCTTCTAGTAAGCGGATAAAGAAAGGGCTGAGTAGGTTCAAAGCTGATGGTTTTGGGAATACATTAAATGACATGCAACATTCAGGCTTCATCAGTAGGGTTGATTTCACTTCAAAAGTTACTGATAATTTTTCTAAGTAGATACTTTCTAGTTATTACTTTGAATGTTGCTGGCAAAAGAAGGCTTCTGGACCTTTAAATTAAATGTGACAAATACTGTACTAAGCATTGAAGCTCTCTGTACACTTTTTACAAGACCAAATCAGTCACCTCTCATAATTCTCTAACAAAAAAAAAAAAGTTCCAGTATTTATAGACGTAAAATATACTAACAAATATGTAGAGTACTCTTCAATTCCTTGATGATGAAATTGCAAACAATGTATTTCATTACTTTTTGATCAGGCCACTGAAATAATATACTATTTTGAAAGAGATACATTACATACCTTGCATACAGGTACATCACAACAACTTTTAGGTTTTGTGGGTAAGATTTTTCAAAAGTGCTCTACATTGACCTGACTTTGCTCCTATTGAAGTTAATGGTAAAACTTTTAGTCTTTTAAGATCATCCCATATATTTCCAGTTCTTTTACACATGTTTACTTTGTGTTCTCTCCCTCCTTGAGCAGAGTTTAAATAAAAGTGTAATGGCCTTATTAAGGCTGTCGATTAATCGCAGTTAACTCTCATGATTAACTCAAAAAAATTAATGGCAATTTAAAAAAATGAATCGTGGTTGATCACACTGTTAAACTGTAGAATACCAATTGAAATTTATTAAATATTTTGGATATTTTTCTACATTTTCAAATGTATCAATTTCAGTTACAACAAAGTTCACATGAAGAAAAAATACTTTTCATGTAAACTATAAACATGTATCTGAAAATTACATTATGGAACAAAATAACCTTTTTTCCATGTTGGTGAAGCAATAGTATAGGTAAGCCAATGGCATAGATAGTAAACTAGTTTTCAACTTATTTTTAATCCTGAGTTCTTTTGAGAAGAACTTTACAATATGACTATTAGCCTCTCTGTTAGATATAAGAAGTATTGATGTCAAACTGAGCTCAGGAAGCACAGAAAATCATTTTTGAGGATGGAACTCACATCATCATTCTGATTTGGTTGAGATTTACACCACTTTGCACAAGTGTCCATGACTAAACTACAAATCAATGGAGAATCAGTGCAAATCAGTACCTGTAGCCCTGATCCATCAAAACATTTATTACATACTTCACTTAAAGGTTGAGAATAGATAAGCATAAGCTTAGGTGCCTTGCTGAATAGTGGCTGAAATGAACTGAGACCTAAGAAAAATAGCATGCATTTTTTAAAAATTATTTAGATGATACTCTGCTTAGTGTTGTAAGGACAAATGGCCAGATTGTTAAAGATATTTAGACCACCAAATACCTAAGTCACTTTGGAAAATGGTATTTAACTACCTAAATCACTTAGGCCTTGCAACATGAAGAGAGCAGTGCCTAATTACCTTTAAAAATCTGGGCCTCTGAGGATAAGTTAAGAATGCAATTTGGCTCAGCCCTGAATTTTCTTGATATTGTGGGTTTAAAACATCCTTAATGTTACTTGAACATCGTTTTTTGTTGACATTGTTTACTCTGTAATGTGAGGAAAAAGAGGAAGACTGTAGAACATATTTATCCCACCACCATGAAATTCACCTAAAACATTCAATAAAGTGCCAGTCCTCTTCTCAGAACCTGATCTAAAAAGCTGTTTCATATGGTTTCATCAGTAGCTCCTATGGAAGGAAGGAGTACTCATTTTTTGGCTGGGCTCTAATCATCCTATCAATCCCCTCCACCTCCATGTAGTGAAATTGCAGCAGAGTTTGGGACTAGAACAATACATTTCCTATTAACCTGTTTTCCATCTTTGTATTTTGTTTTGCAGTTTACTTTTAAAAATAAGCACATAGTTGCCTTCAAAATTCTTTTATTTAATTTTTAAATAAATGGAGTAAACAATTTTTTGTTTCAAGTCTAGTTTATTCCCACAACCAAATTACTGTGGGTTTATGACCCACCCTTATAGTGAAAATGTTCTTGTTCAAAACTACATATAAATTAAAAAAAATTGATTTATTAAGGCATGTACTGTAATTTTTAAATAAGAACATTTTTACTTTATAGTAGCAAGATTGAAATATATTGAGGGAAATGTTCATGAAAAACCTACTAGAAATGATTAAATCAATAAAAGAACAGTAGAATGCAATTCTTGTATGTCTCTCGTTATCTTCTGTTACTTTATACTTTGCTTCCAAGGAGACAATCTGTTATCTTCTAAATGAACTCAATGTATGATAGACAAAAGTCAGGAATAATTGGACAATGTCGAATGCAAAGCTTACTTGAAATCATGAATCTTTTGAAAGAAATTCACATTTAGAAAATTACAGACCAGGGAAAGAAAGATGGAACAAGAATCCACATCATGAAAATTCTGTTAAAAGAAGCACTGTGTGTTTAGAAATATAGTACAATTCTAAGTTAACAACACCTGGTTACCCACAATTCCTTTTTATCCAAATTGAGCCAGGCTCCCGGTGTCTTAATTATCTTGAAAAATTATCCAGAACCTCACTTGTCCAAATTCATTCAGTGTTCCCATGACTAAGATGACTGAAGCTGTGTACTGATCACTTTATTCAGTCTTATATCCTGAAACAAGTAATGTCACAAAAGGTTACAAAATTGTGCAGATGCATCCTTTTCAAAACCCCAAGAGATGATGTATAATATGATATAAATTATATATTGTTAGACAAGTCTAATTTTGTGAAACTTACATTCTGAGGGGTTGCAAAAGAATGGGATTGCTGGAAAAACAACTGAAGAGTGTGTAAGAAACCATAAATCTTAAGTAGCATCTTCTACCATAATTTATACCTTCAGCTTCTTCCAAGTGTAAGTTAGAACAACTTAGACCCCTGCATCCTATATACAGACCTGTAACTTTCACACTTTGTATGTCACATCTGAATTTGACCCCAATCATTAGTTAAATAAGTTACGTATAAGGGGTGCCTATTAAATGCCTCCCAGTAAATACTACAAGGCTGTTAGTACAGTGGCTTTGTAATTTCCATTTTCTGGATGCCAGAGCTGCACAAAGCCTAAATCCTGGGCTGGAAGGACTGTGTTATAATGAGGATAGTCTGTTACTGCATCTGAGGACCTTTCTTTTGTAAAATTTTCAAATGCACCTAATAGGACGTTGACTCCTAAGTCACTGTGCTACTTTTGAAAATGTTATCCCTTGCCTGAGACAAGTTAGATGAGTCTTGGCAGTTCATCAGCCTCTGTCATCTGTTGTTGTGCGTTCTTAAAGTCTGACCAAGATTTGGAGATGCATGGGAATGAATTGGCTGGGAATGAATCTGGTCATGATGGAAGTGTTGCTGCTAGTTTTGGGAATTCACATAGAAGAAAGATTGTGCCTGCATCTTTATCAATGTAGTTCTAAGCCTTTAGGTTTTGTTAGATTTTTCATGGCTTCTTGGTATGTGGATAATGAATGTTCTGTGTAGTGTCATCTTCTATTAGCAGTAGGACAGTCATTTTTCTTCTCAGATGTGGACCCATGTCTTTGCCATCTCCAGGCTGGATTACAATAATACACTCTCTTTTATGTGGCCGTTGAGGAACGATTAGGTGCTTCATCTTGTTCAGAACACAATGTCCTGTCTTCCAGTTGAGGAAAGTCAATATGCTTAGCTACATTATCTGCACTGTCTACCTGTTCATTTCAGGGTATGGTTTTAGGCTTTGATGACCATACTGTAAGTCTTACAAGGGCTAGAGCTCTGTTATTTAAGTGGCTATGTTCCTTCATGACAACGGAGGTCTGTTGGTTTGTCTTGCCTCTCGGTGCCTGGAAATCAGTAGCAGATTTCTCACGGTTAATGCTCCTTTTTCAAACTTACTTTTCATTGGAATCCAAATTTACCAAGCTTCGTACGCCAAAGCTGCTTTGATCAGTCATGATTTTGACTGAGCATTATTTTGTTTTTGATATCTATCTTTTTTGTTCTTATTCTTCTTTGGTGGAGTGAAAGGAAGGGTGAATGGGTAGTACATTTGGAACTCTACCTTGGCCTTAAAGCAGGTTTCTCTTGCTGGCTGCTGTGCACAGCTGCCTGGCAGGAGGGAGAGAGTGGGACAATTTGCCCCGGGCCCCACAGAGGCCCCCACAAGAATACATGTTACTATAGTATTGCAACTTTTTTTATGGAAGGGGCCCCGAAATTGCTTTGCCCCAGTACCCTGAGTCCTCTGGGCAGCACTGCTGCTGTGGCATTGTTGCCTCCATCCAAACTTTGGCCAGAAGAAAGCTTTTCCCATTTGTGTGTGAAGACAAAGGCAGGATAAAAGAGAGAGAGAGAATACTAAAGTGCAGATGAATTCTGATGGGAGGGGAGAAAGGGATTTCTACTAGCTTGTTCCCTATCCTAGCTGACAGTCTGATCAGAGAAGTCATACAAGAAGTGTTTTTCCATTTTCTTTTTTAATTTAAGATTATCCATGATATGGAGGCCCAAATCCACAAGCTGAGAGAAGAGCTTATTCAGGTAAACGCTCAGCGGAAGCAACAATTGGTAGAGCTTAGCCTTCTGCGGGAAGAAGAAAAGCAGCGGGCTGCTCGGGATCATGAGACTGCAGTGAGTAAGCTTAAAGCAGAGTCGGAAAAGATGGCCTTAGACCTGAAAAGGACACATGCTGCAGAGACAGAGATGACATTGGAAAAGGTAAGAGACTCACATGATGCTACTACACAAACCTGGTTAGGTCATAGCATATAAGGGGCAATGTATCCGAAGTGACACACACTATAATAAATTATACAAATTAATAACAGTTGTGACATCACTTAAATAAAGGAAACTGCTATAGATCGGAGTTTGTCAAGTCTTTTGGCATTCAGGGCTGGAGGGGCTCAGAGTTTTGAGGTGCTTTAATGAAAGGCTTCTATGATAACAAAATGCTGATTTCATGATGATAATTGTTTTGACTAGCCTTCTTCCACAGCAGAGTGCCCCACACTAACAGTAGTAGCAGTAGGATCAGAGCACCAATCTAGTGTACAGTAGTTTAAGAAGGGGGAAATGGTTGACCAGAAAAACTGCATTTTTTGAAATGGAGCTTCAATCCAGGATGGAGTTTATCACTTCTTGATTAGGATGGGGTTGACAAGGGAGTTCTATTTTATTAATCCATGTACTTTGCTCTGTCAAAAAATAGTTGAAGGTGGAAAGTTCAGGGTACAAGTATCTGGATATAAATTGCCTTCCATGTAAAAGGAAAAGCTTTTGTGTGCTTGTTTTTGTTTTAGTAAGTAAGTACTTAGAGATCGATTTTGTGGGATGGGGAGGAGGGAAGGTTGGGAAGAGGGGCATGAAATGATTGAGTATGGGGATTATGTTTTAAAACACACTGGTGCTTTCTCCCACCTTATACTCAACCAGTTCATTCGCAGTATGACTCAGTGTATGGCTGAATGTTGACTCCTTTGTATGGGTTTCACTTTGATTCAGCACCAGGTCGGTGTTTTTGATACAAATCGGCAAGATTTGGAATACTTAAGGAAGGGAGCACAAATAGAAATGGAATCTGATAAAAGTGTGAAAACCTCACTGCTATGTGATGTGGAAATAAAAATGGTTAATTATATGTTGTGATACCAGTATTTTAGAAAACTGTGTAGTCAACAATCTCTGGACATTTTAAATAATGTAATGCTTATGAAAGATGGTATTTTGAATTTCTTCAACATTTTACAAATTTCTTTAAAAATTGCTATGTACATTTCTCCATTTCCTGTCCTTTAGATGTATTTATGAGATCACTTACCAGTGTTGTCAGTTAACATCATCACCATTTCCCTTAGGGTGTTGGTTCATGGGCACTAAGGAACTTGGATGTACATATTTCAGTTTTCCTTCTATCCATTTATTCATCTGAGATTGGATCCAACCTCTGTGTCCTGGGTGAAATCTAGACTGTTAATGGGAGTGGGTCAGTTTGTTTGGTGCTGTACAGACTAAATCACAAATCTTGTAGGTTTTCGGTTCATAGTACTGGTGACTGTACTTCATATTAAAGCAACATCTTTAATATCTTTTGCCAGTATGTAGAACCAAATCAGAAAATAGATATTGCTAGATATTTAAGCATACATAGGAGTAACATTGAAGGTTGAGATTTTCAAAGGATAAAAGCTAGGTGACCAAGTTTCAATGGATATGGATGACTAGCTTCCTTAGTGACAAAGAGTCTTGTAGCACCTTATAGACTAACTGATCTTAGGGATCATGAGCTTTCATGGGCTAAGACCCACTTCCTCAGATGAATGTTGTGGAAATCTCCAGAGGCAGGTATAAATATGCAGGCAGGAAATCAAGGTAAATTCAATCATGGGGGGTGAGGCCCACTTCCAGCAGCTGATCTGGAGGTGTATATATATTATATATTAATATACGCCATCATGTGCCAGCAATGTCCCTCTGCTATGTACATTGGCCAAATTGGACAATCCCTACATAAAAGGATAAATGGACACAAATCAGATATTAGGAATGGCAATATACAAAAGCCTGTAGGGAGAACACTTCAACCTCCCTGGACATACCATAGCAGATTTAAAGACAGCCATACTGCAGCAAAAAAACTTCAAGACCAGACTTCAAAGAGAAACTGCTGAGCTCCAGTTCATCTGCAAATTCAACACCATTAGGTCTGGACTTAACATAGACTGTGAATGGCTCGCCAATTACAAAAGCAGTTTCCTCTCTCTGGGTGTTCACACCTCCAGATCAGCTGCTGGAAGTGGGCCTCATCCCCCCGATTGAATTTACCTTGCTTTCTTGCCTGCATGTTTATACCTGCCTCCGGAGATTTCCACAACATTCGTCTGATGAAGTGGGTCTTAGCCCACGAAAGCTCATGATCCCTAAGATCTGTTAGTGCATAAGGTGCTACAAGACACTCTGTCGCTTTTGCAGATCCAGACTAACACCGCTACCCCTCTGATACTAGCTTCCTTAAGCTCCTTTGCACATCCCAGCCTAAATATAGAGCCTGATTCTGCAAACAGTTATGCATCTGAGTAACTTCATTCAGGTCCATTGCAGTCAATCTGACTATTCATATGATTAAAGTTATTCATGTGCATGTTTGTAGGATTAAGTGTTTAATGTGTGTTTGGGGATCGATTTATCGTGAGCCTGGCCTTTTAAATAACTATGTCTCTGTTTCTTCAAACACTTATGTACTTGCTTAACTTTTGTACTATGAGTAATCTCACTAAAATGTCACTTATTTTTGGTACTATTGTTAAGCTTGTTGGTAAGGGCTTGCAAGATCAGTGTCTTATTCTGTATTGAGATTAGGTTTTTTTCTTGTTTTATAAATATCACCATTATTGGAGTCTTATTTAGTAGGAATAAATTCTTACCTAGGCTGCTGCAGCTTTTAATGGCATAATCAGCATATAGTTATCTAGAAAAGATCACCAAAACTTTAAAAAATATTTTATAATGTTTTCAGTTCCTTAGAAAAGAATTGTCATCAAAGGACTTGCTTAAACATTGTGCTAAACTAAAATGAAAACTACCTGATGTTTAAAATAGGCCATGTGTCTATGTATGCATACAGTTGTTTTGAATATTTTAACATATATTAGTGTGGTAAATTCCATATTATATTACAAAATGATATGCAGCAACAAAAAATAAGACTATACATATACTGTTCAAATAGTCTTTGTGAAATTGACATTTCATTTACCTGCATCAGGTTCTTGATCTGTAATTTTAAATAGCATTCTGAGGATTATGTTGGACATCTGCCAGCCTGAAGCCATTAAATGGCTATGATCAACAATTCAGAATCTTTTTTGAATTTAAGGAAAGCTTCACTTGGCATAATTATTTAAAGCCAAGGTCACAGAGAGTATTTAAACCTTTGAAATTCATAATTAAAGGATTAATATTAACTCATGAAGACATTGTCATTTTTGCTTTAAAATGGAATTTAAATCTCAATTATTTTCTTTCTTTGATCTTTTTTTTTTTTACATTAATGGTATAGCAAAAGAAAAAAAATTAACTGCTTTACATCCCCAAATTAAAGTTACAAATAATCCTTAAATACTTCAGAGGAAAATATTCTTAATAGTCTTGAATCACCATTACTGTCAAAAATATTCTTTTTAAACTTTCAGTTGAATTTTTTTCATTTTCCAAATAAAATTACATGAAGACACTTCAAATTTTAATTTACATTAGATACCATTAAATTTTAAGGGAATATGTTTATCATTTAGCCTATTTCTTCATTTCTAAATTATGATTGGAAGATAATGTGCTGGGGGACAAAACAAAGACCAAAATTATTTTTTGAGGAAAAGGAGTTTTGCATATCCCTGTGCAAGCAATCATGAACTACCGCTACTCATTCCTACCCTATTTCATCTCTTTGTACATCTCCCATGCTCAGGAGCTCTGCAAAGAGGCCACCAGGTCCCAAAGGAGTTTGGAAGAGATCTCCATTTTCAGCTGAAAAGTGAATATGATAGTGTTTACTTAACTGAAATGAAATCTTGACACAAGTGAAGTCAAGTGGGGGTTTGGGATTGGAGATTTTTTTTAATAAAAAAAAAAAAAAGAAAAACATGATGCTTCTTTTAAAAAGCAGCTTTCCTTCTGAAGTTTTGAATTTTTTAACAAATCTTGTTACCTTTAAGTTGTTATGGAAGAAAATGAAAGGAAAGTTTTGTTTGTTTTTGTTCATGTTTTGTCTTCTAAGGTTTATGTTCTTCTGTTTACTTGATTATATATGGTGCCAGGAACTGCTAGGTGAACCGCAGAAAGTTTTGTAGGTCTGGTTTTAGTTTGGAAAAGATCACATGAACATTCAAACTTTCAGAGGCTCATTCCTTTCCTAGGTGAAAGGATTCATTCCCATGTGGCCTTATATTCTGTGCAATGGTGATTTCTCTGTGTGTTGATTTCAGGGGTTTATAAATTGGCACTCACCTGATTAGGATCACAATAGGAAAAGTTTTCTAAAATTTCAGCTTAAGAAGAAAGAAAATTTATAGAGGCATGTCATTCACATACTTTTGCTTTCTCAGTAACACTGATGCAGAATGGGGAAAAAAGGGGTCTTAGAGAATAAGTGTTATTGATAGCACCCTGCTCATGAGTATGAACAGATGTGATCCCTAGCAATGAAACATGTGGCATTAATTTGATGTTGCTTGCTACCAGGAAGATTTTCATGTAGAAGAGATGTTACTTTCTTTATTCTTCAGGCTTCTCTTGCAGATGGATGATTAATTGATACTTAAGGTCCATTGAACTTTGTATTGCAAATTGCCAGGCTGGGAATTAATGAGATGTTACTGTTCAAACTAGACATGGCTGGTAAACTTAAACAAGCAGGGGATTTTGCCAGTTTCTCTGTATTGATTAAATGGGGGTGAGATTGGCACTTTATTAGCATAGAGCAGGTCTAAATACAGATTATATTAGTTTGTACATGGCAGGCCCTATATGTAATTCTGATTTTGTGGTTTTTTATGATGTCCTCTATAATTAAGTAAACATGTTTTAGTTTGTTGGGGCTGTATAGATTCTGGTATTTCTATTACTCAGAGTCACATATAGTCACATCTTACCTTCTAAGATAAAGAAAATTAATATTTTAATTTCAATGTATTTTAGTAGTAGTTAATTCATGATTAGAGTATTTTAGCCACAAATGCTTGTAAAGCTGCTCAGGAGTCATATTTAAATGAAATTTTAAATGTGTGAAGCTGACATTAACTATCTGTTTATAATTGTTTCATCTTAAAATTAGATTAATCAATAGGAAGGATAAAATACTGTGCTTCCTGGAAAAAGTCCTTATCGGACAGCCAGATGAAATTGTGCAACCCCCATTGTAAAGAAAAGAAACAAGTCACCTGTTGTGGAACAAAAGGGAAAAAAAGTCCATAATTTGCCACTGACCTTACTCTGTAGCTGGCATTATTTTCATGTAACCCCGCTGTGAGGTGTTTTTCTGAAATGTGACCTACTAGAGATGTAAATGTTTTGGATCGGCTTACCGTCTCTGTCCCAGACAAATCCCAACTCTGTTTGACACTTCTATGCCTTTCCTCTGTGGGGGAAATTCTATTCTATGCATTGTTAAAAGCACTGAATAGGATGCTTTGCATCGCCTGGGATTTCCAGAAGGAATTCTGTCCAACCCAGCCGGAATTCCTGTCAGTGTGTCTGCTGCAGCAATCCTGAAAAAGGTGCAGCATCCTCCATCTCTGCACCTGACTAGTAGTACTGATCATTGTGAAAGAGTGGGGATGATGGCTCGGCTTTCAGTTTGCCATGCCTTGCCCCTTTCAGGCAAGTGACCACAGTGTGCGAGGAGGGAGTAAGGTGCTTTCTGAGTCTGTAAAACCCCAGCATAGTAAGGATACAACTATACTTCCCACCCCTCCGGCAGGTAGTGTTCCGTGTATCAGGGATCAATTTATCACGTCTTGTCAGGACACGATAAATCGATCCCAGAACGCGCTTCCGTCGACTCCAGAACTCCG
Source organism: Dermatemys mawii (assembly GCA_007922305.1). NCBI lineage: Eukaryota > Metazoa > Chordata > Testudines > Dermatemydidae > Dermatemys > Dermatemys mawii. Next base: position 19,539,303 of record ML677373.1, read on the forward strand.
GCCCCGCAAGAGGAGTAAGCAGAGTCGACATGAGAGCCGCCGCTGTTGACTCACCACTGTGGGACGGCCAGATAAGTCGAACTAAGGTTCTTCCACATCAGCTACACGAATAACATAGCTGAAGTTGTGTATCTTAGTTTGAACCTCCCCAGTAGTGTAGTCCAGGCCTAAGAGGAGGAGGAGTAGCAACTTGTATCCCCTCTGCTTGCGCACACCTGTGAAGTAGCTGGTCAGAATCAGGTCCTTTCTGAGGCTCTTTTGTTATATTTATTCTTGCCTAAAGATGCTCTAAAATATTTTGATTATGTAGTTTACTTTTATTCTATTACATTGGAAAGAGATTTTTAAATCCTTTTTGTGCTCTTGCTAATTTGGGATCTGATCCTGTGAATCGTTACTCAATGCAAGTCCTAATGTTGAAGACAATGGTGTAAAAATAGATTTGCAGGCTTGAGCACTTAGTTATATCGGGCTTTTCCCCAGAAGATACTAAAAGCCCTGTTCCCTGCAGGGGTTAAACTGTGGTTGATCATTGCAGAGGTGCACAAGTTAAGGGGAGGACACATGAGCTTCTGCTCTGCTAGTCTTGTTCCCTCCCCTCTGTGTGAGTAGGAGCAGTCATGAGTCCCTTACTTATTCTAAGAGCATGAGTATAACCATGCAAAAAGGATCAGGAGGAGGCTCACACTGTTCCTTCCTAAAGGGGGACTAAAACAGGTGAATTTCCCAATAGCTTCTGTTGGGGCAGCTCTAACACAGGCCTTTGTATATAGGCACAATCTAGCCATATACATAATGGATTACTGAAATGCAGCCATCTCTGGGGTGAAGAGTGGCAGCCATTTATCAGTGCACAACACCACCACAGTAGTTTAGGACAGAAAGTGTTACTACGGTTAGAATCTGAATAGCCATGTTACACATAAATCAGACAAGGAGTCCAAGACATTAGTATGGAGAGTTGAAAATGTCACTTGGTTGTCATGTCCTTATGGCTTCATTTATTTTCATGGCATCCATGTTACACTCAAACATAAAACAACCTGTAATCAAAAGTAATGATGAATATTTCTGGGAAGTGGACCATTTTAACTGTACTGATTTGATTAAAAAATGAAACAACCCCTCTGCCCAGCAAACACAGTTTTAAGGCACAGGTTTTATTTGCTTCCTCTTGAACATATCTTATGTGTGAGTTTATTATATTATTATAGTATAGAATGACTGTTTTGAATTGTAAGTTACACCCACGTATGAAAAATATTACACATAGGGTGTTTAAAAAATAAATACATTAGAGATGCTTACTACCGTTGTGTGGGCTGCACTAATGACTAATTTCAACAATAGGGTGACAGATGTTATAGGTTGTATCAACAACACTTATGGCAAAACACTAGTCAGCCAGGTGTAATATACTATACAAAGCTTGTATATTTTTTCAAGTTTGCAAGAAATTATTAAGTGCGTACAGATGTGAATTTTGGCTAACATAAGCTGTTTGTAACATTCATCTGTCGTATTTTCTTGGCAAAGAAAATGAGCATTCAGAAAGCATGACCCTAACAGATCAGTAGACATGCAAACAATACTCTAAGGAAGCACCCTTGGAACACTGAACCTAACTCATAAAAAAGTAATATCTTTGATACATAGAAAAATACATATAGTGTGGAGTTGAAGTGGTTTTTTTCTCTGCATTTGAATAATTTCCATCTTGAGGTTTTTGTTGACTGCATTCCTAGAGTCTAATAGACATTTTGGTTCCTTTTATCGAGTATTTATTCAGGTTTAAGGACTGTCTATCTCTTTCTTTCTCACTGCTACTTTCATTCCAGAGAGGAAGTATGTTTCTGTATGTACACACCCTGTTTAACACATATGAAGTTACAGCCTCATAGAGAAAGAATAGCCCAGTAGTTAAGGTGCTAGCCTGGGACTCTGGAGAAAGTGAAAATCCATGCAACATAGGCTCCTAAGAGCCTAGTTCACTTTTGAAATTGGGGTATAGGTGTCTAAGTCACTTAGACCTGACAATGCTGAGCAGTGCAATGCCTAAATACCTTTTAAAATGTGGGCTTCTGTGTCTCAGTTCTTCATGTACAGAAAGGGTTAAGAGCACATCCCTACCTTGCAGGGTAAATAAATTAAAGATAGTGAGGCATTCAACTACAACACTGCTGGGGGCAATTGTGAGTACTTAAGTAAATAGATTTCACTGATGACAGATGGTTTGTTATATGTATCTTGAGAATCTGGTAAAATATGTATCCTTATTCACAGTTACTTTTTGTTTACTTGATGGATATCATAAGGTTTAGTCAGGAACACATATCTTCATTAAAATCAGACATAAATTATCACTTTTCCCTCAAGGATGCTTGCTTTACAGTAATCTGTTAGGAAAAAAAACAGACACGTTTTGCTTGGTTCTCGCACCAAAACTGTAATTTCAATACAATTATGAAACAGTTCAGTTTGTGGAGCTAGGCATGTGAGCTGGCAGGAAACTCAGTCAAAGCTGCACAATTCAGTTTTATTGATTTTAAATAATGTAACAGTTGTTTGGAATTTTTTTTTTTACGCTTATAAAGTCCTGTATTTTATAGCTATTACAATCATGAAATATAGCTCCAACAGCATTCACTCTATAAACTATGTTAAGATGAAGTTCAGGATGTAGGCACATATTCATGTTCTGAGTTCATATTATCTTTCAAGAGTGGTAGAGTTTTTAAATAAAAGTTAGATACCCAGGAAATTCAGAGGTAAGGTTAAGCTTACATGAAACATAAACATTTGAACATATGTAAATTCATCTAAGATGCCAAACTTACTTAACTGTATCCCTAGAGATGACCATTTCCTATCTTTTCTTTTTGTCTTCCTTTATAATTATTTTGTAACGTTTTTGTAAAAATGACTTTTTCTAAGAACTTTGAGGTGTACACGGTGCTGCTTACTTTTGAACAGCTTCTGTGCCTGTGCAGTTTAATTTGCAGGTGGAATTTTAGAAATGTGCACTACAGATAAAAGGTTTTATTTCTCTATTTGTTAACTTGTTAGCTCTATATTTAATGACATTTGGATCATTGAATTTCCACATTCAGTTGTAACATGCCATTACAAAAACAGCATGTTGGGTACTGAGTATATTCATCACTTTACAGGATTGTCCCATTTATATGGAAAGAGAAATACTTGCCATGGAATATGCCATTTGCCTAATACAGAATTTGTACATCATTGTTTTCCGATGGAGCATATCCAACCATAAAAAAGGCCATAGTTGGTATAAAAATTGTAATTAAAGTATGCTTCGTGGTCAATGAAAAAATGAAACTATATATGGTGACTAGTATACACTGCCTTTCTGATTTCTTCCGGGCATTGCTAATGGAATGGATTTAAGATAGGTTTGGAAATTTCCGTACTTTCAAATGTTTGGGTTTTATATATGTTTAAACTTAGATACTCAGGAAATTTAGAATTATTTTTAAGCACTAATCTTTTAAGGTAATATGCATCAAAGACAGATATGTAATATCAACTTTAACAAAAGTTTTTGTGTTAGAATTTCCTTTCCTTTTAGTTGCCTTTTTATCTGATGGGTACAAATTCTGCTCTTGCAGACCCTATCAGTTCCACAAGAGGGAACCCTGGCCCAGCAGACCTTAAATGGTTCACTGAAGAGGGAATGCCACCTTGGTTTGCTGGCCATGAAATCTTCTAATGGCCACTGGACTGATCTCTCCAAAAATCTGCAGGATGGTGAAAAAAATGCATCAGCATAGTAGTTTGGGCTCAGCAGAACCAGATGGAAAAACCCTTCCTATACCCTTATGCCTCCTGCTGTTAACCCCTAGTCTCAATTGAGCAAATCCTGGGCAGTGAAAATCCCCAACCCTGCCCCTTCTACTATATCCTGCTTCCTCCTCTGCTTCTCAGTTGACCTTCTGCTGCTCCTGCAAAGTATCACTGGAAATGAGTGATCTGCTGGCCTCCTGCTGCTACTCCCTAACTTGGGAGTCAGAGAGAACAGATGTCTTTTCCCCTGTTGCTCCTCCAGCTCTCTGATCCTTAAAAAGGGGATTCTGGGTAGAGAGAAGCTCCCTGCACCAGTTGTCGTCCATCCCCCTCTTAATCCCCCATCCCATTCTCTTTTTAAAGTTCAAACAAAAATGATATTTGTATTTTAAGGTCCTTTTCCAAGAATTTTGTGTCACGGATGAGAATAACTTTCATGGAATGGCAGCTTAAGTGTATATTTGTCCCTATGTGTGCTCCACCATGTCGCTCGCATGCACCCATGCATGCTTGACTGGGGAATGGAAAGCAATGTCCGTGGACCTGGGCCTGCAGAGAGTAGCACCTCATGCCCCAAACAACAGCATATAAGGAGAGGTGGGCCTACCACCATTCATTTTTTTCTCAACTGCCTGTGGTTCGAGGCAGAGCAATTGCGTGTCCACTGATTTTCAGCTTTCCACCTTCCTTAATATAATGATTTCTTCTTAGTTTTTTTCCTGCATTTTGTTCCATTATTTTATTTCTCTTTTAGTTTTAACACAGTTATGTTTTGAAGGGGCATTACCCTTGCCTTTTCTCTTTTGGTCCTCTTATTGGTGTATTAGCACTCCAGGTTATGCCGAAAACCCCAGGGTTTAAGACATGCCAGACCTGCCACCGGCCTTTTTCCTATAATGACAGGCATGTGAGCTTCCTCCCCTGCCTTAGAAACACTAAGCACTGTCAAAATGTAAGATCTATATCGGATTTAAAGGCAGGTCTCAGAAAGAGAGAGGCTAGACCAAAGCTCCTTGTAATGGAAAGCTCACTAGCCCTAGTGAGGTCCACCTCCTTTCTCCCTCCCCACATGCTGACCTCAACATCCCAGGTCACTCTGATGGCTATTGCAGCTCCTGCAGCATCTTCAGAGGCTAGGACAGTTCTTTTTTTAAAAAAAAGGAAAAAAAAAAAAAAGCAGCCTCTTTCCCCTACTAGGGAAGCAAGGAAGAGGAGTAAGTCACCACATAAATCCCAGCCTAAGGAGACCTCACATCCTTTAAGGGATACAGCTGAGGCGCCACCCAATTCTCGTACCAAGCCACCAGTACTGCACAAGAAGTAGCATTCAGTACACAGTACAGGGAGCTGTTTAACTCAGCACCAGCTGACACCTTTTGGCACTGAGATGCACACGTGCTCTGATGTCAGAGAAGTTCCTCTGCGTGCCTCTCCCGTACAGGTGCTCAACATCTCAGCACTGACCCTTTCTCCAGACTCCAGTCCTGGGATACAGGCTTCTGGATAACACAGCTCTCCAGCTCCATCCAGGGTTCTTCCCCAGAGGACCTTTTCATCCCAGAGAAACTGGTGTTTCCCTGGTTACAGACCTCTGTGAAAGCCTCTTTCCTGGTACAGGCCAGGTACCTTGTGACCAGAGTCCTTCATGACTGAACCCTGACTGGACCTCTGGCATCTATCCTATAGCTGTTGTTCCCCCTTTCAGCCCAGAAGGAGGAAGGGTCCCCATGGATACACGTAACTCGTGGATATAGAGCATCTGGTGGGGTCTGGAAGATCCTCTTCAGAATACTGGCTCAGTAGGTTGTGATGGACAGGGCTCCTTTTTGGCACCATACCATCACATCCCACTGAGCCAGGATTCTGAAGAGGATCTTTCAGACCGCACCAGATGTCCTATATCCAGGAGTTACGCGTATCTGTGGGGACCCTTCCCCATCCACCCCCTCAGTGGGCTTACTGGCATCCCTGAGGTCACCTTGGTGAAAGTTTTGTAGGATACCAGCCAGAAAGAAACCACAGTACTCACCAATACTGCATCTCTCATAGACATCTGGCCAACGTGATGATGACTGTCCACTACCTTATCCCTTTTGGCACTGGAGAGCAGCAGTATAAGAATTTGTTGTCATTGGTTGCTTTAGCATTAACTTCTTGACTTTCTGCTATAGATTTTTTCTGTCTGTGATGTTTACTCCTCCCTGTCAAATATTCATGTCATTGGCATCTCTTCCATAACTTCTTAATCAAGCACAATACCTCTCTGTTTTGGTGTGATTAGTAATTATCAGGCAAAAAGAAGGGTGAGATTTTACTCTGAGCAAACTTCAAAGCAACCATAAGCCACCAAAATGTTCCCTAATTTCCTCTCTGAGCCATATTATTATCTGGACACCTCTAAAATCTGCAGTGACTGTGTAAGTCCCACCATGGGCTTTTCCTTTTTAGCATAGTGAGGCTATGGTTCTGCAGCCATTAACCTCTACTGGGCTTGTCCATGGTTGCCTCTTTCATCTCCTTCGGTAGCCATTGTCTGATATTTTTCAGCAGTTCCTCATCTAGGAATGAGCAACGTAACGTGTCTTTTTCATCCTCTCCAGCACTCTAGCATAACCTTGAGTCTTCTAAGGAAGAATGCTTGGAGCTGCCTAAAAGCTAGTTAATTGCCACAATTATGTACGAGTTAGAGAATGGACAGGTACATCTCCAGATAATCTCAGCATCTCCAGCATTTCTTCTCCCCACATGAATTTAACCTCTAAGAATAAGGATACTTAGATGCAATTTCTTGGAGGAGAAAAATAGGTTTGCTTTCTAATGAATGAAGCTCCCCAAATATATTGCCTGCACACTGCCACTCTACCAGTCCTTGTTCTTCAGAGACTGTATGTGGACAGGAACTGCTTGAGGATGGGCATTGTGCCTCCTTTATAAAAAGCAGTTTTTTCACTAGGTGGTGCAAACATTGGTGTATATGCTGGTTTATCTTGGGGTAACTGCTTTTAACTGCTCTTATTTAGCATAGATTTGCATAGGCAATATAGTCATAAAACGCTATTGGTTAGTAACCTAGGTATCTTTCTGCCGTAGTTTACTTGTCATTGGCATAATTTATGTTTACATAGTTCCTTCAGTACCTTTTAGCAAAAAGAGTTTTAGAAATGGATGTATGTGTTTGATATTATCTGATAGAACGTGTTAGAGTATTAGTGAACATAGGGTTCATACCCCTCCTACGTTCCTATTTCTTTTACCATTTGCTCTCAGGGAAGGGCATCTCCAAGCAACGAAATCAGAGCAGTGTGGCTTCGGCAGAGACTAGAGATGGCATCATCTACAGTGAGTGGCCTTACGATCAGTAGACTGTTACATAAGAAATTTTGTAAATGAAACACTGGTGACCATAATGAAGATGTAGTGTGAATCTCCTTTGAAATGAGTAACCAAATTAACCATTCATTGCACTGACACCCTGATTTTCTTGGGGGCAAGGACATCAGTCGTATAACATGAAGATATATATACTCCTTCAATATAATGAGGTGGTTCTGCATTGTATAGATCAGGTATGGTCAACCTGAGCCTGAGAAGGAGTCAAAATTTACCAACGTACATTGCCAAAGAGTCACAGTAATACGTCCCCTCATCAGCTCCTCCCCCCACAGTGGTCCCAACCACCAGCAGCACCTCTGATCAGTGCTGCCCGCTCCTTCCGCACACCTCCTGATCAGCTGTTTCATGGCATGCAGGAGGCTCGGGGAGAGGGGCAGGAGGAGCGAGGGCATTGCAGGCTCAAGGGAAGGGATGGAGTGAGGGCAGGGTCTATGGCAGAGCCAGAGGTTGAACAGTGAGCACTCCCCGGCACATTGGAAAGTTGATGCCTGTAGCTCCAGCCACGGAGTCAGTGCCTATACAAGGAGCCGCATATTAACTTCTGAAGACCAACAGGTGGCTATACCCCTGGTATAAATGCTGTTGCCTGCATCTGTCCATATGGAATGTAAAGATTCTATAACTCTTACCAAAAGGAGTTGGGTATAATCCTATGGTTTTGTTGTTCTGTACCATATAATATCTCTTGAGTACATCACTTCTTTTGTCTGCCTTACTGTTCCTGAGCAATAACTTTCTTGTTTTAGTTGTGTTGCACAATCCATGTATGTTTACTTATATATGGCCTTGAAGTGATTCCAACATACTAGCACAGTGATTTCATGAATTAACACATTCATACTACCAAAAGCGAGCATGAAGTTTTGGCTTTGATGGGAAAGTGTCTTTCCAAAGCTTAAAAGACCTAGGGAAAAAAAGATTTAATTTAAAAATGAAATTACATCATCCCATAGGGACGCGATTTGGAAAAGTCTTCAATCTGCACCAAACTTCAAAAATAATATTAGAGAATAATCTCTCAGTGGTACTTTACTCAAGTGAGACTAAACAACATTTATGGCACTATCCCAAGGACTTACTGGAGATATTTCAGAGCAGTAGTCTCGTTTGTTCATACATAGTAGGATTGTGCTTTCAATACCGGTTTTTTTTAAAAAAAATAAAAAATAAATCCTTTTTTGCCCTTACTTCATGCTGCCACATGGATTTAAAATTGGCTAGAGAGCTACTAACAAAGAATAATATAAATGTCATTGTAATAATTTATATGGCATTGTCTGCCAGTGATAGGGCTAGTTTTATTTAACATAGTCGTTACTGATCTAGGTAGGAGGACAAACAGCAGTTTAATTAAATTCACAAATGATACCACAGCACTGAAAATTACACTGACTGATGTTCTGGGACTTTGTCATATTCTTTTTGGACAATTGTCAAAAAAGTGCTGCTAGATGGAGGAACCAATGAACAGTTATAAGGTTTCATTTCCATCGATGTAAAGCATTCACTTGTTTAGGGTAATACAAGGAGATGTAATTTAACAATAGTGGGAATAAGCAAATAACGTTTTAATTAATTTTAGTGGATGTTTCCAGTGTGTGGAGCACACAAAGAGAGGCTCTCTTTACTTATTTCTAAAATGCACACACAAGAATTTGTTCAAGAAGTTGAGCCCTTAGACCACCCCACAGTTATGATACCCATATGAGAAGAGTTATGCCAAAAGCTAGTATTATGGTGCCTAATTTTAGGAAGGGTGATTTAAAAAAATTTAAAGGAAGCCAAATAGTTAGTACCTATAAAAATGAAATAATTCGAGCAAGAATGGAACTACTTAAGCGACAATACTGGCATCTCAAGAGACATATCTACCCCATGGAAAAAAGGAAGAAAGAAAAAGAACAGTAAGATTAAATGAGAGAATATTTAAGCCAAAAAGATACACTTCAAAAAGTCCTGTGCCTGTATGTCTGCATTACAGACCTTACAGCGGCACAGCTGTACCACTACAATTGCGCTCATGTAAGGTCTCCCGTGTAGCCACTCTTTGCTGGCAGGAGAGGCTCTCCTGCCCATATAGCGCTGTCCACACCAGCACTTTTGCCAGTAAAACTTATGTCAATCATGATCAACAAAATTTTACTGACAAAAGTGGTAGTATAGACAAAGCCTAAAATTCACTTGCAGAGCAACAGATTATAATTAAGTCTAAGCAAGTGTTGGGGGAATTTAACTTTCATTATATTAGGGTACGGCTACACTACCTGTCGGATTGGTGGGTTGCGCTCGATGTATCGGGGATCGATTTATCGCGTCTCATCTAGACACATCTCATTCAATCTCCGAATCAACTCCTGTACTCCACCTCGGTATGAGGAGTAAGCGGAGTCAGAGGGGGAGCAGCTGCGGTCAACTCCCCACCATGGGGACGGCCAAGTAAGTCAACCTACGGTACTGCGACTTCAGCAACGCTATTCGCATAGCTGAAGTTGCATATCTTAGGTCGACCCGCCCCCCTTTTCTTCTCCGTAGTGTAGCCCAGCCCTTATGCTTCGCTTCTGAACATAGCTTTATGACTTTATCGTAGGACCTTTCTCTCAACATGCTTAAATATACTTCATCTCATATTACTCAGCTTGTGTGGTTTTGAGGGGGTTGTCAACAGGTAGCAACCTGATCTAAATTTGTTGATTTGTTAATATTAATATCATGAAACACATTCTTCCCAATTCTTTGCATTATCTTCACACACTTCCTGTGGTGCCCTTTCTGGAAAACTAGTCTAAAATTTCAGCATTTCATTCTTTACATATATCAATAAGCATTTTAGTTCAAAAAATATTAGGGTTGATATCTGAATCTTGACCTTTCTAATCACAAACTATACTGCTGATTTTCAATTAATAATTTCATATTGCAGAATGACTATTTATTCCTACTTTTTCCAGTGTCTCTTTCATTTCCTACTTAACCAGTATCTCTAATATGCTAACTTTACCCGGCATTCCATGACTATTTGGCTTCCTTTAGAGTCTCTTATCATGGACCTTATCAAAGTCTTTTAAAACGTCCAAATAAATTATTTCTGTAACTTCTCCTTTATTCACTATTTTGTTGTCTCCTTCAAAAAAATCTGAGAGTTTGGAAAGGTGATTTGACCCTGTCTTACCATTCTTCTCTGTTTATAATTTGTTATTTCAGGTAATCTCCCTGGTTTACAGTCTGTAATTCCCAAGATCACCCTAGTTCTTTTTATAAAGATAAGGACAACATTAGCTACTCTCTAGTGTAGTAGCTGATTGAGATGCAAGATTATATATTTTGTTTTAGAAGCTCAGCCAGTTCATTCTTAAATTCATTCAGAATTGTTGAATGAATACCAGTTGGTGGTAGTGTAATTTAGAGGACAGGTCCTGTAACTGGTTCTTTGTGAGTGGAACCCATGCTTGTATGGAGCCACATAGATTTCAATGTATTCATTTGCATGATCTGATCTGATGATAAATTATCATTTTGCTTCAACATGTCTTCTTTTGACATCTCACCATCTGACATTCCCTCTCTTTATTACGTGGAATAAATAAGTCTGGATGGATATCTCCCCAACATCCTCTACAATAAGCACACAAGATAGGTGAAGTAATATCTTTTATTGGACCAACGTCTATTTGTGAAAGAGAGAAGTTTTCAAGCTTCCTCAGATCCTTTCACCTGCAGGCATTGGTCCAATAAAAGGTATTGCCTGATCTACCTTGTGTCTCTACTATCCTGGGGTCAACATGGCTGCAACAAAATTGCAATGAACGCACAAGTCATTTAGTTTCTCTGCACTCTCTCTGTTCTCCTTGAGTGCTACCTTTACTCCACAGAGTAATGTAGCAGGCACACTACTCTTTTAGGCTTTCTGCATTTGATATTTAACAAATGACTCTGCATTTTATCATATGGAATTTGTACAATATGTTCTTGCTTGGTAAATATTAATTTGGATATCTAAATTATTCACTGTAGTTTTCTTTTTAATATAGTTTTCTACATAATAGTGCACACTAATGCAAAGCATCTGTTTGCCCTGTACATTTATGTTTGTGAAGCATTTGTATGCATTGTCTCCACTGTCATTGATATCCTTCATTTCTTTGGAATTAACTTGAGAAAATTTGCAGTTTTTTGTTTTAGAAGTGGGAGGATGGAAAGCGGATGGTTGGGAAATAGGGAGTGGGTAAAATGATGTTATTAGCCCTACATAGTCTTTAATGTGAAAAAACAAAAGTGTTCCAAAATGACTTGCTTGCAGCTGCAGAACATGTCACGGAATAAAAACCACCATTATTAAATGGGTGAGAAAGAATTATAATTGTTTTGAAGTTCTTATGATCAGCCTGCATATGCTTCATTGTAATATGATACTAAAGTGCCTCAATTATGATTTGTATATTTTGGTGCCAGAAGGTTTTTTTTCTTATGCTAAGTTATTAAGTTCTCTCAGCTGCTGGGCTGTCATATAGAGATACAGTAAATCATGTTATATTTTGTCATGGATTACACAGAGCAATAAATTTGGGAATGGAGATCAAAGTAGTTTCACAATCACATCTGAGTGTAGGAGGGGTGTTTAAATTGTAGAAAATCTGATTTAGGTGAAACTGTTGCAGTTCTTGTGTGAATTAGAAATGAATGTGGGTGTTTGACTGAAAATGAATGAGGTACAAATCCCAAAAAGAGTTTTCTTTTTAGTATTTAGTTCAGAGGAGTTAATTCTGACCTACAGCTGCAGAACTGAACACAGATAAATAATTAAACATTGAGAATGTTAGTCTCCAAAAGTCTTGTTTGTTTTTTTATTTAATTGCTTTCATGACTGAGCAATGTATTCCATTCTACTTTTAATTAGGATTTTGCTAGACTTACAGCACCAACGACTAATCATGTGCAATACTTTCTGGCTCATGAAGTTGTACTATTCTTTTTTGGAGCCTTTTGTTTTATCTAAAACTATTAAAAGTAATCCAAGGTAATCTCACTAAAGAACACTGGTTACTTCAGATCATCGGCTTGGGGGTTTTTGGCTCGGCTTCCCAACTGTAGGGCTTTTCTATTTATTATACTGTGACATCAACCCTCCCCCCTTTTTAATACTTACGTTTCACGGAATAAAAACCCCTCTCAAAATGATGCACACTTTTGATTTTTTATTTTAATCATTATCCTCTAGTTAAAAAGTTGCTTTTTATTGCCTCAAAATGTAAGTGAAAGTGTATGTCACACTCATCTAGAAAACACATTCTAATCTTTCTGTATGCTCTCCAATAGCCTTTCGCTCATGTATCATATGTTGATAAAGACCAGCAGTCAGATCCTTAGCTGATCTAAATTGTTATAGCTTCACTGACGTCAGTGTGGCTATGGCAGCTTATCTCAGCTGAGTATGTGTCCCCAAATTCTGACAGATTCTGCCTACTGTAGAACACGTGCCATGTTAGCCTTTAGATGAGCCAATGCTTGGATTCATAGCAGTTCTTTGAATGACTACCTAGTTTTAACATGTAGTATTTAAGAAAATGACTTGAACTAGTGACTTTATTCACTCTATAAATGTGTCTGTGGTATAAGTGGAGCTGGCAGTGACCCTTACATTTAGGTTTTCTCACACTTTGCATTAATAAAGATACTTAGAATCTTTTTGGGAAACTCTACTACTCTGCACAGATAGCATGTGTTTATAAAGTCATAAAGATTAACATACGAACAAAAGAATAGCCATACTGGATCAGGCCAGTAGTCCATCCAGACCCGTATCCTGTCTTTTGACAGTGGCCAGTACCAAACACTTCAAAGGGAATGAGCAGAACAGGGCAACTATTAAGTGATCCATCCTCTGTCATCCAGTATAGCTTTTGGCATATTGAAGGTTTAGGGAACACCCAGAACATGCAGTTGTTTCCCCAATCATTTTGGCTAATGCCAATTGATGGACCTGTCCTCCAGGAACTTATCTAATTTTGTTTTTGAACCCCATTGTACTTTTGATGAATGATTCTTTAAATGTTCTAAAAAAAGTGGAAAAAAAGCAAAACTTTTGGACATAGTATTCTCATTTTAGGAGTACAGTATTTCATTTTGGGTGATCAGTCTGTAATAAACATGTCCCTGTATTTGACTCCATTAACCATATTAACTTGGTTTCATATACCTAAAGCATTTGGACTGTGATAGTAGCATGTAATTCATGAGCATTAGTAAAGGGTTCAATGTCTGTTTCTCCCCCTCTAATTGCATAATGGTTAGAAATGCTCTGTTGTGTCAAATAGACTCTCCAGGCATAAAGCACTGGAAAGAATTCAGTAGAGGAAGTTCGGTTTTCATTAAGCACAAATTGCACTAGTTTGTTTGTTTTTTAATTGGCCCCCATTAAATGTGGAACTGTAGCTTGGCGCAGAAAGGCATTTATTCATAGAACAGGTAGAATGTCAAATTATTTTCTGTTCATTCTTGTTTTTTCTTCATGAAAAGTGCTTAGCACATAAGCAAAAGGGTTTTTTTTCTTCCATAAATATATCAAGAAAATGCTATAAGGTTTATAGATTTTCAAAAGTGGAATTACGGTAGAATATTAATAGGATTTGGGGGCATGACAGATTGAGATTTCTATCATTCACTTTCAGAGCTCTTGAAGTCATTTGGTATTTGACTAATTACTCTGTTAACATCGTTTTGGATATTGAACAATTTTAATGGTCTTTTTGATAGCTCATATTTACATATTTGAACTGGGTCTGCTATATTCACTTTTACACAGATACTCAGTTTTCCATGTCATTGTGTCTGACTGGAAAGAGCAGTAAAAAGGAAAAGCGTATTGGTGTAGAAAGTAATCTATTGTAATAATTAAAACACTTGAGATAATATATTTTCCTGGGTTTGAAACTGAAGTAAAGTTTTACATACAAGTGAAATGAATTTGAGAGCTGATCTGCTGTTCTAAAATTTAAACAGATGATGTACAAAGTGTTTTAATATACTTAATAGCGACGAAAATTGCTTGAGTTGACCAATCCTAGGGTCATTTTCCCTTAACATCTGTCAAATTATGCAATATTAAATTTTAGTATAAAGCATAATGCTGTCAGACTCATAGAAATATTCCAGAAGGTGGAGTTTTTTTAAGTAAATGGACCCCATTTACATTAGCTCTTTGATGTTAAATTCTTTGCTGCACATCAGAGAACAGTTGCTTCTTCCCTGAAGCAAGTTTTCGTTTTCTCTCCCCTTCCCCCACCTCTTTTTTTTCTTGTTTTAAGTTTGCTTACGTGTTTGTCAAGCTAATTAGTGAGCATCAACTAGTATGTGACCATTAGTTGACTAGTTTTTGAAAAGTGATTCATTCTTAGCTAGTTTCTTAAACTAGTTTATTAAACCTGCTTCTCTGTCAGTGGATTGGGATATATGTACACAAAACACCCTCCAGAGTTCAGAGGAGCTGTCCTTTTAAATCATCTGTATTTTAAAGAGAGACTAAGGATGAAATCTTTGCCCAGATCAATGGCAAAACTCCCACGTACTTCAAGAGGGGCAGGATTTCACCCTACATCTTTAAATATCATAACCTCTTAGCCAGATTGTTTATTTTTACTGCAGCAACTAAGTTGTTTCCCATTACATTTACTTACAATAATTAAAACTTCAGTAATATACCACTAATTTCTTATCTGGAAGTCACTGTTTGAAGGTCAATTCCTGACAGATTCTGTACTCTGATTGTCTACAGTGCATTCATTAATGACAGACCACTCTGTAGAATGCTAGAAAATCAAATCCCAGGAAACTGACACCTCTTGGCATGGATGTCCACAAGAAAATTTATGGGGTGGGAAGAATTAAAGAAAATGGGTTGTTCTTATGTCTGACTTGGTGTACTAGTGACTTGTAATAATTTGACAGTATATCAACCAATCAATTAATTGGCATATATTTCTCTTCATAGAAAGATAACAGTTGTACTGCTGGCAGTGACTAAAGATGCAGATAGGCACCCAGTGAGGTTTACGAAAGTATCTGAGTAGGCTAGGTGCCTAACTTTAATTGATTTCAGTCAATGTTTAAGTGCTTTGTAAATCCCACTAGCAACCAAAATACCTGTGTAAACTGTCCCTAATTCCCATTTCGGACGTTGATTTACTTCATGGCCTTGGGGCACTTACCTACTTGTCCAGTTTCCAGGTTTATAAATTGGGGGAAATATGTGGTTTTGGATCAGTCATTTGGATTCAGAAAGCTCTGTGAAGATGCCAAGTATCATGTATTTGTTAAATACCGTTCTGAGTTGAGATTGTCCTCTCACATGAGTTTCATGTCTATGTAACTCTGTTGACATCGGTGGAGTTACTCTTACTTTATACTCACATAAGAGGAGAAGTGGGCCCATTATTTCAGATTTTCTTTGTGTAGCAACCATTTAAAATAATGTTTTGTCTTCATGTACAAATTAGACTATATTTACAAGTGACCAGATTTACAAACTACGAAGAACAGCAAATGAATGACAGATTTCTGTCATGTCATTCCAGTAAACAATATTTGGCAGGCTGAAGCAGTTAGTAGGTGACCCTGATGATAGGTGAAAATTAACAGGATGAAAGTTAATATATTTTTATGATTCTTGCTGGTGGCCGCTCTGAAAATTTTTCCTAAAATACTTCACTAACTTTAGGAAAAACAAAAAACATGCAATATATATATCCAAATCATTGTAATTTTCTTATGCAGGTTTTTCTTGCAAACTCAATAATAAAAATAATGTACAGTTGTCTCTGTTCTTTACTGGACCTAAACAGAATAGAAACAAATAATGTGCTTTGCACGTTCTTGTTTTTTTTGTCATTTCTTGTGGGTTTTTTGGTGGCTTTTTTTTTAAAGACTTGCTAGCGAGTAAGTCTGTTTCTGTGAAAACTGATATTTTTATGTTTGTTAACACTGCTTCCTCGCCCCCATCACTGCCCAGGAGGCTGTTGCCGCATGAAAAGCCCTTGGTGGCTGCATATGAGAAACATTGATTGAAACAGATGACCACATATTAATATTTGGGTAGGATTTTTTGCACAATTACAAAAATGTGTATTTCAAATATAAATACCAAGCTCCCACCAAATAGCCTTTTGCTGTCTCTGCCCCATCCTCCCCAATTATTTGTTATCTAATTGAATATCATAGTGAAGATTCTACGCTACATTAGGGCTGCTTTGCATGGCTGAACTGGTGCAAAGCAGCCCTAGAGAAGATTTCTTACTGGATATGGGAAATCTGTGGCTGCTGGAGTGGCTTCTTCTCCACCCTCCCAGCTGCTGATTTGGGGAATCTAGCTGGAATTTCCTTATTCTCAGCAGGTTCTCAGGTTCTGAAATAACCCCTGGGGTTCATTGGCGGTCTACACAAATTAGAGTAGTCTTCAGCACTAGGATTAGGAGTGAGGGGAAAGAAAGAATGCGGGAGTGCAAAGGTAACGGGAGTGGGGGCTTAACCTACTTTTGCATCCCCCCATGCCTTCTCCTTTGCCCCCACCAATCTTACATCAAGAGCTCCTTAGCTATAGTGGAAAATCAGGGCCCATAAATGTACTTCACAGTGGAGTCTGTAACAGAGGAATAGGATCGTTCAATATAGTAATAAATCCCTGTAATGTTCTATGTAATAAGTGATTGATTTCATAATTTAATGCAAGAGAATTGCCTCAATGCAGTTTGCTCTTGCTAATGCTTATGTTGCCTCTTCTGATTGCTCTAAAAGCTGCTGCCGCTTGTCTTCTGCTGGTGACAATCTGAATATTCTGGTGGCAATCTTCGTGTACCATCATGGGGAAGATCAATTTCAGAGCTAAAAAGCTAGAACTGCTAGTATAGATGATCCCAAACACTATCACCTGCTGCATGGCACAGGAATCTTAAAGGAGGATAAAAATAGATTTTAAAAAGCAGACATAGATATGCAGTGAGGTCCTGCACTTTATTCCACCACTGAAATATTATCTGAGTGATGATAGAATAACTTAGCCATGCGAGCAATAAACAAACCGGTATTTGTCCACCTCATTTTCTTTGCCTAGAAGTAGAATTATTGGGTCTGTGAGGATGAAGGGAAAAACTGTAGGCAATATATATCCCTTAATCTGTTCGTGCAACTCTCTCTGGCATCAGTATGACTTTCATTGATTGAAGGCAATATATGACCCTAATTATGCACACTACACCTGTATACCTTATCTTTTGATTGTTAACTGATCTTGTTTTGCATATGTTTTGTAGATGTCTCCAAACAATGGGAGATTTTGAATGCCATATGTTCTGCAGTAACCAGGCAAAACAGGATGAGTTAAGGACAAAATCATAAACTGGGAATTTCTTGCTATTATAGGCAGAAGTGAGAGCCTTACCATTCCATAGAAATCCTGCCACATTTGGAAACTAAAAGATATATTTTGCCAGAACCAACTCTACTTGTCATTATCTTTCTTCTCCCTTTTACTCCTCAAGATATTTGGTTATAAATAGAAACTTTGACTTACATAAGTAACCTTGCTGAATGAGTTACCCACTCATTCAGGAGAGTTATAATCTAGTGTTTATGATGTCAGAACTAGAGCTAGGTAAATAATGGATTTTTTGGTTTGCTGGCAATGCCAAGATATAGGCAAAATGCTTCATTTTGGATCAAACCAAAAACATTTTTTCTAACTGTTTTGGTGAATTAAAAAACAATATCAAGTCAGGTCAAAATGTTTCTTTTCGACCTGACATTTTTATGAAAGAGAAGGAGTAGATTCATAAAATTCTGGGAAGGGGACCTCCTTTATAACCTTTTGCCCAATGGCTAGGGTTCTGTCCTGGAATGTGGTAGACACAGGTTCAGTCCCCGCCTTTTGCCTAATACGGAGAAGAGATTTGGATCTCCTACATTGCTAAGTGTGTCCTAGACACACAAGCTATGGGATATTTTGATGTGAGTCTTTGTCAATCTCTCCTGTTGAAGCTGTGCAGTATTTTATGAATAATTAAATTGTTATTGTAGCAGGGACTTGGGTCTCCTACATCTTAGGTAAATGGAATGATTAAAAGTTGTTTTCTCTTTACACACAAATATCTTGTTAATCAGTAATGATCTTACTGAAAAGTAGATGAAAGTTTTTGGTAACGCACAGTATTTTTCAGACTTTTCGGGAGTACATTCCCATAATTGGTTGCTATGTTTAAGTGCCTTTATTTTTAATAGTACTACTGTATTTCATGAAAAGAAGAAAATAAAATTCAGTCTTCATTAACATAGTATCCAATATTTCCAACATTTGTATAATGTGGGCTGTGGGTTCTAATACCATTAAATTGTTTGTATTGGATTTTCCATTGAAGTCAGTACCATTTTACTTAGCATCTATAGTTTGGATATAAACAATAGGATTATGGATGTATGAAAACTTTTTACAGAACTGTAGTTGCTTTTTAAAGTTGAAAAACCGTAACAAGGCCATAAAGTATTTTGTTTTAATGCAAAAGACTCTACACTGTAGTATAAACTAAGTGCATATAACATTTTCATAATAAAGTCATTTTTTAACTAAAGTTTGTCTTAAAACATGAAAACTAAATAAAAACTACCATGGCTTGTTGAATTTAAGCCCTTTTACTATGAAAATGAACATCATAGCTCATGTTTCAGCCAGATGTGAATTACAGAAGTTACATAAGGCACATGAAAAACTAGGTTTTAGGACCATTAACTGTATTGACCCTGCTGTCCGTTGCTATGAAGTTAGACCTTAATGAATACTGTCTGACCTTCCAAAGGGTTGTTATCCAATTTGGTTCCTTTTCATCATTGTTTCAGAAATACATATCACCTGAAAGTGAGGAAATATGCTAAATACAGAAGCAGTTTATATTTCATATAGTACATGATAGAATTGGCCTATTATGACAATTGGATTCAGTTTTGAAACAGTCCATGAAAAGTGATGCTTGTTTTCACCATTTCATTTGTAGTCTCCTCCTTTGTCAAGATGAATTTAATTTGAATCCTAAACTATATTCTCAACATATAGTTACGTGTAAGCACTTGATAGTAAAGTGCTTACCCTGCACAAAGCCTATGTAAAAGTACTTTTGCACAGCCATGTTCCATGCATTGGCAAGGGACAGATTTGCCTTCACAGGCTACAAAGGAACAGCCCATAGTCAGAGATATCAAATGACTATGGGTTCAGGTTCTGTGCAAAATGGAGGTGTGTCATGTGTAACATAAGATAATTGAAGTGGATCTCCAGTGTGTCACCATAAGATTAAACAAAAAATCAGTTTGATTGACCAGTGTGATAGAACTTGCAGAAATTGCATACCATGTAGCACCAGCTGCAGTGTCTGTGCTTTAAAGCCTGGGTTGCAGTGATGTCAGTCCTGTAAAATGGAACTGAACGACATACACAAGTTGAAGATATACTTGCAAGTGTCCACTAGTTTTTGGTGCTTAGATTTTTAGGTGCCCAACTTGAGCAACATAGAGTCTGATATTCAGGTGTGCTGCGCACTCACCTTTTTGTTGGTTTCTGTGAGAGCTGCGAGTGCTGAGCACCTCAGAAAGTTTAGGCTTGAACATGTAAATAAAAATTTGGGGTTAACTGATGAATTTAAAGCAAAGCAGTAAATGAGCTATTAAGGGTTGGTTTGCACTTCTGAGTCCATCTTATTAAAGCTGTTAGGATGTCTTTAGTTTTAAAAAATTAAATGCAATAGTTCATTTTAAATGAGATTACTATAAACAGTATTATAGAGATTTGAGCTGCACTAGGAGTAAAGCCTTGAAATTTAGCAAGTTTCTCTTTGGTCATTGTTTGTCAAACTGGCTGCCCCAGCTCGGTTTGGTGTAGACTAACAGGTTCTAATATGTTTGTGAAGGTTATGAGTGTGTGTGTTATTTATTAAGATTTCTTCTTTGGGTTCAAGAGGTTATGAAGCTGACTGTATGAGAGATGAAGTCCTTCAGCCTCAGGCTTATTAAGAGTGAACACAGGTAATGTGACACTCTTTGCACTGTCTTGGTAAAATCTTTCTCCACACACACACACGCTTTCTATATAGATATGGATAGATATAGATATATAGATATAATAAAAAATCTTTCTTAGAGTAAAAAGTAACTTAATCTTTCTACTACTGTAAGTATTTTTTAAATTTGCCCTAAAAATAAATAGCCAGTTACAATAATTTTATGATGCAGTGGTGGCAATAAGTGATCTGAAACCAGAAGACTATTAAGGAAAAAAGTGTTAAATACAGAAAGAAGTGTAGATTGGAACAAACTGTGTGATGTAGAAGTTTCCACACAACAGATTCTTTTTCAATTAACTCATCACCTTGTCGTATATTGAATATGACTGAGTAGACTGAGTCAGTAGATGACCTAAATTAGATAAACAGATTACTTTTAAATTTAATTGACCTGTTATTTCAGAATCTTTGTTTACTTCACTTACTTTACTTCACAGGAACACAGTATTTAGAGAAATTATTGGAATCTTAGGCATGGATTTAGAGGTAGCTCATCCAGTCATGATATAGAACACTTGATTAATCCTACAATGAAATGGCAGTGCTACAATTAAAAGTCCCTTGGACTTAAAAATTATACTTATTCACTAGAAAATTGTTTCTGATGGTCCTTTAGAGCAGTGGTATTTCATACCATGCTTCTTACAACTTTGTGCTAGTTAAATTTGAAGAAATTTGCGATTTAAAAATGAAATATTTTGGTGAAATATAAATTTTTTTTACTAATATAATTTACATTAAAAGTAGCATTTAGAAGGGCATCGATTGTAAAAGTTTTCATATTGTGCTAGAACAGATGTTTCACATTTTCTGTACTATTTTAATATATATTCATTAAGACTCTGATCTTGCAGACTTACTCATCTCTGCAACTTTAAGCAGGTGTAGTCACACTGAAGTAAATCAGTGAAGATACATGCATAAGCATTCACAGGATGTGGAGCCTTAAATCCCAGTCTTGCAGCTGGCTCCACACAGGGCCCCTATGCCCATACAGAGCCCTATTGGCTTCAGCAGTGCTCCACACTGGCATTGGGGTCTTTCTGCACAGAGCCAGCTGCTGCATCAGGGCTTTGTCATGGATTCTGTCCTTTCTAGTATTGTGGACAGAGCTTTTTGCATATGATCACTTTGAAAGGCTGCTCGCCCTAGACTTGCTCCCAAACTCAGCTTTCAGAGGATTCTTTTATGGAAAGATACATTTTTCTCAGACATTTAGCCTCAAATTTTAGAACCAAGAATACAAGAACCATTAACAGAACATTTTTGAGGAAACATTTTGAGACGTGTCTCTCGGATATAGTACAACAATGGCTTTTAAAACTCCAACCCATTTCAGAATTGTGTCCTTTGGATGAAAACTAATGGTGAATTTAAGAGCTGTGGTTTTTTTCACTAGATTACAGCTACACCTGCTTCTCAATTACCTGTGATATCAGAACAACAAAGTGGCCTTGTTTCCAATTTTGTTTTATTCCTTATCTTTGAGATATGAAAGATATGTCAGGAGGCTAAAAGAGCTGTGTGTCAAAGAAGGCCCACATAGTTCTGATGCAACTTGGGTTAGTTTTTAACCTTCATAGCAGCAGTCTTAAAAAGAATGTAAGATTTGACAAAAGGAGTTTGCAGACATCAGCCGGCACATGAAATCATATGATACGTGTCACACTAAACCCTCACAGCCTCCACTGGAACTTGTGCCTTTTTTCTTCCCTTCTTTCCTCATAGAGATGAAGTCACCCTGATAAACTTGTCTCTCTCCCCCCCCCACCCCCGCTCCTTTTTTTTTTAGTCCGTAGAGGCCTTTATGTTTTTCTAATAATTGGCAGCAGAGGTACAATTTTTCCTCTCTTTTAAGTGATGAATAGTTGGCCATAGATCAAAGACAAACCCTTGTGGTTTTCTGGCTGCCACAAAAGGGCGTTGGAATTGGCAGAGATCCCAGCTGCTTAGTGATAGGCATGTAGATGAGGTGCCAAGTGTAGGGGTCAGTGGCAAAGTGTCTGTACACATTCTTCATCTGAGCTAATCTGGTTTCCTTTTGTGTGTGTGTGTGTCTATTTCAGGCCAACAGCAGGTTGAAGCAGATTGAAAAGGAATACAGTCAGAAGTTGGCCAAATCTTCACAGGTAGGCAACATGAAAACAAAAACCTCAAATTAGTAAGGTTGGTTTGGAAACTTAAAATGAAAAAGGTATTTACTTCTGTTCTAGAACTTTATTTTTCTTATGTCCAAAACTCCTTGGTACTCCTCCAAAATCAAATATCAATTGCCTTTCCCAAATTTTATTACTTTTTTTAAAAAAAACAGAAAATTAAACTGATCAATTTAAGTTTTTTTTTAGGTTGCTGTTTCTTAGCTGTTGGGAGGCAGATTCTGCCAGGAGCATAAGCACCATTGACTCCCTCTGCGATTCAATGAAAACTGAGGCAAAATTGGCTCTATATTCAGGCCTCCATAACCGTGCATCTTGTAAAAACAGCAGAGGTTGCTTGCATAACCATAAAGTGTATAGGCTATTACAAGGCAGTTCTTGGCCACATATCTGATGACAGGATTTGAGCCCAGCTATGCAGTTTTGATATTCACCATTTGTAGGGCTTAAACCAATCCAATAATTTTGCTGAATTCTGGCACAGCTTTTTTCCAGCCCAAAACATTTTAAAAGAATTCTAGATTACATCATGACATAAAAGCTAACTGCTTTTTCTTAATTGAGGGAGTTTTTATTCATTAACGTAAAATGTTTTTTTATGACCCTTGACATGGGAACTGAAAATGAATATTCAATTTACCCATACAGTTTAAGGCCAGGCATACCCTTGGGGTAGGGGAAGAAGAGGGATTGACCTAAGATACGCAATTTCAGCTTCACGAATAACATAGCTGAAGTCAATGTTTCTCAGGTCCACTTACCTGGGTGTCCTCACAGCGGCGAGTTGACTGCTGATGCTCCCCCATCGACTCCGCTTCTACCTCTCACGGTGGTGGAGTTCCAGAGTCAACGGGGAGACCACTCAGGGATCGATTTATTGCATCTACACTAGACGTGATAAATCGATCCCCGATAGATGGATCACTACCCACTGATCCAGCGGGTAATGTAGACTTGGCCAAAGTAAATAAAAAAAATGGTGGTTGTAAGCGATTCTTCACAATTGCTTTTGAGTACTTTAAACCTTCATTTTAACTTGCACATAGTATTGAAACTTAGGCTACATCTACACTGCAGACTTCTTCTGCTGGACCAGCTATGTTGATCGGAGGAATGAAGAGGTGACCGAGATAGCTAGTCCTGCAAAACTCTCTAGGGTAGATGCAGTTACATTGTTAAAATGACGCTTTTACGGGTATAGCTTCCTTTGCTTGATGTGGGAGGAGGTAGTGATAGAATAAATTATACCAGTAAATGCACAGCTCTGTCTCTATAAGCTTCACCAACACTAGGAGCACTTAGCTAGTGTAGTATATTGGTACAGCATACCAGTAAAATGCTTTTAGTGCATGGTTTTAGACAATGGTAGAATATATAGAAGCAATTGAAGGTTAAAATTTTAATAGTGTAAAAACTATCATTAGGATTTGCATGTAGCCTTCATTCTTCTCTGAGAAGCAAGAGTCTCACAACCACAAATGAAGCCTTGAGTTTGGTTATAAAGGTTTATTCTCAGCAAAAGTAATATTGGTCAAATATTCCCTTAATGCCAGCAAATATAAGGAATATTTCTAGGGCCAACATACTAAGCAATAACATGGACGTTATAAATCATCTCTTTTACTATTAATCCAGAAACATGTTGCAATTTATTAATAGTAATGAGTCTTAATTTCTACCTTCAAAAGTCTTTCTTTTCAAAGGAATGTCGCCAAAACTGTGGACATAAATACTGTGGTGGGATATCATAGTACTCTGTCTGCTGCACTAAAAATGTAGGGCACTATACATGTATCAAAAAAATTTGTAAATATGTTTTATGTAGTTATTATGTCTAGGTAAATAATATGCATTTCTAAAATGATCTAAATGCGTATTTTCTGTGCATGCATTTACAAGAAAGTGAGATGAATGACTAGAATGCCAACTTTAAAAACTTCCTGAGAGACTTTTTATAAAATCCTCTTGCATTTGTTATGTCACCATGAAGAGAAATAAAAAAGAATACAAACCTCAAAAAGAGATTGATATAATCCAGGCAGTTTGACATCAGTGTAAAGAGATTCAGTCATAAGACTGACGTTCCATTAACTACTAACTCTGTACACCTTGCTATGTCTATTGCAGGTGGGGGATATCTAAATGGCTTTGAATATGTAAAAGGTATAAACAGCAAAAAGGCAGAGAAATAGCTTAGGATGTTACAAAAAGAGTATATGAGTAATAAGGAATAAAACTGTGAAATTAAGATAATGAAAATTTAAACTGAAGATCAGGACAAACTTCATAGTAATGAAATTTATTAGACTGTGGAATAGTTTCCCAAGAGAAGTGGTTTGAGACCCATTTAGTGAAACTGGACATTACATTAACAAATATACAGTAAGGAATGCCCTTTATTACAGGGGTTGGACTAGCTGACCCAATCAATCTTTTACATTTCTACTTTTGGTGATTCTGTGGCAACCATTGTAAGGGGTTTCTAAACAGTGGCTGATTTTACAAACCATACATTGTATGCTACAGTTATTTGACACAATGGGTGAGTTAAAGATGGGGTTTCATTCTAAATTTCTTTACTTTTGTGGGTTTGAATCAGACCCTTAGTGTTGTTTGAATATATTTTTAGTAGCTTAACATTAATAATAGGTCATTTATAACTTTCATTTGGTTATGTTGCTGACATCAGCCTAATCTTACTGTGGCCTCTTGGAATATTCACTTTTAACACCCACACAAAGAAGATATTCCCGGAAATTCTCTCTGAAGTTTATACAAAATAAACAATTAGATTTTTTGTCCTGAGAATTACTGACCAAAGCAGTTCCTTGTCTCTCAACTTTTGTCAAGAATTTCTTAAAACAATTTTTAAACTGCTTATGTATGTCCAGGTTCTTAACCCAGTAAACTTCAAATAGAGGAAGTCTAACCAGTCTATGCTCTCCTACTGCTGCATTTTAACCAACTTATTATTTTTGTTACCCTAAATAAAATGAACAAAATTCAGCACATACATAGTGATATAACTACCTATTGGTTGGAAATGGCAAAGTAATGTAATTTATACTTATTTGGTATTTTCCATTTACATTTGTTACCACCCTCTTCTACTTCTGTTTTAAATACCTGGTAAATTCCAGATCGGTGCTAATTTTCTGACCCAGACTAACATTTATATAGCTGCTGAGCTCAGACTACAGACTTTTATTGGAGTTGATTTGCTCAGATTAGCTCTACACTTGTGCCCATTGATTTTACTAGTTTAAAAAGGCATCTCAGTACTTAAATATAGAACTGAATATTTCTAAAGGACTGGATGGCAAGTTCTTGAATAGGTTCTTATATTACTCCATACCATCTGGTCATTTATATTCTTTTTTACTTTTTTAAAAATAATTTCCTTGTTACTGCAGGTGCCTAATTATACTCAAATAATGTAAAACTTAATTTTCCAAATAAAGGAGAACATTTTTGATCATTTATCATTCTTGATATTGCCTTTCTCTTAATTTACATTTGTATTTTACAGAAGTTACTGACATTTATACTCCACAATGTTCCCTACTCATGTAGATGCAGGAATTAGAGATTCCTCCAATATCCATGCCCTTATGTTTTCACAGATGATTAGTTTCCCCTTTTAAAAATTATGAAAGCATTAAGTCTAAGCAGTTGTCACTTAAATAAGAGTTCAGTGGGATACTGTCCATATGAAACTGGATACTGATAAAGGTTTAGATTATTAACAAATAATATAATAACACTACAAAATAAGTAGTGTTAATTTTGCAATTATGTCATTTGTATATTTTGGCATTTCTGTCTGTTGTAACTGAAACTGGCTGGATCATTTCACTTTTTATTTATAGTCTATCTCACTTCCTGGTTTTCATCCACTAGCAAACCATGGAAATGAATTCACAATACAGTCATTAAAAAATTACTTCCCTTCTCTTCTCCCCATGATTCCAATATTTTTATTTAAAAATATTTTATAACCTTATTGATAATCATATCAGATATAGATCTGAAATCTCCAATTTTTCCCCTAAATAAATTAAGTAGTGTGGCCTTAAAATAGTTGTTTCTTTACAGTCTAGGGGCCCAGTCCTGCAAACATTGAAGCATGTTTGAATAGTACAGTTATCATCACTGGACTATTCATATGCTTAAGTGTCTTCAGGATTGGACTCTATGGCCCTAATAGAGCAACATAACTTTAATCACATAAGTAGTTGCATTGATGTCAATGGTCTGCTCTTGTGCTTAAAGTTAAGCATGTGCTTAAGTGCTTTGCTGGATCAGGACACTTGTGTCCAAGCATAGCATTCTATTCTTTTAAGGATGGCTTAATATGGCTTTCAAATTTATTGTTAAATAAAATACATTCCTCCCAACAACACAGGAATGTCCTGTCAAGTTTAACATTTCATTTAAATATGTAAAGTACAACTTTTTCTTATCTACAGTATTAAACTATGATGTACCTTTCAAACAAAGAACTATTAGCATATTTGTTTCTGTGTTCTTTAATTGTTACAGTGCAGAAAGGTCTGAAGCCTTCCTAAAAATCCCAACAAGTCATTCCAGTGAAGTGGAAAACTGGAAACATCTTACATGTTTGAGATCACAGATGTGCTTTGTCTCTTGATGAGTAAATATTATGGAATGTTATAGTGGAAAACTCTTCCAAATATTTTGTGTTCAGCAGTTTTATGCCATTCACAGTTTTATTATATTCCTTTTCTCTGTGTGGAATTTTATGCTTTCCAGTGTGTAATATGTTAATTTAAAATATTTAGTTTGAGCAGTGGAGTTTGCCAACTCCATTCTTATGTCAAGTATAAATACATGCAAAATACATGCCTCTCACTGAACAAGGAGTTTTAGCATGCTGTTTTCTTTTTAGATCGTAGCTGAACTTAAGAAAACAATTTCCTCTCTGACAGAGGAGAGCAGCCTGCAGCAGCTTGCTGCAGAAAGGCGGCTCCAGGATGTTGTACAAAAGTTTGAAGATGAGAAGCAGCAGATGATTAGAGATAATGACAGAGCAATCAAGGTAATCTGCAGAGTTCAGTCATTGATGCTACTAGCTGTTTTTATATAATTAAAATTTGAAATCATGGCAGTAGGCAAATAAGTGCAGGTATCATTCTTGTTCATACAGCATTGGGTAATTGCATTCACTGGACTTTGACTTTGATGTGTCCAGTCACTCAGTCTGACTTTTCTCTAGCAGATCATATGCCTGCATAAAAAGTCACTTTTTGGCAAGTCCAATCCATTTGTACAAAGCAAATGTTTGAAACTACCTTGTTCTTTTTCTTGGAGGCCTAGTTTAAGATATTCTCATATAAACTCATTCATATATTTAAACATGCTTTCAGCATGATTCTGTACGTATCTATAAATATTGGTCTCAGATCCACAGCTGCTGTAAATCAACACAGCACCAGTGACTTGCAGAGCTACACTAGTTTGCTCTAGCTCAGAATTGGGCCCCACATGCTCAACTTCTGAATTAAGACTGTGATTCAACAAAATATCCATTGCCAAATTTAGCACATGTTTAAGAGGTTTGTTAAATGGGAATGGAATTAAGCATGTCTTTAAATGTATATTCTTTTGTACCAAACTCTTTCATTATATTTCTGTATAATGTAAAAATAATAGTTACATTCTCCAGTCTCTTTTTTCTTTTCTTTTTTAAGCTTTGAAAACCTGCCATTTTTATATTTTTTGACACACTAAGCAATGTATCTCTGGTGATCTTGAGACAGTCTGATTCCCAGTGACTTCAGAAATGATGCCTACATATGCAACAGTTCATTTTTCCTGGCTTTTGGCGCTCAGGTGGTGGGAAGTTTGTCAAAGCATTTTCCTCCTTTAGAACATAATAGAGCAGATGAGTTTCTGAACCCAGCAACATTTAATCGATGAGAGTCTGCACCTAAAATTCATAAATAAACATAGTTTAAAAGGAGAAACCTCTTCTTCCTGTGTTTGTAAGAAAGACTTTTGTTTGTTTTAAACAATAAAGCTGTTTTGCTCGGGGAAGGGGCTTGGGCTATATAGGAAAGCACTACAGAAGTTTACCTATCAGAACCAGGATACAGCTGATCTTGAACTCCATATTTAAATAATTTTCATAAATAAATTCACATTGGCATTACGATCTTGTCTGCACAATGTTCCCTTTCACTTTGTTTTCATAAATTGTTTAATGATATTTTTCCTGTATATGTATGTAAAGGGAAGAAAGTTTTCTTTGCTATCATTCTCTAGTCTCTTCTGTTAATGGTGTCAGTATATAGAGGTTGATCGTAACCTCTTATGTAATCTGATTATTACAAGTAGCTCTTATTAGCTCAGTGACCCCAAAACTGAGCATAGTTAAGGCACGTGTTACAATTTTTTGGACCATCATTTAGAAATAAATTAAGAAAGCTATATGTATTAGTAGTAGTCTAGTCAAGAGCCTTTCACCTTAAAAGTGACTTTTTGAATGTACAAGAAACCCTATGACTTCAAAAGGTGCTCTAAATTGTCCAAAATATGCATATATTAAACAATTCTCATATATTATGTGCCCTAGAATGGCATATGTTGAAAAAAAGTCTCTGAAAATGCTTATCTATTTTTTTCTGAGGATTTGATACTTTCCTGCAGATTACACTGTTAAACTTATTGCAAGATCAAGTAATTTATTTTACCAATCTAGTAAAAATGGAAGAATGGGAAATAATTGAGTGGCTACTAAATATCAAACATTAATAATTGAATAATTATATGACATCCTTCTTAAGTGAATCCTTTACTCTGTGTGCATTTATCATATATTTCATCTTTAATTCTCAGGAGCAAAAAATATAAAATGAAAAAAAGAATGGATAATGTAACCAAAAGGGGCCAAAGAGGAGTTCTGCACAGTGCTGCAGTGCTGGATCCTCAGGAACTTTTGAGATATCACACTGCTAGCATATTCCACGAGAGCCCTTTCAAGTGTTTTACACAGTTCTGGAGCTCTGTTTTAGCATTACTAATACCTCACTGGAAACAGCTCCTTCTTTTAAAGCCCTTGTACTGATGAAGGAGCCTTACCATAAGGACAGAAGACTAAACAGAGACTTCCAGTTATGGAGAACTGCTGTAAAACTTGCCTGGAGGCATAGAAAAGAGGCTTTTAAAGCACTGATCACTTAAGTACATTTCAGAACCATTCATATGCTTATGGTTAAGCATGTGCTTAAGTGTTCTGCTGGATAAAGGCCCTAGCCCCCGATTTGTGTTTAGAGCATAAAGTTGTTCATTTGTGAAAGTAGGTCTCAGAAATCTAGCCTTTGTCACTTCACTTGCCTTATTATATATAGTGATGTAGAAGAGCTTTAGAGATAAAGAAGCATTTTATAGATGATATGAAATACATTTTTCAGAAGACTGTTGTCAGAAACAGGTATTTGCTATAGATAGCATTGTTGATTGAAACTAACATTGAGGAACAGAAAGGCTGCAATCTCCTTTATCTGAATTAGGTGACATCCCATGAGACCTTTCAATTACTATTACCTTTTAAAGGAAGAACATTCTTGAAGAGAGGCTGAGTTGCTCTGAGACGTTTCTTGAGTGGTCACTTGAGTGATTTCCAAACAGGGATTTCACAGCAGATGAATTTGCTTCCATTGATGATGAGAAAACCTTCTGCCAGACACACAAAATAAGAAATTAAGTGAAATTGACACAAAGAGAAAACATTTCTCTTCATTAAAAGTAAAGTTTTATATGTACCTTCCCCACAGTCTGAAAAACAAAAGGGTTTTATGCAGTAATTCTGCATTTCTCCTTAAATTCTAGATTGTCTACTATCCTACCAAGTTTCTACCAAAATATCCTTATTTTTGAAATATAGCCATTTAATCAATCTTGTTTTCCTTATACCATCAACATAGTAGTGCAATTCAGCTTTAGGTCTGTCACAAGGTGCCACTGGCCCTTTAAGAGGGAGCAGGACTCGTGCACCCTGTGCCCGGTCTGCTGATCCCAGTCCGGGTTAAAAGAGGGCACTTGGGCCTACTGGAGAAGAAGAGGATTCATCAGAGCCTGGGAGTTGCAAGAACAGGAGTAGTGAGAAGAAGTAAAAGCGGGGGAGGAAGACCCTGGGAGCTGTAACCCAGAGTGGACCAAGGAACTGTTTTTTGTTTGTTTTGCCTATACTGGGAAATAGCCTGCCAGAAAAGAGATTCTGGGTGTGGCAGTGAGTCCTTTGGAGCTGAGGAGATAGCCAGCTTGCTACAAGGTCATGTTCACATCCAGTGATTTGTTGGGTAATCAAGTTCATTAAGCTAATATTTTCAGAATTCAGTGTCTAATGTTAAGCACCTAAAGAAAAGTGGCCTGATAAAATACTGAATATCTGACAAATGTGGGCTATATATTTAGGTGACTAATTACCGACGTATGGTGTCTAATTTTGGCCTCAACTTTGACATAAATAGCTTCATCAAAGATTTATTGATGCTTTATTGTGCAAAGAACTTAAATTCAGTCAGCACATAAAACATTTACTGTCTTTCATGATTTGCGTTTTGTTGTTATGTTTTTACCTCCTCAACAGTAACTTTATGTATGTATCTTTACATGTATAAGGGATATATGTATTTTATATAGGTGTATGCTATCATATTTTTTCCCCTTATGCCCTTTTCAAGATCCCAGCCTGAGTGGATATGTGTTGGGTATATAATATGAGGTATAAAAAGCCTTCCATCCTAATAATTCTAGATACTATATAAAAACATACAAACTGGGAAAATATCCAGTATATCATACCTGCTTGCTTGAATCATATGTTACTACCAATCCAAAAAATGGATTGCTATTAATAAAACACAGATATTATCCTAGGACCACTCTTATTCCTAATCCACCCTTGGCAAAAACTAAAAAAAATACCCCCAAAACCTAAGCACTGTGCCCTTAAAGTCAGTTAGTTTGGGCTCTTGCAGATTAAGGAAGAAATTGAAATCTGGAATTACAAATGCCTACAGAGAAAACCTTACAACTAGAGCTATGTAAATAACTGATTCTTTGATTCATTGGCCATTATGTCTGCTTCCCCATTTTATACATTGGGATAATACTGACATTGCAAAGGTTTTTGTGAGGCTTTAGGCTGGGATTTCAGAATGTGCCTAAGGGAGTTAAGCACCTAACTCCTACTGAATTTCAGTGGGATTTCAGTGGCACCTAATTTTCTTAGACTACTTCTGAAATTTCAGCCTTAATTCCTTACATTTTGTGAAGTGCTCTGGGATCCTTTAATGGAAAGTGCTTTCGAGCTGCAAAATTGTTTTTCAAGGATTTTAAGGGGGCAATTAATGCTTAGGTGGAGTCTCCACATCTCAAAATGGGCTCTAAACATACATTAACATTGGAGAGCACAAAGTGGGAAAAGTAGAATTGAATAAAAAATACATTCTGTTTTCCTTATAAGGAGGAACTCCTATTTTATGCAGGTTTTTGTCACTGACTCAAGGTTTCTGTTGAGAACTCTATCTACCTTAATTAATATTCATAAGGTTGGGCAAAATCTCATTAGCATGTTGTGATCTGGTGGCAAAGTATTTCAGGGCAACACTCAATTTGTATTTCACCCCATTTAACACCAAATTGCTGTCTGTTAATAAATGGGACTCCAAGGTTTTTTAAAAAATAATGTCTTCTGGCGTTATCTTTTAGTTTAAATAATGATAAAAGACCATTTTCCTTCAGTGTTCCTTTACTACTTTAAGAAAAAAAATGCAGATCCATATTTTAGTTATAAATAAAGAGCCAAAAGAGAAAGGGTTGTACTTAGAACACCAGTAGATTTTTTTAAAAAAAATCTGTACTTCTGTGCGCATTATATATTGTTTGCATCCACCACCATTTATTTTCTGGGTATTGTCACATCAGGGGACAGGAAAAGAGTTGTGTCTGACGCATATGCTAGTCTGAGGGCGTGTCTACTCAGGAAAATTTCGAGGCATACCAGAATAATTACTT
The DNA here is from genome assembly GCA_007922305.1 of Dermatemys mawii. NCBI lineage: Eukaryota > Metazoa > Chordata > Testudines > Dermatemydidae > Dermatemys > Dermatemys mawii. Next base: position 19,571,791 of record ML677373.1, read on the forward strand.
TGCTATAGTTACACTGATATAGGTCCCTGAGCGGACACTATTCACTTCTATTCTTGGGATTTATATTGGTAAAATTATAGTGGAATAATTATTCCAATATAGCTATGCTGGAGATTTCCCCATGCAGACAAGCATTGAGTTTGTTGGTTTAGCGCTTGGATTCCCAGTCTGTCTTCTAGCCCAAGACTCCTGCACATCTTGTACCAGTCTGCAACAAGGCTGCATGGCTGGCTGTATGCCCTTCTTTTTTTATTTGGATAATCCTCTCTTCTCCTTTGCCCTTTCATGTTTGATTCCTTCTTAAAATAAAACAAATTATTTTAAGCCTTAGGGTATTTAAAGCATTCAGAATATTTCTGTTAGGGCGCCTGACACCTTATTTCCAGAACATAGTTGGCAAAAAATGTACCTGTAGTATTTACAAACCTGTCACAAATGCTGAATGCTGGATCAGCCATGCTTTTTAAAACCTCATGAATATGTTAATTTTTCCTGTAGTTCTGTTTTCTTATGAACCATACTATGTTTATTAGCATATAGCAGTTGTAATTGTAAATAATGTTTCACCTTATTATAAGAAACATGTCTAAGCTCTTCAGTGAGCTATGGAAAACATTGACTTAGTCATTTGGAAGCCTTCTAAAGCATTTGTCCTCAGCATACATCTTAGACTGTCTCTGTAGCACTCTGTAATGTGAGAGGTTCAGGGCAAGCCAGGCTGTGTTTGTGTGTTTCTTTATATTCCAGGTAATGTCTAGAAGTTGCATGCAAAACTGGCATCTCGTGCTAGGCACTGCACGAACACAGAGATGTGTTTTGCCGCAGGGAGCTTACAATCTAAATTAACAAGATAAAGGGTGGAAGAAAGGAAGTGTTAATGCTTTGGGGAACTAGTACAGTGAAATGTAGTGATTTGCCCAAAGATACACAGTGAGTTTGTGGCCATATCGAGTATAAACCCAGATCTCTTGTGTTCCTGTTCAGTGCCTTAACCCCAAGAGCATTCTTCACCTCTCTGAAGCAAGTTTCAGGAACCAAGCAACATTAAATCTACATGTAGTGTCCTATCATTGCAGTGAGTTTGGAAATGGTCGTGGTCCTTTTAACAGAAAAAAATATGTAAAATCAACATATACATATTTCAAAATTCTAGTAGATCTAGTCAAACTTAATGGAGAATTGTGAAAACTTCAGTGGTTTGAAAATTAAAAATATTCAACATCATTTACTATACAATTTATTAGTCTCAGAAATGATGCTGCAAGATTGCATTATGTTGTAAGTTATGAGAGGGGTACTTTGGAAGCCATGACTATTTCTGCTATCATATAGTCTGCAAAGTGTTTTATCAAGTATTGATTCATTAGCTAGCTATATTTGTCACCTGTAGTGCTGATTATTATCTGCTATTGGAAGTTTTCCCTGAAAATTAGATGTTGGAAGCACAGTTAAGAAACAAGAAATTTTCCAAGTATTTTGCTTAATTTTGTAAGAAAGCCCAGGAAAGCAAATGATGTATCTGAATAATGATCTCCTGCTGCTACATAAATGCTGAGGTGAAACAGAGGCATTTATCAAAAGAAAACATTGAGTCGGGGCACACTGAAAGACATCCTCTGGATTTGTTCTGTTTCAGTGATTCTATTTCCAAGATACCAAATGATCAATAATGAAGAGGACAAACACATCAAGTCTTGGGAGGATATTAGTACAGTAGATTTACACTTGTGCAATGTGCCACTTTTGAGAGACTTATTTAGAAGGACTTTTTCCCTGCTTCGTACTCAAATTACTCCTTTTAGAAAATGACTGTTTTTATTTTTAAAAGTTGGTTGATTATCTGAACGTTTTATTTTTAAGACAACACTTTTATCAGAACTGCAATTAGTTGTCCACCATTTTTTCTGCCGGGGATCTGTATGTAACCATGAAAGGTGCTCATTTAATAGCTCAGGAAAGAGATAAAGCACACTTAATGACAATTAGAGAGACAAGGTGAATGAAGTAATATATTACCAGCTTCTGTTGGTGAGAGAGACAAGCTTTTAGGCTTCACAGAACCCTTCTTCAGGTTAATGTCGGAGCTATGTGGGAAATGTGATTCAAACCTATTTTGGTGAGTCTACCAACAGCAATGAGAAAGTAGTTGAATCTTCATCCAATTCAATTCTTTACCCTCTTGTTAAGTATGCCAAAAAGTTTGCCAAACTGTGTTAAAAAAATGTAGCTGGGAACACTGGAACATTTTACATGTTCACCATTCCCTTTGATGCTCTGTGTGTCTAAGGAGATGAAAATGTAATGGCTGTTGGTTCAGAATATTGTGGTGATGATGTAACTGGCAAGCTATGAAAGAATTACTAAATGCAAGCAATGTTTAGTGCATAAATGAAGACATCCATCACAGCTTTTTGTACCTATAACTTTTTCTTTTATGTCAAATGAGCATTGAGTTGCCTTCTTATCTGGTGTGCGTTGATGCAGTAAGATTGTAACATTGTTGAGTATCTGTGTTTTGACTATCCTACATAACATATCTGTTCTGTTCTTCATCCAGTAAGAAACCACTTTACTCATAATTATTTTTATGTGTAAAGTTTACTGTGATTTTTGTAAGTTAGCTAAGGTGGTTGTTTCTGTTATCTGTACCCATAAGAAAAAATCAACAATTCATCTGCTGTAGTCGACACTAATTTCCTTTCTTTAAGCCATCTGGCTAGAACATGTTTTATTGTTTTTAGTGGTTCTGCATACAGAAAAATGCCAAATTCTGTCAATCATTAGAAGTCTCTTTCTGAGATGAATGTGCAATAAGATTCTCTATAGGAATCTCTAGTCCATTTAAATTACTTTTGTAGCTAAACATTGCCCTAATGGGCAATTTGACATAGAGACCCCTCCTATAGTTGTATAGGATATTTATTAGTCATAACACAACATTTTCTAGCTCTGTATTTAATTTGTAACTTCAGTTTTTTAATAAAAATATCATTACAGTGGGTTTTTTAAACAAGGAAGGCAGTATTTGAATAGACTGCAAGCCCCAAAAAATCAAATCTTGAACCTCAGCCCTATAAAATGGTCATGGTCATGAAAATTTACCAGCCCAATCACAGTATCTGCTGCCCACACTTCATCATGAGAAAAAGACCCAGTGATATTTTCCCAGCAAATAAAGTTATTCATCCCAAGGGAGTGGGTGAGTAAAATTTATAAGGTTTTTATGGTCTATCCCAAAGATTTTCTGTTTTTCACATTATAATGGGCCACATTTTGAAGTCCTTCCTCTGTCAATATTTTCATTTACATAAGTAATAGTTTTTCCTCAATGGAGATGGTGTGTGGACTTCAGGATTTGGCCCAAGATTATTGATTTTAGGAGAAAGAACTATGTTTCAGCTAAGCTGCTGCCTTGAGTCTATTTTCTTGGATGTCTTAAAAGTCTGTCTTGGCACATAAAAGGTAGGAAGGAGAAATATTGTTCTCTTGCGAGGAGAGGACAAAAAGCAATGAGCTTAAATTGCAGCAAGGGCAGTTTAGGTTGAACATTAGGAAAAACTTCCTAACTTTGAGAGTGGTTAAGCATTGGAATAAATTGCTTGGACAGATCAGTAGAATCTCCATCACTGGAGATTTTTAAGAGCAGGTTAGACAAACACCTGTCAGGGATGATCTAAATAATACTTAGTCCTGCCTTGAGTGCAGGGGATTGAACTAAAGACTTCTCGAGGTCCCTTCAAGTCCTACAATTCTATGATTCTATAATTCTGTGATTCTATGAACTGTGTCAGAGTGAAAACAGCGGTTCTTTCAAGTTGAAATAAAAGTTTACTTTTAAAGCACAATTATCTAATTTAATTGAAATTTTAAAAAATTCCCTGTTGTCTTTGATGGTAATACACATTCCTGTTACAGAAAATATACAAATGCATGCAGCACAAAGTCTTCTCTTCAGAATTGCATGGTTTCAAATCTACAGCCAGTCAGGCAATGTGAATTGCTGAGCATCTGTAAGCTCTTTATAATGTCATTGACATGCTTTCTGAGACAAAGAACTGAGTCATCATTTTTTCCTGCAGCTAGCTTTGCGCTCTGGCATGTCTCTTGACTTTTCATGTCTCAGCACATTGAAGAACTTATCATAGCCAACAGCGAAATCATACTTACAAGTTTTCCAGAGGCTAAAACTGGTACTTGCCTTCTATCTGAACTGCACTCCACTATTCCCCAGCAGCTCTTGAAGTTGTATTTTCACTTGCTTTTGCATTATTGTTGTCTTCTTCAACATTTTGCTTTTCCTACTTCATTCATTGCCAGTTCCGGGAGGGGAGGATCCAAAATTGTATCTACCAGTGCAAAGATTATGAAAGATAAGAAAAAGATCTGTAAATATAAATTTCTGCTAGTTATTGCAGTTTTAGTTAATGGCTTAGTATATGCTAATTGTACTATGGAAGAATGGGAAAAGAAAGCTAAAAGAACCCAGAAGGTCACTGCTTTTAGTAGTTAAAACCTTAAAATTTAAATATTGTGGGCCAAGCTCACCTTTAGTGTAACCATTGGAGTGTCTTTGGCTCTAAGCTATTAACAGTATGTGAATAAAAAGTCATAGTATGACTACTAACTAAAACAATATGCTTGAGATACATGTGTACACTTTAACCAATGAACCAATAAAGAAGGGTAGAAAAAAAGTGTTTTAAAAAGTGCAATATAAGGAAATTAGTTTCTTAAAAGCTGCCACTTGGGGGAAAATAATAGAATAGTCCATTTTCTGTTCCCTGCACTTCAGAGAAGATCTGCTCTCCCATGTGCACTGGGATACACATGCTGGGGAGAACGCTAGGTTTGGAAAGAGAGAATTGAGGGGGAAACCCAGAAACCATGTTTCAGACAGCCTTTGTGTCAGGGATAGGTTCTGAGAGGAAGAACTCTTGCTCAAAAATCTGTGACTTTGCTTTAAAAAAAAAAAAAAAAAAAAAGATAAAGTATCTAATGTTCCCAAAACACAAGGTACCTGTAAAACAGTCTGTGCATAGCACTCTGTTGACTTTCCAAGGGTTGTTCTTTATTCCATTTCCAATGACTTTCTGGAATCCTGCCTTCTTCCTTCTCTTTTCTGGAACTGCCTCGACTTGGAGGCTCTTCCAACAGTGTAGGTGGAAACACAATATGCATGAACTATGTGCTCACCAGCAAAAGGTCGCTGAAGCAAATAAACATCTTCAAAGCAAACTTTCCATAAGGTCACAAACTTTTATTACTCCGTAGGTACAAGTGAAAGCTTGGCACAATAACACAGGTTACAGGTTTTAGCAAATTAACATGGGGGCCAGGTTTAGTTATCAACATATATTTCAATACTTTTTGTTATAACTGTCCCCACCTAAGGGTGAGATAAACTAATACCATATTACACTGGAGTATTCCAAAAGAGAAAGAGACATGCAACACACATGCACAATTTACAATGTTATTTTGTGTAACAAATTATTTGCAAACTTTTTCATAGTAATTTAGGCTGTAATCCTTTGTTGACTAATCAGGATGGTATCTGATGAATGGGTACATGAAAAATGTCTTGCTAAAGTTTTTATTGACTTAAGGTATATTCAGATTCCCTTTCAGCATTTTCTGCTGGCACAATAGTTCTGCTTATGATTCTGAACCTCAAAAAGATCTAGTATGAAGGGGCAAGAAACACCAAAGCTAGTGTTACAGCAGGCTTTACCGTGCATGCAAAGTTCTCATGAATTTAGTCACAACTTAGTAAATAACAAAAAGCATGACAAAAGAGAACAAACCATGTTTCTTGAAATGATAAATACATACGAGAATAGAATGATCCTTATTAACATGAATATTTGTTGTTTATTATGCTAATTTCCTTCTTTTTTTTTTAAGTATAGATAGGGGAACTTTTGCATCTCTGATACGACTGAGTTGTAACTGTTGACCAATTGTAAATTTTTAATGGTGACCATTGTACTTTAAGGCGCAAGATTGACATCAGCAATGCGTGGCCACAGTCATTGTCTTGTCATTCCTGGAAGGTATTGCCTTTATTTTTCGGGACATACAGTTCCCTTAGCATTAAAGGATTAGTTACTGGGAAATACTAAAAGAGAGCAGCCTTATCTGCCATATATCTGCCACTTTCTCACGTGAGTGGAGTTTCGAATAAAGGCACTTTCCAAATTATAGTACAGTACTTGCAAGGAAAAAAGTATGCAAGAACTTTTATCTTTGTATTCAGAAGATCAGTTGGAAAAATCCCCCAGAGAGGCTAGGAGGGGACCCAACTTCTGCTTTTCTTAGGCCTGGGCTACACTAGCAGGAGGGTTCGAACTAAGATACTCAAGTTCAGGTACGCTATTTGGGTAGCTGAAGTCGAAGTACTTTAGTTCGACTTACCTGACCATCCCCACGGCGGCAGGTCGACCGCAGTGGCTCCCCCGTCGACTCCGCTTACTCCTTTTGGCGAGCTGGAGTTCCGGAGTTGACGGGAGCGCTTTCAGGGATAAATTTATTGTATCTAGGCGAAACGCGATAAATTGATCCCCAAAACATCAAACACTACCCACCGATCCAGCAGGTAGTGTATCCCTATCCTTAGTCAGACTTGAGTGGCATGAAGCAGCAGCTAAGTCAGACTTCAGAAGATACAAATGTATGGAGTGTAAAGGTTTGATTTTACAAACTTCTTTCTAATTAGCACAATTTTAAAAAAACTGCAAGTTCTGGCATTGATTTTTCTCATGGTTTCATGCTCAGTAAAAGCGGCATTTTCATCTTGCAAATAGGTATCAAGCCAGAAGCTTACAAATACTATCCCCAGCAGCTGACATTTCCTATCAATGTTAAAAATGCACTCTTTATTTTCTCTCTATCAGCAAGCATTCTACAGTCTCCATAATCAGCTAGGAACTGTTTTACTTAGCCAAACTTCTCCTGGAAGAACCAGCTCATTTTAGGTGAACAGTATTATTAGCCCCACAGATAATTTATATTTAACCCAATTACTGTGGTTTTGAGAATGAAACTGCATGAAGCAGTTCAGCTGCCTAGAAAATGTCCAGGGACTAAGGTAATAACATTGCATTACCAGTCAGCCCCAATCTGTCTTCGTCATCAAGGGAAGGAGTTTGATTTGTCCCTTGGTGGATATTTTATTCTTCATAAATTAGCCAAAATATCACCAAAGGCCAAAACAGAAGTAGACCCTATGAGATATTTTAAGTAATATTTTGACAAGAAAAAGGGTATTTTCATTTGTCTGGTACCCCTGGTTCCCTTTTGATGCCCGGGAGATCTGTAATGTCTTCATACAGCACTAGTATAAACCATATGCGAAATAATGAAGGTAATAATTAATTTGTAATATAATTTAATAAACAAGATGGTCTGGGCCCTGTCCTGAGCAGTGCTGAGCCATCTGTGACTTCCACTGCCTTCAGAATGGGGACCTCAGTGCATGTGCTCAATGGCTGTTAGAGGCCCAGTGCATCCTTTCCTGTGGGAAAACCCACTGGAAGAGACCTATGAGGAGACCTTAGCACGGAAACCCACCTGGAGTTTGTCACAAATTATTCCATGGAAATGGTGACAGGGAAACGGAGGATTTTCCCTCCTATCAAATGGGCAGTAGTTCTGCCCCAGAACCCAGCAAGTCTCCTGAGCTCTGCTGTCGGGAGCTCTCCTGGCCACAGTTGTCACTGGGAGCATCCATTAAAGGGGTGTAAGTCCAGGTTCAGCTGTGTGGATTGGGCCATGAGAGAAGAATTGCAGTCTGGAGCGCTATTATTTTGTCAGTATATTTGCCAACAGACTGATTAGTCCACCATCTTCCAAACCAGCCTGCTCCACTTCCAGCCCCAGCCTCACCATGTCTCCATCCTGTGTCCCCGTGCAGTTTTCATCCTTGGAGAGTCCCATGAAGGGAAATGTCCCTACTGACACCCAGAATTGACTGCCCCCATCGATTCTGTGCCAAGAGACACCAGGCACTATCTGGCCTAGAGTTTACTTCCAAGATAATATGTTGAAGATCAGATAGAAATACAAATGAGAGAAAATTAAATATGAAAAGTCCAATCTTTATGAGATGGTTTGCAAGAGAAACTGGGAAACGTAGTGGTTTCCTCTAGCCTTAAAAAAAAAAAAAAAAAGTGACAGTTTGTCCTTATAGAGCTGTATTTAGATTCCTTATATTTTTGTTTCTAAAGTTAATATAATACATATCCTTTACAGTTTAACACTTGCAATTCACCAGAGTAAAAGCAGCAATTACGAGAGGCTATGTAATAATTTGAATCCTATCAGCGGGTTCTAATTGTCTGCATACCTGGTAACACCCTTGACCACTACGATTTGCCAAGCAGCCATAATCAGCTCACCCTTGATATTATGTGTTTCCTCAGCTCTACCAGAATACCCATATAGCCTTTACCCACATTAGCGTGATGCTTGCAAACCAGAAAAAGACATCGGAAAGCAGAAGGAGATGGATGCGCAGAGATTATAGTGCGGTCTGAGTTGTCAGTCTTAATATTCTTCACTTTAAGTGTTGTCTTCCATTTATTTTATATGCTGTTTTTCCATTCCTGTTGCCCTCTACCCAAACCACCTCGCCTTCCTGAATACTATAAAAATTCACATTTGCAAGTGGAGTTTGGCCCTGTTGTGAGTCCAGCTGTGCCAGCACACGTCTCTAATGATCTGAAACTTTATTGGTTTCTGTAATTGCAGTTTTGCCTTCTGTTTCTTTAAAATGTTGCCTATGAAATGTAACTGCACAAATGAAAAACTGGTGGGGCTGTAGCACTTGACCTGTTCTGTTATTCTTAATGCTTTTGCATTTAAAAAAGTGTCCTCTATATCTCAAAGATATTTGGTCCTATACATTGTAAAAAGTAAGAAAAAATTAAAAGGGCCTATTTTGCTTAAGATGTGCTAAGTAGATTTGGCAGTAATTCACTTAGCATTGATCCAGCATTGTTCAAACATTCTAACCTCTGTAACATTTTCTACCTGCCTGAAAATAGTCACTTGCAACAGGCTCCAGATGTAATTTCTGCTCTTGGAAAGATCATGAATGCACACCATGGAGAAGTGCCCTGCTCAGTCACCACTACTAACCCCTTGGATTAGGCCAACCTTACTGGATTAAAAACAGCTTTAAGTGGCTTCTTGGCTAAAAAAGAAGTCTTGAAATTGGAGACCACGATTGATTCATCAATCCTGGGTGGAGTGATTGTCAGTATTGGGGATAAGTATGCTGACATGTCAACAAAATCCAAGATTCAGAAACTGATCAAAATCTTGAGAGATACCATGTAATATCTTGTCTAATTGTTTTTTACAATGAAACCTGTCAATCTATTATATGGAAATTATTTTTTTTAAAAAATCAGTCAAACATTTGTGAAAACATTGGCTTGGAAAGACGTTGACTTTTTTCTCATTTTCAGAATCTTAGATGGTAACTTGTGTGTGTTTCTTTTTTAGAAGGTAATCAACACATCAGAGCCTAAATATATTTAGAGGTCTAGGGTGCTTACAGCAGAAAAATGTCAAGGTCTTTATTAGCTCAAGATACAGTTTACTGTACCCAAATATGCTTTTCCTCTTCTCAATTCTTTTCTCAACTGAGCTGCTATAAATGCATCCTCTTTCATAGATTACTGTCCACAGGTCTCTTTCATCCCTCACAGACATCTATTCAACTTTTAAGCACTTTTCCACCATATCTTAACTCTTGTTCCCAGTATCTATACCCTAGTCTTCTTTGTCCTTTGATGAAGGTTGACACCCTCTCCCTTCATTGTGCCCCTTGTGTGTGTGTGTGTGTGTGTGTGTGTGTATATATATATATATATATATATATAGTGACGGAGTTAGACCAGAAGGATATAGGAGAGTGCTGGAAGGCAGGTATATTAGTCTGAGGATGTGCAGGTCCCTGTTCCCTGGATAGCCAAACAAAGGCTACTCCAGGCCAATCAAGACACCTGGGGCCAATTAAGAACCTTCTAGAAAGGAGTAGAAACAGCTAGCCTAATTGGGACACCTGAAGCCAATCAGGGACTGGCTGAAACCAGATAAAAACCTCCCAGTTAGTCAGGTGGGCTGTGGGTGTCAGGAGCTGAGAGAGGAAGTTGTGCTGTTGGTGAGACTGAGTGGTGGACAACATATCATACTGAAGGAAGGAGGCCCTGAGGTAAGGGTGAAGTGGAGTTTGAAGAAGCAGGGACTGCTGTGGGGAAGTAGCCCAGGGAATTGTATTGTGTTTTGTGCCTAAAAGGTCAGCCATCTTAGCTGATACTATTTGGGTCCCTGGGCTGGAGTGCGGAGTAGAGGGCGGGCCCGGGCTCCCCCCTTTTCCATCTTCCATACTGGCCTGTGATGAAGGTAACTCACTAGGTGGTGACTCTTGCCAATTATACTGAGAAAGGGAGGTCACTCTGGGGCCTAGATGAGTTTCTGAGGCCCCTAAATCTGCCAGGAAGCGCAGGACCCACAAGTACAGACTTGGAGCTTTGTCACAATATATTGGGATGGAGTCAGACCAGAAGGATATAAGGGAATGCTGGAAGGCAGGTATATTAGTCTCAGAATGTGCAGGTCCCTGTTCCCTGGATAGCCAAACAAAGGCTATTCCAGGCCAATCAAGACACCTGGGGCCAATTAAGAACCTTCTAGAAAGGAGTAGAAACAGCTAGCCTGATTGGGACACCTGAAGCCAATCAGGGATTGGCTGAAACCAGATAAAAACCTCCCAGTTAGTCAGGTGGGCTGTGGGTGTCAGGAGCTGAGAGAGGAAGTTGTGCTGTTGGTGAGACTGAGTGGTGGACAACATATCATACAGAAGGAAGGAGGCCCTGAGATAAGGGTGAAGTGGAGTTTGAAGAAGCAAGGACTGTTGTGGGGAAGTAGCCCAGGGAATTGTATTGTGTTTTGTGGATAAAAGGTCAGCCATCTTAGCTGATACTATTAGGGTCCCTGGGCTGGAGTCTGGAGTAGAGGGCGGGCCCAGGCTCCCCCCTTTTTCCATCTTCCATACTGGCCTGTGATGAAGGCAACTCACTAGGCGGTGACTCTTGCCAATTATACTGAGAAAGGGAGGTCACTCTGGGGCCTAGATGAGTTTCTGAGGCCCCCTAAATCTGCCAGGAAGTGCAGGACCCACAAGTACAAGCTTGGAGCTTTGTCACTATATATATATAACTTCTAAATGCTCTGTTTCCACCCATTTATTTAAATAGGAGCAATTGCATTATCAAATGTGGTTGCAAACATAATAGGGCTGGGTTTCATTAAAGACTTTGAATAAAAGAATTTCTAAGTTAAACTACTGTATATCCTATGCTGCCAAGAACCATTGCAGGTTTGGCTTAAAGATGTAATTTTTAAAAGGTATTACTTTGCTGCCTTTCACATCCCAGAGCATATGTTGAATGTGTAGGCTCAGTTGATTCAAGATAGCTCTTGTTCTGTTCAAAAAGCATCCATTTGCCTTGCTACTTAATGTAGTTGATTAAGGTTTCTCTGAAAGGTGTAAAGACATTATTAAGTGCCTTCCTTCATCTTTTTGTGTATGTAGTAGAATCTAGTGTTATTTTATCCAACCAGTACTGCTCCTGGTGCTACAGGGAGAATGCAAGCATTCCTGAAAGTGGTAATTGATAGTTCAGTAATCTGCCCCACAGAGTACCATATTTTAATTTTATACTCACAAAGAAGCAAATTCACCGATTGATTAGATATTCCTGAACCTTTAACATTGACCAGAAAAGGAACTAAACATCATAAGATGCTTCGTGAAAATTTCTGAGATGTCAGGGCTTCATGAATCTACACCAGAGAATACTTTTTTTTAAAGAAGGTTGTAAAAAACTTTGCAGCCAGTGCAACGTGCTGATTTCCATCTGTAAACTGCTAAGTATCACAAACTTCCATTATAATCAAGAGAAGTTGAGGGTCTTCAATATATTGGAAGATCAGGTTTCACTGCCTAAAGACTGAATTGTTTAGCAAGTGGTAGGTATATAAATATGCTTTATTATAAGGTGGGAGCACCTCACAACCATTACTGGCAGTAATTACTGAATTATATTAAGAGAAATCCAGCATGCGCTGAAACATCTCATGATAGTGTTACTTATTAATGAAAATTGTCCGTAGTTATCTTCCACTGATATATAGCCAATGATGCTACATTTGAGGTATGCTTATGGCATAGGTTGACATATCAAAAGCTTAAAATTAACTTTGGGGCTTCACAAAAAACCTGCTATGAAAACGACAGACTCCTCTCAGCTTCCTTTACTTATATGATTTTAATGAAAAAAAATGATCTAGTGGATCACTCAGACATAACCTTCATGCACATTCAGTATAAAAAATAGTTTATTAGGCATTTCGCTTGATTGGGACACTTTTATTTTTGCTTAATAGTCCTGAAATCAAACTGAAAGGCTGACTTTAAAAAATACCTTTGCATGTGTGCTCTGAGGTTGATAACGAACTCTGCAATTCAAGCTTTAATAACTAGAGGGAAGCTAAGAAACTTCAAAAGGTTGTGTGATAAATGTTTTTGACAATGCGTCAGCTGAACATTAGACAGAATCTTGGTAAATCCTCTCATTCTAAGTGGTTTAAATTGGAAGTTTTGAACTTTTTCTTCATAAGTATATGCTAAGAATGTCATGGTATCTTTGGGTTTAAATGATCCATTTTATCTAGAATATATGAAATACCATGTGTTTTCCCCCTCCATCCCTCAGAGTGAAAGCAGAAAAGAAATTAAGTAGTTGACTTTCTTTTCAGTGACCTCTGACCTCCAAACTCTCCCAGAGTACTCTTGACCATGATCCTAATGCAGCTTGGGATAGACTTGCTAAAGCTTATGAAAAAAATATTCCTGCAGAAATACTGCACTAATGAGTCTGATTGCTGACAAGCATTCCGAATATCTTAATCATGACAACTCTAATGCGTTCTGGGAATAGACAAAACAGTGTGTTCACATGATAATAGCACTGTTGTGTTTTGTAGGTCAGCGAGAAGGACAAGTGAAAGCCAGTTTACTATTGCTCTTTGAATCTCCTGGTCATTTCCCACCACCACCACTGACTCCTCAAAAAATCTTATGTTTTATGTTACTGTTTTATTTGAGTTCATACCTTTCCAGGACTTATTTTACCTTATTTCACCCTGTACATTCCAAATTAATTCTCTTGAGTGTGAAAAGCTCTAAGACCCCAGTTTAGCAAGGTACTTAAAACACATGCCTAAGTTTTAAGTGTGCCTGTGGTCCTGTTGACTTCACTGGGACTGCTTGCATGCTTAGAATTAGGTTCATGCTGAAATAACTTGCTAAAAGGGACTAAAAAGTTGGGCCAGGAAAACCAAAATGTTTCCAGAAAATGCTGAAAATACACAAAGCAGGATCTAACTGAAATACACAAACCAGGATCTAACTCTGTCGGTGTTACCCAATGAATGGGTAACACTGACAGAGGCCTGGGAGGGCCGGGGGAAGAGTCTATTCACAGCTCTGCCGCTGTCTTGCAGTACATGGTACATGAGCGACAAAGAGTCTTGTAGCACCTTATAGACTAACAGATCTTAGGAATCATGAGTTTTTGTGGGCTAAGACCCACTTCATTAGATGAAGTGGGTCTTAGCCCACGAAAGCTCATGATCCCTAAGATCTGTTAGTCTATAAGACGCTACAAGACTCTGTCACTTTTGCAGATCCAGACTAACATGGCTACCCCTCTGATACTAGATGGTACATGAGTTTGCATCATTAGAACCAACAGTGTTGAAAATCTTGATTGAGTATTCAGCATTCTCTGGAAGGCACCACTTTGGATTCCCAGATGAAATTTGATGAATAGACCGAGCTGCGCAAGAACCAAAGAATACAGTGTTTTGTTGATACATCCCTTCTCCTCCTTTCCGTGACTTTTATGTAAGTCTTGAAACTTAAAGACAGGGTGGACTCAGATCCTATGATATTTAAGAAAACTTGGAGTAAACACACTCTCTCTTTCATTGGTGGTTTGGTGGCCTAGTAGCAAATTGTTCACTGCTACTACAGAGACTTAAGCATGATCTTGGACTCCAATGCTCTTTTTATTTCTCACCCTCCCCTGCACACTAGTGGTATGATCAAGTGGAGGGAGCAGAATCTTGCATTACACAACCACAATTCCTACTGGCAGACGTAAGAAGCAGTATTGACAAGCTCAGGAAAGAGCCCTGACCTAATTTTAAAAAGCATTGGAGAGTCACAGCTAAGGCCAGATCTCCAAATGCTCTCAGCTCCCATGTAGGCGCATCAGCAAAATGGCCAGTTTTTCAAATTTGCTCAGAATCTAGCCATTGTTCTCAGTGGGAGCTGCAGAATCCAGAGCTCTTTTGAAAATCTGTCTAATTCTTGACCAAAGAAACTTGTTTTTCATGGTGGTAGCTGAGAATGAGGAAACTATTTTGGGGTTCTTTTAGAAGCATATAACACCATGCGGAGCATAATTTTGAAAAAGATAGATTAACTGGTTAACACTTGTGTTTTCATTCCATGGTGTGACTGATGTCTGATCATTGGGAAGCAGTTTTAGTTAGCAGTTTGCACAAAGATTAGATATCAGGATTCCTGGAGTCTATTCACAGCTCTGCCACTGTCTTGCAGGACCCGGGAAGGTCAGTTGCTCTGTATGCCTCAGTTCCCTATCTGTAAAGGATATGTAATCCTTATCTGTCTTACACTGGTGATGTGGGTTTATTGCTCATAAAAGGCTGAGAGAACCATGGAAAACGGTGTTATATAAATGTAAAATATGGTTTCTGATGTTTTAATAAAACAATAATAATATTGTACTGGTATACAATAAATCATCATGCTATCTGTATAGACATAATAGTAATTCTAATTTGTTTATAGACTGTGGCTCTAAGGGTATTTAGGTGTTGCTACAGTAGTGTTGCAACAGCTAGGCGATGTAGATGTCTAAATCTCATTTTCAAAAGGGATTTAGGTTTCTAATTCAATTAGGTATTGCAATGCTGAACACCACAAAGCCTAAATATTTTTAAAAATCTGGGCCTATAAGAATAACTTGAGAGATTAAACCCACAAACTATTTTCAGAGCAGAATAATAATATGAAGTTTTTTTCTTTTTCAGTTTCAATAATATTGACCACTGCATATAGGCTGAGGGGGAAGCTTTGTTTGTGAAAACAAAGCTATTGTTTTGACACAGACCACAGAAATGTTGCCTTTCATTTTGAATCAGTAGCCTAATGAGTAGTGTAGCAACAGTTCAACATCAAAGCAGAATTTCTTGGATATATGGTATGTTGCAACAACAGCTAAGAAGTTCCCACCAGAAAGGAATTTTGCCATATGTGAACAGCATACATATGTATTAAGTTAAAACCATAAGATTTCCTTTCCTTTACACCAAAAACAAGAAAGAAATTGAGCACAGAGGTTTTGAAATGATCATGCACTGGAATGCAGAACAATAGGGGAAAAAAAATAAGATCCAAATTCTTTGGTGGTGTAAATGGGCAAAACTCCATTAAAATCAATGGAGCTGCTTTTTGCACCAGCAGAAAATTTGACCCAAATCTCAATCCTTGTCCGTTTTAAAAAAAAAAATACTATACTTTTGTGACCTAAGAAGCACAGCAGTGGTCTCTGTAATGACATTTTCCCAAGTGTTTTTTTTTAATACTAATGAGCCCAGACTCCTTTAATGCAGCAGTTCTCAAACTGTAGATCGGGACCCCAAAGTGGTCGCAACCCCATTTTAATAGAGTCGCCATGGCTTGCATTAGACTTGCCTGGGCCCGGGGCTGAAACTGAAGCCTGAACCTCACTGCTCGGGGCCAAAGCTGAAGCCTCAGGCTACAGGGACCCTGCTTGGGGCTGAAGCCTTTGGGCTCGGGCTTTGCCCCACCCCTGCCCAGGGCAATGGAGCTCTGGCTTCATCTTTGGCCTCCTCACCAGCAGTGTCAGGGCTCAGGTTTCACTCTCCCCCTCCCCCCCGGGGTCATGTAGTAATTTTTGTTGTCAGAAGGGGATTGCAGTGCAATGAAGTCAGAACCCCTGCTGTAATGTAATATCACCCACAAGATCACATAATTTTATTTAATCAGGGAATATTTTGACAAAGACTAAAATTACTTACAAGGAGAGATGGGGCAGAAGTTTACTTGGAGAGTACCTGAGATTACTTTTGATGATAAACTTGACCTATTTTTCAGCTAGGCTCTGCAGTTGCCTCTATGAATAGACAGAGAAATCACCCAATTTAGAAGATGAATTCTTGCCTGTGAGATCTTTAGGCTGTCCCTGACCTACCTTTCCATATACAGATGACAAGGCTCAGGGTTGGGTCACTGCTATTTTGTCACACTTTTAGATTGTTTACAAGTACATTTGTAGTGCTGGAACAAAATGCTGTGTAGTTTGTGTTCATGTTTGTATAGATTTTCCTGAAGCTTCCAGAGTTAGGCTTTCCTTCACATGTTAGTGGAGAGAAAAGCCAGAAATAATTTTAATCTGAATTAAAGAGATGTGCAGAAGGAGACCTGTACTCCAGAATTATTGTTGGCACAGATTTTGAGGGTGTAAACTACAAGCACTCTTCGATGGGCATTGTTAGTGAGATAATTAAGACAACAGTAGGTAATTACAGTAGCTTTTATTACTGCATCTTTCATTAACTAATTATATTAATTGGGTAATGAATGTGAAGCCCTTTGAAGATGAAAAGAACTAACTACTGTTACCTCTATTATTAGGATTACTCTACATTGATCATAAGAACCGAGGTCTGTTCTCTTCTTGATGTGCATGCATAGCTGCTATTACAACCAAGAAGAGTTATGTATATGTATCAAAAAGAGAGTATGTCCCTACCAGGCTTACTCTGATCTTGATGAACAATGACTTTCGAGTTTAGCACCCCTCTCTTCAAGATTAGAACACCATCAGGTCTTGCATGGAGAACATTTTAAAAGACTTCTCCTTCCCTACAAGGCTCTCTTATTTATTCAATTAATTATATTGAAGAGGAGGAACAGCACATACCATGTTCACTATGGCTAGTTCTGTATCACTGAAATCATTGTGAGTTTTGCCATTGACTTTAGTTGGAGCAAGAACAAGGCCTGTGTGCTCAGTAACGTACATAAAGGAGGAAATAATTTTCGTTGAAGGTTTCTAAAGAAAGTACAGTAGTTTTGCAGCAGTTACATCCCCAATACTTCGCGTTAAGCAAAAATTGGTCAAAACAGTTTTGGCTTCTGCCTGTTCAGTTCTTCCAAGACTGTGTTTTTTTGCGCAGTCTTTTCTCTTTAACTATTTCCTATAGTTAAAGTGTGTGCAGAACGTTTTTTCATGTATTAGAAATGGAAGAAAAATCCTTCTGGTATCACCATTGCATGCTTGTTTATTGGATCCTTCCAGGTCGTCTTCTTTTTCCCAATTAGATCTTGTAACTAATGTCTCACTGTGTGTTTCTGTCTGAAAAGTGACTTTGTAGAATTGGCATCATGCCATTCCATATTTATGTCTGTGACTCCAAGTCCAAAACTACATGGTTTACCAGTTAAAAAAAACACAAAACAAATTATGTCACCATTGCAACCTCTGATTTAAAAGTCAAATTGGATTTTTCTGATTTCATGTCATCCACCAGTAGGCCAAGTGCTGCACTTACTTTCATATGAGCAATCCTGTTGTCTCCAAATTCTGTTCTCAGTTACCAAGAGCGGATTTGGTCTTCCAAATTAAAGTTTAGTTAAAAGTTTTGTTGGTGACATGCAAACCACAGTGTAATCCAGCTCAGAGTTGTGCTGGCTCTGCCATGTCCGTGGAGGTTAAAAATAAAAAAGCCTAACCAAACCATAATATTTTGGTCACATTTCATCTATCTGCTTATATCTCCATTGTATCTGAGCGTCTCACAGATATTAGCAAAAGCAGTGTTAATATCCCCATTTTACAGCTGGGGGAGATCTGAGCTATGGAGGCACTGAGTGACTTGCTTGAAGTAATAAAGGACGCCTGTGCGAGAGCCAGGAATTAAACCCAGGTCTTCTGAGTTCTAGATTAACCACAAAACAGTCCCTCCTCTCTTCCATCGGGCCCATGACTATCACTTTTGTGTGTTCTTTGCATCTTATAAACAGTTAATTATAACTCAAAAACATTTGCAATATAACATGTTTTATTTTCCCATTTAGATCAATAAATCTAATGAATGTGCCTTTTTCCGCAGCTGTAGTTCACCCACATTGTTGCAGTAGAGCTTATTATCTCATTTACATTTTTAAGTGCTTTTCAAAGTGTAGGATATCTGGGTTGGAAAGCAAAACATTTCATTTCTTTGTTCTCAGGCCAACACAAAGCACTTCCAAGGTCAGGTATGGTGTAGACTTTCAACAGCAAACATGTTTACACAGCATTTGAAAGCCAGTATAACTGAAAAAATACTGTCTTTACAGCAGTGATGTAACCCAACTCAGAAAAACTGAGAAGGGGATGAATTTTGTACCTTGAACAGTTTAACTGATTAACAAACGGTTAATGCATATCAACAGAGTCCACATGGACAGTTAGTCCGTGGCAGGCTAGTGTGGGGTAGTCACACCTGAGTTTGCAGCAAATGTTGTGTCAATAGACAAATCCTAATTTGTTATGCTTTCCTTTTCCATTTAGAAAAAATGGAAACGGCCTTTGTGATTCAAAACTTAAGGCTGGATTTTTATTTTTTTTTTACACTATCCTGTGTTGTCCATCCCAGCGGTCATTAAACGCAGGCATTGGTATTCTATGGGTAGAACTTTGCATTTTGAAGACTTAGCATAAATGCTTATACTTCCATAAAACAAATGCCTACTTGTGTGGCTGAGTAATGGAGGTGAGTGCAGTACAGCTTTTTTAGGGGGGGCTGAATAATAACTTTTGAACCCTAATCGTATGTTTAATTTTTCAAAAGAGAGGTTCTGTAGTGCTCCCAGGATAAGCTGTCAACTGTTTAATACATTTTAAGTGCATCCTGCCTAAGGGGAGGTCGATTCAAGAGCTTTGTGAGCCCTGGATTCATAGCTACTCTGAGCCGCACGCTCAGTAAAACTTTGGATAGGCACTCTCCCCTTTTTTAAAGCTTCCTTGTGAGTCAGTCAAGCTGGCTTCAAAATTCAATACAAACTTGGCAGCACTGAATAGCAGACATTGCTTCCAAACTGTTCTCATTAAATATGAGGTTTTCGACATTCAAAGGAATTTTGAGTGTAATTACTAAATATCAGAGGAGGCGGGATATTGCTCTCATTTGGGAGCAGCATATAGCTGAGTATATATTTTAACCAAAATCCCCTTGCCAGTTATCAGACCAAACATTTTATGTTTCACAACAGTGAAGTAATCAGAAGGTGATACGGCTTCAAGTCTCTAGCATTGATAGTCTGTGGAGCATTTTGAAGTGTTTGTATCTCAAAGATCTTATTAACTACAGTCCAAGAGTAACGTTGTTGGAGACATCTCTCTTTGGCATAGGAAAGTAAGAGTAAATATAAAAGCCTCCTTGTCTATGCTGTTGGAAGTGCCCTATTCATTGACCCTTTATGCAGTTTTATACTCAGTTTGCTTTCGGGATATCCATCAAAGTTCTTACTCTGTAGGAATGGGAATCTTGCACAGGGAAATTATTTATCTGTCATTCTTATTCTCTGGAGAGATTGGTATGCAAGGATCTTGCTCCTCCAACCCCACACTTTTTTACTTTTATTTTTTTGGATGGGTTTTGATATAATGCTGATTATCTTGATTTGGTGTTTCGTTCTGGATGCTTCACTTTCCATGCAATGAGGGGAACTAACGGAATCATTCAGAGAGCAGCCTTGCTACGCTACAATGGCTGATCTGAATTGACTAGTTTTGGATTGGCTTGCACTCTACCCCACTCACAAACCTTAAGTGCTAGGTGAATTCACCAGACTCTCACAAAGGAGCTAAATGTCTCTCCACCATCCCAACACCCAAGCATATTAAGGGCTGACAGTTATAAGAGATAATGGTAATGGTCAGTAAACTCACACAATACATTCTATATTGGATAATTGTTTAATGGTAATTATATCTGTAATAGAATAGAATTTACAACATTTTAAGAAGCAAATATATGATAGTTCAACCCATATATCCTTAGATTGTCGTGCACGTTTCACTGTATGCCCTCTGCACAATATATTGGTGTGCATTAAAAAAATAACAACAAAGCCAAAAGGGGGAAGTTGATGGATGAAATGACGCTTTACAAGTTTTCTTTGATGGTGCCAAGTCATTGCTGTGTTTGCTATCAGTATGGTCTTGGTGGGTGTATTTACTTGCTCCAGACCTTCCTAGTGGAATCCAATGAAAAGATTTATTTTTCTCAAAGACTAAAATAAAATAAAACAGTACACACACACACACACACACACACACGCTCATTTACACCACAGAAACCAAGCAAATGAATGAAACTTTCCATTTGGAGGAAGGTTGGCAGCTTTGCTTGAAAGAAATACATGTGGTGAGTGGGTGGCATCAGCAAAGCTGTGGATCCCTTCCAGTATACAAACAATTCCCTAATTCTCTTTTTCACCATCACAAGCTAGATGGCTGATATTAGTTGCTCAGTTGAAAATGGTGGTAGAAGGTGGATCCTGTCATAGGATATCAGACAACTAAAACAGATATGGCTATTGGACATTCCTGATTTTAGTAAAAAGGGAAACACATGTCTCTATATTCTCAATCCCATTGAAATCAATAACAAAACTCATTGAGTTCATTGGTTCCATGGCCTGTCTCGGTTAATTTTCTAGTACATGAAAAGACTCCATAATTTTTACTGTAAATTCATGTAATAGTATGACATAATTGTTCTGGTTTTTGGAATCATAAGTTATAGCTCTGTTTTTAAATTGCCATATCAGAAATACAGAAACAAATCAGACATTACATGAATATTTTTTTAGGATATTAATGCAAATGTACTCCAAGACCTGTTGAGCACAGAGTATTGCCTACAAAGATTGGTTTTCAACATTATCTAGCAAAAAAAAAAAGTGTAAAAGCCACTGGGCAGGCTTAAAGTTCGTTCCTGGGTCTGGTTAAACTTTTTGGCATCAGAATATGTAATGGTCTTATAGCTTTAATACTTTAAAGTTAATGCCTGGCATCACTTCAAAACAATGCAAGATCTATCATAAGTAGTCCTCTTATCTTATCTGAATAGCAATTTTATCCTGTAAATGATTTGAGACTACAGTATTTCAGTGCTGTGGAAAAGAGAGGGTTTTTTTCTGTTAAATCTTTGGTACTTCAAGTACCTTTAATTATTCCGATTTATTTAAGGGTATTCCACGTCAAGTAGCATGTGACACCATACCGCATGCTCTGCAAAATGCATTAAGGGAACACAAGTTTGCTGATCTCTCTTTTACAGCACACTTTAGAGTAGCATGTTTAGATTTTTAAAAGTCATTATAATTATATTTATGATGTGTCGTCAGATCTAAATTTCCATTTTCAGAGACAGTCCTGATGTGTTCTGTACTTTTCACCTGATACACTAGTTGTGGACCCATTTCCTAGTCTTCCTCAGATAACCCTAAATGCTTCTCTTCTGCTACCATCACCACCTCTGTGATAGTGTCTCCCTAGCATAAGCATTGTGCACCTTGCTTCAAGTCAACTCTTGAGGCACCAATGCCCAGCTTCAAACAGGTGCCTATAATTAAGCTTTAGTAAGTAAATATTCAGTGTGCATTGAAACATATAGTGATAACATTAACAAACCTTTTTGTTAATTGTTGAGTTGTTGGAATTATCATATTTTGATTATAACCTCCTTGGGACATGAACTGTCTTTTTGTGGGTTCTTACATCATCTAGCACTTTGGAGCCTTGGCCTAAGGGTTGGGTCTTGGGGTCGAGCAATACAGAAAAATAATGACAAACTAACTAACTAATGTGCCTCATCTGATTTTATTACAAAACATGATGATTTAAGCGCAAGACAAAGATCAGTTAAATTAGCATTGTTATTAGCAATAATTAATTATTGGCTTTGTATTTCTCATTTGTATATATGTCTGTATATATGCACTGGGTGCTTTAAAGCCTTGCCTCCAGGAAGTTA
Organism: Dermatemys mawii; assembly: GCA_007922305.1. Lineage (NCBI taxonomy): Eukaryota > Metazoa > Chordata > Testudines > Dermatemydidae > Dermatemys > Dermatemys mawii. Next base: position 19,594,003 of record ML677373.1, read on the forward strand.
CAGTTTAGATAACGTCGAGTCCATTTCCACTGCAGATGCAAGACCTGGTTCCTGAGAGAGCAGATTTTTTTTTTGCTTAAGTCAAAGTACTGGTCACCATGAAATCATTACAAACAAAACACAGGTTGTGCAAATAAAAAGAGTAAGGGGAACTTTATGAACATTTGCAATACTTGTAAACAGATGAGAGAGCTCAATTCTGCTACCCTTACACCTACATTGGTAGTTCTGTTGTAATCAGTGGAACCACCTGGCACTAATTGAGAGTCCAGGTGGCAGAATAAGCTTGTCAATGGCTCTCTTGATGTTATTGAAAACTAAGATTGAAGAGTATACAATACCCCTGACTTTTGCTACCAACTGAACACAATTATATGTGGTTTTTTCCCTTCCATCTTCTAATTTTTAATGTGTGTGTTGTATTGATTGATGTTGTTTCAGGCTTTACAAGATGAAATGGAAAATTATTGCAATCAGGTTCGGTCTACAGAAAAGAAACTGCAGCACAAGGAGTTGGAGACACAGGAACAGGTAAATAATACTGTCCTACTAGATTTCTTTCCTTGGGCAAACAGACTCTACATTTGACAATAATATCTTGCTTCAACAGAAAAGCATATCTTCTCCTACCATATTTGCAGCGAGCTTTCTTTTTGTTTTTGTTAATAAAAGAGAATTAAACTGTCTGAACCTCAGAGGCAAATACTTATCAAATGCTCTTTGTTTCAAGATGGTATTTCAACTATTTTAGCTGTTAAATGATGCTTTTTAGGCAACAATATTGTTTTGAATGGAGGTTTCTGGTATTACTATAACCTCTTATTTCATGACTTCTGTTAAGAGAGCTATAGTTTGACAACACTTGAGATAAAAATAATGTTTATTGCAGATCTTGTGCATTAATCATGTTAGAGTATTGTACGTAAATGATTCCATATGACTAGCACTGCTAAGATTACTCTGGACATGATCAGTGACAACAGAGATTCCTGATGTTCATTTTTCCTCAGTTGGCTCCATAGTAAAGATCACTATTTGTAATGTACAGAAAATTAATCTAATATTATCAAAATTGTTACATAAAATTATCATTGAAATGCAGTGATGTGCCTGCATTAGAACCATGTTGTAAATTGAAATATGCAGGAAAATTGCAGAAGTAGTAGAGATTGCACAAATCTACATATTCCAGTCTTTGATCACGTGCCCACACAAAGAATGCCGACCTGATGTAAGGAGAGATGAGTTTGTAGAATCTCCCTTTGTCTCTATTGCTTTTTCTGTACTAACTTGTAAATGCTTGTGCAGTGTTTCAGATCCTGGTTTGGTGCCAAAGTGCCCATGGCTCATTCTTTCTCTTCCCGTATTTGTACTTCCTAGTACAGTAACATTTCAGGATAATTATCATCAGAGCATCTCAAACATTTAAATGATTAGCAAGTATTGTTGTCCTATTTACAAATGGGGAACTGGCACATGGAGACGCAAACATATAGTAACACACATTGTGGGATAGTGAGAGTGGCAGAGTCCAGAACAGAACCCAGCTTTCTTGAGTCCTAGGTCCCTCTCCAACAATTAAATAGTGTTGTAAAGCATCTCCTCTAGATGTGTCAAACTGTTTGCCTAGTCTTCTAACTGTTTTTTTCCTTCCAGTACGTGCTTAATTCATTTTTAACACATTAATATCTTAATAGTTGTCGTTTTTGTTGGTGCCTTTGTTAGTTCATTCCACACATATCCTCCTAAATAAAAAGTTTCTTAGGAACTTCCGTAATACCCATTCCTTTCTGTGCCCTGGCCTACACTGGAGATGGGGAGGAGGGAGATTGACCTAAAATATGCAACTTCGGCTATGGGAATAGCCTAGCTGAAGTCGATGTATCTGACGTCGATTTACCTCGGCATCTTCATGGCACTGAGTCGACTGCTGCCGCTCCCCCGTCAACTTCGCTTCCACCTCTCGTCTCTCTCAACATAACTTAGGGAGAGCGCTCTGGGATTGATTTATCATGTCTAGACTAGATGCTATAAATCAACCCCTCCTCCCCCGAGAGATCGATCGCTACCTGCCAATCCAGCAGGTGGTGTAGACTTGCCCTTTCTAGCAGTTTTTATGGCATTTCTAGCAGTTTAAACCTTTCTAGCACTTTTTATGGCATTCACCTTCAGTATTTATCTTCCACTTTACACTTCAGTAATGTTCCACTCTGAACTTCCATTCCTTTTCAAATTCTTTTATGTCTTTCCTGTAAAAGAGTTCCCCAAAATTGTACTTGTTCTTCTAAGCTTTGGGTAACGTTCAGAAATGTCTGAAGTGATGTAGAATCCTACAACCCATTTTCAGACCTGAGGTAGAAGCCAAATTCCCATTGACTTTTGCACTGTCAAGTCCAGAGCTGCTTCTGCAATTTGTTAATATATTAGCATTGGAAGAGGCTGATTCTTAGCCCCAGTGAGTTAATCAGCAATTGAGACTTGGTTGAAAGAGTTCAGACTTACATGGTTGCTCATTTTACAAGGTTTTTTTGAGTCTTTCCTTTTAATTTTTTAATTTAGTCTTTCTCTCTCTCTCTAGAAACGCAGTGGTAAAATGGATATCTTGATATATTTTTCATTGTTATTCCTTGGCCAGACTACTCATAAACATTTTCAGAGAAGGGGCAATAATGGTAGCCTCCGATCAGCCAGTTAAGCGATTGAAATATTCAAGGCACTACTTGTTACTTTTTTCCTACACTTACCAAATATTGTTGTCTCAGTACTGCATTGCATAAAGGATTGACATTTGCGTTGGCACCATTATAAAGGGCAGTTTTCTGGGCTATTACACGTTTCCTTTAAAAAAATAATAAGGGGGGGGTTAAACTGCTTCTGTTTTTCATTAAAAGGAAAAAATTTGTGTTTTGATTCTATAACAACAACAAATAAGTGAATGAGACATGAAAAAAATATTTTGTTGTGCTTTTAATTAAAAACAAAAAGCTGGTTCTTGTTATGGCTTGTTGGGTGGCATTTTAGTGCTCCATGTTTGTCTTATTTCAGTACGGACATCCTTATAATTCTGCAGTCTCCAGAAGTGAAAGCTTACCCTTTGTTCCTTACAATCTATTCCTTATTAGATTGGTCAAGACAGATACAATATTTACACACACATTTCACACAAAAAAGCTATAGAAAGATGATTACGGTTGCAAAACACTTAAGGCAACTAGAATTGAATACAGTATCCCAGTTGAGGGTAAGCTATTGATTTGTATGAAGTTACTATAATATTTTACATATTGTTTTCTGTCCTGGTCTTTGTGCACCATAACATTTTATTTGGGTATTTGACCACCACTGCATACTGAACAGAGGTTGTCATGTACTGTCTTCATCTTTTTCCTAAGTGGTTACATTTAATTTAGAACTCAACAGTGTGCCCGAATGTTTGTTTATTCTTTCCGGTGTCCATTACCTTGCATTTCTCAACATTTAGTTTAACTTGCTGACATGTTGCCCATTCCTCTACTTTTATGAAATCCCTTGAAAGTTTTTCAGTCTTCTTTAAATCATGACTAACCTAAATTTTGCATCATCTGTAAATTCTATTGTTCGCACCATTTTCCAGTTCACTGAGAAATGCATTAAGTAACACTAGTTCTCATGTGGAAGCTGGGGGCACCTCATGCCTAACCTTTTGTGATGTTGAAATATTGAAATTTATTCCAAATATAAGCTTCCCAACCACTTGAGACATTTTACAATTTTATTCCTGGTGGGCTACTAATGAGAAGTCAGTAGAATTTGACTCAGAATACTGGAGATACTAGGTTTCCTTATAGGAGTGCCTGAATTGTTAAAACAACCCCAGAGAAGATCCTGGGAAATCCAGGAGGCATCCCAGTGTAGGAAATAACTAGAGCCATTTCCTAAAACGGGGTCTAAGGTTTCTTGCTTCCCAGTAATATGTAGACTTCTGATTTGAGATTAGATTCCCATATTGTCTGTTTTGTGTTGCAGCATTTAATTGTCTTTGATAAATGCATAGTTTCAGCATTGTCATATACATTCAAGCTCTGTAATGGGAAGATGTGCACCTTTCACTTTACTGGAGAAGTATTCTGTTTCTTGAATCATACTGCTTCATATCAAGTTGCCACCTTTCTACAAGTTATAAAATCTCTGAGTCATTATTTCAGCCATCCTCATATCGTTTGTATGATCTCAGTTTAGCAAGGGATGTCAGCACATGCTCAAATCCCATTGACTTCAATGGGAATTGAACATATGATTCAAGTTAAGCATATGCTTAAATGCTTTACTAAATATGGGTGGACTTAAGCACATGTTTAAGTGCTTTTTGTTGATTTGGGACCTATGTAAACATCTATGGTAGATATCCCAGTCACTGACTGGCTTGAACATCTGGACTTCTTAAAAAAAAAAAAAATTAAAAAGGCAACTGCTACTCTGCAAATTATACAAAAAGCTTATAGTAGACAGACCTCTGAGAAGTTCTCCTGTGGGAACCCTACCTCAGAAACCATTTGAGAGCATTGCTCCCCTGTTTCAAAATGAAAAACTAAAGGACTCCCAAAGATTTTAAATTTTGGAGTGGGAAAGATATTGGGTGAATTTTGTACTTCATGAAGGAGGAAGAAAAAATTATAAAAATCACCTTATGCTCACAATTACATGAGCACCATAGTACAGCTGCTACTGTACAACTCTGAAGATGTTTAAACCATAGCAATCATCCTCAAGGGTAAAAGCATCAATCATGTCACAAAAAGGAGAGAGATGCTGTTCAGACAGAAAATCAATTATGTACAATTCATGAATATTATTGAGGGGAGTGAGGATGAGTGCCAATATAGATTTCCAAGCCTTTAATTTCCATTTTTTCAAATTGATTGAAAAGGCAGAGGAAAATTTAAATGAGTTAGGGTTGTGTTGGAGGTATTTGAAGTGAAATCTGTTTAACAAAACAAGCTGCTTCATTTTATTCCAAAGTACAAAATGAAAACAGGAGTGATCATTGAGAGCTGGGCTTCAATAGCATTTACTGAATTTTTCATGTTTAATGTTTATTATTCTGACTTGCTTAACTTTATGACTGCTGGATATTTACCACATTCAGTTGCCATGCCAACTTAATATATTTGTTCATAGACAATGTTGTTATGCAGCATTCTGAAATGTTGGTTCTTCAAGTGGTTGCAGATGTATATTCCACTCGGATGTGCACATGCCCAGTGCACCAAAGCTTAGTCGTACCTGTGCGGGGGGATGGGTCAGTGCACGCACACTTTGATCCCAGAGCCCCTCCCCTAGCTATTTAAGGGCAGCACCCCCTGACCCTCCTTGGTTCCTGCTTACTGCCCATGACTAGATTGTAGCATTCTTTGTGGCATTTTACCTTACGCTTTTCTATTTCTGTCTTTCTGGAATTTTGTTGTGCACAGTTAAGAGTTAGATAGTTTAGTAGTACCCATAGTTTTAGTTAGTAGAAGTCAGTTATGATAGGCTTTTCCTCTCTGTTCCTGACTCGTCAGTTATTCAGGAGCATTCAGCTCGTCAGGCCTTCTTCTGCTCTGTCCTCCATGCATCTTGGAGTTGTTGCACACTTGTCTCAATTGTCTGCACCATCTTCGGCACTGCCTAAGATTCAGAGTGGGCCGTCAAGGTCAGCCTCCTTCTGGGTACCAAGATGCCCATCAGCACAATTATTGTCTTTGGTGCCAGCTATGACTGTGGCACAGACCACATCTACAGAATCAGTACCAGCCCTGGCTTCAGTACCATCTTTTGTTTTGGTGCTGGTTGAGAGTATGATACAGTTGTTAGTCCTCAAAGCATTGACTTCCCTACCTGCCTCAGTATTTATCCAATGTATTAGCTTTCAGATAAGTCTGGCTGTCTGCTCACTCCACCTGGGTTGGCTCTTCCATGGTCTTCAGACACTTTGGAGAGTTGTTCAAGATTGAGCTTGGAAACATTTTCCCCCTCTCCCTCATCTTTGAGGCACCATTATCAAAGATCGTTGAGACCTCCAGTGAATCACAAGAGGTACTGAGATCAGCACAGAACTAAGGTAGAGGGCACATGGCCCAGTGCCTTTCTTGACTGTGACAGTGATGGTTCTCTGGCCTCCTTAATCTATTGGATTGACCTCCCATATCTCTTCTTTATCCTGACCTACTTACGCAAAACCACAGTCAAACTTGGCACAGCGAGTGTGCTGTGTGGCTAGATGACAAGTAGGAACAATTTTCATAAGTTGTTCGACCAGTGCTACTTAATAGTACGAAACAGTCTACTAGGTATAGTTGGGGAGGTTAATAATCAAGTATTAACTCTAGTAAAAAGTACAGTCTCCCAGAAGAGTACAAAGGCATGTACGCACCATGGCAGGGAGACTATTGGAATGAAGTGAGCAGCTGGAAAGAGAAACAGGAGATGAGTGTCAGTAGTTGAAAGGAGACAGAATTTTTACCAGCAGTAGCAACATTTGCTCTCATATGCAAGAAATACATACAGTATTTGAAAATGTCAGTTATTTGCATCTTGCTTGTTAAATAATGATGAGTCAAAGAGGGACCTTTCATTTGTGGGGAAAGTAAGTTATTTTATTTAATTTCGGTGATTGCTTGCATAGAAATAAATGAAGGAATTGGCTTCTTTCAGAGAAAGCAGATTAGAGGTTCCAAGGTAAGGCAAATAGTCAAATAAGGGGAAGTAAGGGGAGAAATGGTATTTCTTGCAGAAATGAGCTTAGATTCAGAAGAAGAAAAAGAAATGAGGAGAAACACCCCTGAGGCTATCCAGTGGTTAGAAGAGGGTAGGAACCCAGAGATGTGTGGTAGGCTAGTAAGGTCTCTCTCTCTTCCTTCCAGGGGCTGGGGCTGCCTGGATAGAGTTTAACACAGTACAGATTCATATTTCCAGTGTTTGATAAAGGGTGGTATTGATAAGATAATAGCCATAAGCTGGCCTTCATTATTACTACATTTTTACCCTCGTACCCTGTTTCATTTTTAATCAGTCTAATTTGTGAGAAATAGAACAAGTTTAGCAATGTTTACCTTTTCTATTAACCATGGACTTTGAGCAGAAATATTGAAATACTTGGGGTTGGTAAGAACCAGAATCTTACCAACGGTGATGCTTTGAAGAACGGGCAATATGTTTGCCTGTAAAAATCTTGCTCCTTAAAGGAGAAGAAATTGTGACCATAGAAATACTTTCTGATACTATCTGCAAAGGCCTTGCCAGAATGTTTTAGGCCATATAGAGCCTGATCCTGCATGCTGCTGAACACCCTCGGCTCCAGCTGATATCAGTGAGGCCTGAGGGCTCTCAGTGCTTTGCAAGCTCAAACCCTTGAACCACTGAATCATTCCACATTGGAAAGGACTGATGATGATGATCGGCGATCACTCATTACTCAGTATGATCATTTTCCATAGGAGTTATGGGTCCTCAGGTGGCTAATAAGACCAATCCTTGAACCACAAGTTCTATTACAGTGAGGGCAGATGTTTTCATGCTCAGCAGGAGGCTGTTGACCATGACTGGAGACAAGTCTCTCCTTCCTCCTGCGCCTCTTGTCCTCTTCAGCTTGTTGGCGAGCAAATTCAAAATGAAGGCAACCATCACATAGGACTATGCAGCAGGTAACACAAGATGGAAAGTAAAGCCATAACCCATGAATAAATCCCAGAGGTGGTGTCAGAGAATCTTATTCAAACTGCATTTCCGATGTAATTATCTTGATAATGTTTTAGAAATTCTCCACTATTAACAAAACCAGGAATTAATGGTGTTTGTTTGTAGGGCTGGGGCAGTGGTGCCAGTTAGTAGCGCTGAAGATGAGCTAGTTTCAACTTCTGTTGGTCCACTCCCCAGATCAGCACGTGTTAGTCACGTAACAGTGATTTCTCTAGCCAGTTTATAGAACAGCATGGATGTGAGTAGAAGGGAACAGACCTCCGTCAGCAGTAAGTGTCCTTTGGATGGAGGGTTAAGGAATTGGGGATCATGAACATTCCAACAGAGACAATGGAGGCCCCCTGCTGGAGGGGAATGGGAGACAGTGGAGGGAGTTTAACCACAGCATTCCTTGTTATTCTGTGGTGTTGACAGTGAAGGCTTTTATTCCTATCCAGCTCATGTAATCTCAGAAATGCTGTTCTTGTCATATGCAGCCTGCTGGTTTTTAAAGTTTTGCCTAGCTTCTCTTTCTTTGCAGTTATGAATTATATAAACCTTTACTGCTTAACTACAAACAGAGGATTTTCCAGGTGGAGGATCTGGGGTAAGAACAGAAAGTTATTGAAATACAAGCCGCTGAAGTAATAAGGTCTCTTGGATGCAGGTTGAGAGAAATTGATTTAGAGCAGAAAGCTTAGATTGTGCATTGAGCAGCACAGCGTAACTGGTAGTCCTGAAGAGTTAGTACAACAGCAAGGCAAAAGATGTTTTGGACTCTCAAATGGTTTAGTTGCTAAAGAGAGAAAAACACAAAGGTTGGCTATGCCACCACCTTATGCTTTATTGAAATTGTGAGAGCCAGGTAGGTTCTGTAGCTGAATTTATTTTACCATCATAGAACAACATGGTGCATATTTGACAAAAGAGCATAAGTGGCTGATCTTGTTCTACTATTTTCAGTTGAATTGAATTTATGCAATGTTTAATGCTTATTACTAATGAAAACTTAATAGTGTAGTCAAATGAAATAGATGTATTTCTTTAAATCTGTAGGAACCACATTTCAGCATGCATTTCACAGTGACGATAGTAACTCCAACTGCATATCTCTGTAATAGGAGAGTATGTGAACCAAACAGAGAAGAATGTTAGTATTCTACTACATTGTGAATCAGGTCTGGCTCTGGGTCAAAAAGTACCTTGGGTAGCCCAGAATTTGGCACTCTCCAACCCAGGTCCAAGACAAGCAATTTGAGATGGTCATCTGCAATCGACCCATTATTATCATTAACGTCTTTTTGGAGTCAGAAGACACCTGAAACCGTAATGAAATTGGGCATCTAGATAATTGGGTTCCTCTGATTGTATAGAGAGTTGGCTGGCTTCCCCAAGGCCAAATGAGAATCTTAGCAGCTCCATGGCACAGCAGCTTTGTTTCAGTCACTGCTGCTGGGGAGGTGGTGACCAATCTTTGATTAATCATGAGTTTCACATATCCAGAATTTTGCAAATTGGGGCTGCATTGTAATAATAATACTTAGATACTGAAGAGCTAAATGTAGCCTGTTGGAGGTGGGCAGTCACCTGGGTAGAAGAAGAGTTGCTGGGTTTGGAGTAGGATGAAGGGCTTAGTTTTGGATAATTTACATACACAGCCAAACAGAACATCTATTTCCTGTGAGGTTTGTCTTGACTTATGACAAAACATCATTTTATGTCATGCAGTTCAGCATTTCCTATAGTTCATATTGGAGTGTGCGATGATGGTTCAGCTCTTATGTTTTTCCTAATTTGTGTGGCCAACCAAAGGTTACTTTAGCTATCTGTGACAAATACAGCCTTTTAATTGCTTCTTTTGACATCAAAGATGATTAATGTAGAATTTCAAACAGCATATGCCATCCACATACTTGAGTAAACAAAAAACCAGTGTAACAACTTCTATTAAAACCTATGAAACCTTTCCTGGGGGTTGCTGGATTAAATCAGCTCATCAAAATGAACAAGGAAAAAGGCTTTCTCATGGCTGAAGAAAACCTAGCACAACACCAAGTAAAACAGAGCTATCCCATCCAACAGACTAAAGTCATCCTGAGGGATGAAGAATTGTAATTTTAAACTCTCTTAAGGGTATAGAAGAGACAGAGCTTTGGTGGGTCCTTGGTAGGCAACTCAAGTCAATAAAAGAAAAGACAAATCTTTAGGGCCAAAAAACCAAACCAAACAAACAAAACAACTCTTCAGTCTGTTTTCCTTGGTCTAAAATAAATATTAAAAATATAGACCCCCCTCCCCATCAAAATGAGTATACCATACCCAGCTCTATGTTGTGTGTTAGTTATAAAGAAGTAATTTAGATTTTCACCATGATCTATTTAAATCTCTTGGGTCAGTAAATCTTTTTAGTAACTTCAGCCAACATCTTTTAGCATGTTGTTTAGCATAGTGTGACAGGAAACAGCTGGGATCTTATTTTCATCCCATTGTGCAATTATTAATGAATATAGTTAAAAGTAATAAACTTCCAACAAACTATCTTAGGGATGAATTTATAGGGAGATCCTCTTTACCATGATATTAGGGTCTCATATTTTGCAGATCAATTTTCACAGCAAAATGGTGCACGCACCTTCTTACCAAAGTCTAGAAAGAAATCATTCTAAGAATCAGCCCCAAGCAATCATTCAGCTATCAGGGATTTTTTCTTGCTTTGTCTCTTTCTCTCTCTCTCTCTTTTTTTAAATAGTACTCAAGAATTTTCTTCTAGCCAACTTAGTAACGTGTATCTGGAATCTAAGGCCTGGTACATATTTCTTTGTGACTTTCCAAGAATTACCTTCCTCAAAAGGGAACAGTTCTCTTCAGCCTTTGCTGGATTACAGTGTGAAAAGTGAGTAACAGTTCCATGAAAACATGCAATTAGATTGCACTTGAAGATTATACTGGTAAAAAAATAACCAGGCTGAAAGAGGCCTGTCGCAGAATTTGACCATAATTAGTGCACTCATAAAGCCATATCTTACCTGAAGTTTTCATTACACGTATTTGGAATAAAACTTACTTGACTTCCAAAAATTGCATTGGAAGAATACATATTAAGGGGCCTGATCCACCCTTCTTTACACATCTAAAAACGCCTATTGATTAAATGGCTGGTTTGGCTGCATGAGCAATGCAGGTTTTACTTCTTAAGTGCTTCCAGCAATCAGTACAGTGAAATTTATCCCACCATGGGCTAGTGCAAGGCCAGTCACAACACTATATATCTATGATGTGGCAATGCAGATGGGAGCAGGCCACTGCAATGGGGCCTGCACACAACAGAAGGGTGTCTCTGAATGGGCAAGTGTGGCGAAGGGCTACTAGCAATAGAACTAGGTAACTACACTTGCCTGGATCTAGTGACCAGGAATTTTCACATGAATGACAGAGGTTCTGAAACCACTATTCCCATAGGCTGAAATGATGGTGACAGGAGGACTGGACTGACATCCCTCAGTCTGTTTGCAGAGTGGGGGCCCTGGGATTCCTTTCCCTAGACCTTGCATCCCCAATGTTACAAGCTTTGTGCATGCTTGGAATGGGAATGTGAATGTCACCATTATTGTATTATCTTTAGATATGGGGTCAGAAAAGCTGTTCAGCACAATCTCTCTGGTTGGTGAAATATAGCTTTTATTTTTTCTTAACTTCCAAAGTTAAAAACATTTAACAGTTCTAGCTCTCTGTTTCTTCTTCTCTCTCACCAAGAACATGTCTAACACATGTTAAATGAACACAAATATGCATGTTCTGCTACATCCAGAGCTCCACCCTAAATGAGCTCTTGGCTCAAAGGATATTTATCCTGGCAAAGTACGTCTACTTCATAATGTTTGAAGAACTCACAGAAATAATAGCATGCATGTATCTAAGTTATTTTATTTTTAAAAAATGCAAATCTTGATCTCTCTCTCTCACACACACACACACACACGCATGCACACGTTAAGATTATCTCTCACTGAATTCTTTTGTTATTTCTTTATATTTGCATGACACTATAGATTACATTTAACTCACCAGGAGAGCTTTAATTGTCTATGTACATAAGGGCTTTGGGGAGTCTCTTCTTTTACTGGTATGTGGAAACCATTTATGCACAGAATTCTCCTAAACTGTCATAAGAGCTATCTATCTTATTCCCGTCTACTGATAGTTATATTATCTACAATACATATTTGACAAGACTTGCTTTTTACAAAAAAAAAGAAAGAAAATTAGTACTTGGCGAGCCTTAATTTATATCTAGTCATTAAGTGTTTAAACATGTGCATTCTTTGCAACTAAATTGGAAGTCAAAACTCATCTCAATTTCAAATAAAATAAAATCTGATTTGTGGTCCTGATAGCAAAAGTTCCTGGCAGATTTAAAGCATTTTGTTGCTAAAACGTCAGTAGCATGAAGTGTGTTTGTGTGTGAACACACAGTAAAGAAGTTCCATTTGAAAATTTTGAAGAGTCAGTCTAGAAGAGAACTTCCTCTTATCCGTTATTGGTGAAGTCAGCCCTAAATCTAACAAAGCACTTGAGCACCTGCTTAACTTTAAGCGGGTGCTCATAGTTAGCTTGTGGTCCACTGTGATCCACAGATCCCTTTCCGCAGTACTAAAGTGTTTGCACAGATATTTTATCTGGGTATGTAGAAACTCCATAGTTGTCCTGTTAGCATTTTTTTCTTCTAGAGATCTCTACAAAATAATTTCCAAATTTGACCATCTATTCTTGTGTCCTCCATCACAGTAGCATCTCCATGCCTAAAGCTCTGGGACTTTATTAGCTGCTCTGTGTTCAAGATTAAGCCCTAAGGAGCGTACCCACTGTATGCAGAAATGTGCAATTTGTGAAATGTAGTGGACCATTTGGGGTGTCCTTAAAAAGAAAAAGCATCCCAGACCAAATAGGGCTCTAGGATGTCCCTTGCATTTGTCTTGAGAGTCAAATAATTATGCAATCAGTTTGCAAACATCTAGAAGATAGTAAGGTGATAAGTAACAAAGAACAAATTGTGTCAAACCAACCTGATAGCTTTCTTTGACAGCGTAACAAGCCTTGTGGATGGGGGGAAGCAGTAGATGTGGTTTATCTTGAGTTTAGTAAAGCTTTTGATACTGTCTCGCATGATCGTCTCATAAATAAACTAGGAAACTGCTGTCTAGATGGCACTTATATAAGGTGGGTGCAATACTGGTTGGAAAACCATTACCAGAGAGTAGTTTTCAGTGGTTCAGAGTCATGCTGGAAATGCATAATGAGTGGGGTCCATCGGGGATCAGTTCCGTGTCTAGTTCTTTTCAGAATCATAGAATCATAGAAGATTAGGGTTGGAAGAGAGCTCAGGAGGTCATCTAGTTGAACCCTCTAGTCAAAGCAGAACCAACCCCAACTAAATCATCCCAGCAAGGGCTTTGTCAAGACTGGCCTTAAAAACCTCTAAGGATGAAGACTCCACCACCTCACTAGGTAGCCCATTCCCAGTGCTTCACCACTCTCCTAGTGAAACAGTTTTTCCTAATATCCAACCTAGAACTCCCCCACTGCAACTTGAGACCATTATTCCTTGCTATGTCATCCGTCACAGGTGAGAACAGCCTAGCTCCATCCTCTCTGGAACTCCCCTTCAGATAGTTAAAGGCTGCTATCAAATCCCCCCTAATTCTTCTTTTCTGCAGACTAAATAAGCCCCATTCTCCCAGCCTCTGCTCATATGTTATGTGCTTCATATCTTCATCAGTGATTTAGATAATGGCATACAGAGTACACCTATAAAGTTTGTGGATTGTACCAAGCTGGTAGGGGTTTCAAGTGCTTCAGAGGATAGGATTAAATTCAAAATGATATGGACATACTGGAGAAATGGCCTGAAGCAAACAGGCTGAAAATCATTAAGGACAAATGCAAAGTACTCCGCATAGAAACGAACAATCAGTTCCGCACATACAAAATGGTAAATGATTGCCTAGGAAGGAGTACTGTGGAGAGGGATCTGGGGATCACAGTGGACCACGAGCTAAATATGAGTCAACAGTGAAACGCTATTGCAAAAAAAGGTGAACATCCTTCTGAGATGTATTAGCAGGACTGTTGTAAGCAAGACATGAGAAGTAATTCTTCTGCTCTACTCTGCACTGATTAGGCCTCAAATTGGAGTATTGTGTCCAGTTCTGGGTGCAATATTTCAGGAAGGATGTGGACAAATTGGAGAGAGTCCAGAGAAGAGTGACAAAAATCATTAAAGGTCTAGAAAACATGACCTGTGAGGGAAGATTGAAAAAATTGAGTTTGTTTAGTCTGGAAAGGAGAAGACTGAGAGAGGGGATATAACAGTTTTAAAGTATGTAAAAGGTTGTTACAAGGAAGAGGAAGAAAAATTGTTTTTCTTAACCTTTGAGGATAGGACAAGAAGCAATGAGCTTAAATTGCAGCAAGGGCAGTTCAGGTTAGACATTAGAAAAAACTTCCTAACTGTCAGGGTGGATAAGCACTGGAATAAATTGCCTAGGGAGGTTGTGGAATCTCTGTCTTTGGAGATTTTAAAGAGCAGGTTGGACAAACACCTGTCAGGGATGGTCTAAATAATACTTAGTCCTGGGCTGGATGATCTCTCGAGGTCCCTTCCAGTTCTATGATTCTGTGATTATTTATATTCACCTGAAACTTTTCTCCTTACTGTAGACATCTGCAAAGACATCTTGCTTTAATCCTCCATCCAGCTGCATGGTCTTTAAGTACAAAAGCTCCAGACTATTCAATAAAACAATCGTCACCCAAACTCCCCTGAGACTCAAGAGTATTATGTAAACAATGCACCAGAGCAGCATAGCCTAATCAATGAGAGACATGAGTCTCATAGGTCTCCTGTGTGCTTTGCCTACAGCCAGCCCTCTAGAAATGCCCTTTCCCAGTCAGCTTTAGGTGGCGGATTGTTTAAAATACTAATTAAAAGGAGGGGGAAATTGTCTAAAAATAATTAGAAAATGATGACTGCAGCTGGTTATACACTCTTTCCTTAACTTGTATAAATGAGTCCTGAAGTGCGTATGACATACAGATATGGGCACTGCTGGTAGGTACCAAAGATGCCATGGTAGCAATGTATATCTATCTCAGAAACCCCAGACAAAATAATACAGAACGCCTTCACTTCAGCCTTTATTTAACATGCCTTCTTTTTGAAAGTTTAAAAATATAGCTGCAAGAGTGAAAAAATATTTCTTTTTGGGAGTTACACACCCTTTTCATATTTCAAGGTCCTGATACAGTGCCCACTGAAGCCGATAAGGAGTCCCTCCATTGACTTCAGTGGTATTGAATCCATCCCTCAGTGACTGATGATCATTTGTGTAGACAAAAATCAATTCACAATTCTCTATATAGTTAGAATGGAGACATAACTTTCTAGTGATATTTTCAAGCATATACAGGGATGAGCTGCTAGGGTGGTAATATTTCCTTGATATATACTCATAATCATATGTAAGGAGATCACACATTGGTCTTTTGAAGATGCTCACAGAGTCATTCCAAGTCCAAACATTTTAGAAATCTGTTTGAGCATTTGAATCTCCAACAGGGTCTTGAATTCATTGCAGTCAAAAGGAAAAGGTCATGCAGAAAGCGAAAGCATATGGAGATTTCTGTAGTGTCAGATAATGTGCCTAGAAATTACTTTAAAAGAGAACAATCATTTCAAGAGACGAGTTTCGGTCCTACTCAATTTAATACTTTTAGAGCTTAGTTAGAAAAATACTAGATCAACAATTTTGACTTTGCTGCAGTTAATTTGACTGAAAATTGAGCTGTGAAGAGGGCAAGGAATGTGTTGCAAATTTTCCATGTAATAATAAGTAAGACAAGATCCTCAAAATATCTAGATGGGGATTGACAAGTCATTAAACTATTCTGACTGCAGCACTTAGCTGGAGGGCATTAGTAGTCCTGGAATGAAGTCCAAGAAATGCCAAACTGTAAATAAAACAAAGTTACATCCATGGACACAAAGTTCCTCCTTCCAAAATTACTTAACTTCAAAGTGTTTTTAAAAAAATCCTGGATACAGAGTTATTTTGTCTCGTCTATTGAGAGTGAGACACAAGCAATGTGGGCCTGAGCTAACGCCCACTGAAGTTAACAGGAAGGCTCCCATTGACTTCAGTGGCTGTTGCATCAGGCCTTCTGCCCAGTCCTCAACCTTGCTTTCATTAAAGCTTCCCATGGATGGATTAGAGGGAGAGAGCTGCATGGCCCTTCCTTTGTCCTCTCACACCATGTCTTAACAGAGGCCCTACCATGTCTCCATTTCCTTTCCATTTTCTCCTCACTCCTTTTCTAGCTACCCTCTTTTTCCTTCTTGTTTTCTTTTCTCTCTACTTGTTTTCTTCTTTATTCTCTTTTGCTCTTTTACATGTTTTGGGGGACACTTTCTCCCCTTCCTGCTCCTCCACCCCCCAGTACAGCAGAACCCTCTCCCATGTGGAGACATTAAGGAGCTGCCTACCACGTTACCTGCAAAGGTGGGAGCATGCTTGCAGTGTCTGTGTGCAATGGTAGTGGGTGGATCTGCATTCTTACAGCTTTCTTCATCCATTCTGATCCTCTGTGTCCTCACCCTCCCTTGCTCCCCGCCCCCAAATTAGTCTTGTTCTGGTGTCCAAATTGGGAAACATTGCTCTAAGAAGAAGCTGGCTGTGAAAATTCTTGCCTGCCTCCCAAACTGGTTATGTGTCATTTAAATCTCTTTGTTCAATTTCAGGTGACATACATACGACAAGAATATGAGACCAAACTCAAAGGTCTGATGCCAGCATCTTTGAGAAAGGAACTCGAAGACACCATTGCATCTTTAAAATCTCAGGTAAGATGTCAGAACTCAATTGTCTCCAATTCTAGGGTTTAAATAACACTCATCTCTTTTATAAAGGAAACTATGAATGCATTAAATTTGGCAATACTAGACTGAGGGCAGTGATAAACTCTGGCAAGAGTCCAGTGTTTATCACAGCATCACCTTCCTTCTAGGATTCCTTTCACCCCAACTCCTTCATCTCGCTAGGCAAAGAGTCATCTGTCTTGATCCAAGGGATTTATCTCAAATGCCTACTGAAAGTAGAAAATAAAGTCAGCAATGATGTTGCAACTATTGCCTCTCCTCCCCTCCCCCCCCCCATGACATTTTCATAAGGAAAGAGAAATGTGATCTAGATGAAATTACTATAAGGAGTGTGCAGAACTGGTAGAAAGTCCATAATCAAAGTCATTAACCATGGTTCACTGTCTGAAGGGGAAGGTATATCTTGTGCAGTTCCTCAGGGGTCAGTCCTGAGTCTGCTAGAATTCAGTATTTTCATTAATTACTTGGTTAATGAAGAGGAGAGCAACAAAAATGATGAAAGGTTTAGGAAACCTGACCTTTGAGGAAAGATTTAAAAAACTGGGCATGTTTAGTTTTGAGAAAAAAAGACTGAGGGGGGACCAGATAAGTCTTCAAATATGTTAAGGGTTGTTATAAAGAAGATTGTGATCAATTGTTCTCCATGTCTTCTGAAGGTAGGACAAGAAATAGTGGGCTTAATCTGCAGCAAGGGAGATTTAGGCTAGATATTAAGAAAAACATCCTAAGTACTGGAATAGGGTACAAAGGAAAATTGTGGATCCCAAATCTTTGAGGTTTTTAAGAGCACATTAGACAAACAGTTGTCAGGAATGGTCTAGGGTAGGTATACTAGGTCTGTCTAAGTTTGCGGGGTGAATTAGGTGACTTCTAGATCCTTTCCACCCTACATTTCTTTGATTTTAGAAGTATTTGTTGTGTATGATGGTGATGTGATGTATAAACTCCATTCTGGGGAGCAGAATCCTTCAGGAGCCATTCATGTGGAATCATTCAAAATGCCAAGACATGCATATGTTCATGAAATAAAGGTTTTTTGGGGGGAAGGTGGGGCAATGAAAGTTAAACTGGTATCTGAGATGTTAAGCAAGATTTTTCATGCAGAAGTTGACTTATTTTGGCTCGGATTTATTTGGTAAAATGTTGTTTGAAATAACGTGGTTATTTAAAATCGTAAAACTGCTTATAGTTTTTGGTACACAAGATGCTAAATAGAACCACATCAGTTTCCAAGAAACACAAGCTGATATAGATATACACACGCTCCATGTCCATCTCTCTCCCTGGAAAGGGTTGTTTGATTAATTTACTTACATTTTCTGTTTATAAAAGTTAGTTTGTAACATATTTTGTTCTACATGGGAATTTTCCTTTGCAACATCTGTCTTTTAACAGAAATATGAAATTTCCTTAAGAGAGAGCTTTATAGTCCCACATGCTAAAGATGACACAAGTTAATAGTTACAATTGCAGATATTTATTTATTGCATGTAAAGGAATTTCCAGTGGTAGGGATGTTTAATCTGATTAAAGTCATTGCAGTGAGTTTTGTTTTTTAAAATTGAAACTGATATACACCTGCAGGGCTTCTTTTAGGATCAGCAGCGTTTCAAAGGACTAAAAGTAACTCCAGACTCCTAAAACTGGGTGTTAACACAGAACCACATTGCTGCAAATGAAGCCAGCAGCTATGTACAGTAGTCACAAACCATTCAGTAAGCAGGGGGTCTCTTCTGAAGCACAGGTGTCCTCGCCTTTGAAAATTGTTGAAATTCCAGTTTGAAAACATCAGAGGAGAACGGCAGTGGAATCCTTGCACCTGTCAGGATTATTAATTGTTCCTGAGGGGTGACAAACCAAGAACTGTTAAAAATGAACAAATATTCACTGCTCAGCAAAGTTTTCTAAAACTTTAGTAAAGTTTAAAATGCATTACCACAATTGTTCACTGCCCACCTCTGTGAGCTCTTTGTAAGCTGTCCAAACATAGTAGTGCTACATAATATAAGCATTAATTCTCTCTCATACACCCTGTGAGAAAGTTGAATATTGTTTTCACCATATTTCAGATGAGGAAACTGAGGTAGAGAAGTGAACTGATTTAGTGTCAGAGCTGGGATTAGAACTCAGATTCTCAGTCCCATGTGTAGTCTACATGCTACATTAGCCAGTATAGCTCTGAGTCCAATCAGTTGTCTTGGCTGACTGAGTCGATAGGGTGCAGGATTAATGCTATGAGTACACAGGCCAGGGAAACCACACTAGCAACTTTTGGTCAATCATCATGCTTAAATCCAGCTCAATAGACTAAGGTGCTATTGAGGTTTCTGTAGCCAGCGCAAACGGGGCTTTAGATAGTAAAGTCAGTCTCTGTGAAACAAGTACCAATTGATTCCTTAAGATTTTATACACCACTTTCATATGGGATATATTTTATAGGTAAACTTTCTGCAGAAGAGAGCATCTGTCCTACAAGAAGAACTGAATGTGTACCACACCAGAAGGTATCTTCTCATCAATTTGTACCATTTCACACCTGTAGGTCTCAGCTATTGAAGTTTTATCGCTCAATTAAAATGCTTAAATATGGTTGCAGTTTAAAAAGAACCTTATTTCCAATAAACAAGCTGTCTTTGAGAAGTTACCCCGCTCTTCTAGCCACAATGCTTAATTAGTACTATTAAAGCAAGATTAGAGAACTTGCAGGTGCAATACAAGTCTGGGCCTTGCCTGCACGTTCATGATGAGACAGTGGCACAGTGCACAGCTGCAGGTCTGCGGTGATGCTGCCTTCTTTTAAAGACAGAAAACGATGATGCAGTTCTGAATATTACAGCTCACAGCTTCAAAGTACAGGATCTTCATAAGCTTTAGCTTTGTTTCAGACCTGTATGCCGTCCAAAATAAATGACTACAAGTGTTGCAACAACAATAAAAAGATTCTCTGTGCCCTTAGAGTAAATGATTCACATGGATGATTGGGAAAAAGGAAATTTCCAAGCAAGGTCATTGAGGTTTTTTTTGTCCTTATAGGGTTCATTGATAATTGTATCTCTCACATCAGGATTTCTCAAAGAACAGGATGTGCACATATAAACAGCAGATATTTTAATAAAAACCATGTAAGATATAAAAACTAATCTGAAAATATGAATCTTAAAAAGACTTAACATTTTGGATATTTGTAGCTGAGACTGATGATAAAATATGTACAGCTCTCTCGCTCGCGCTCTCTCTGTGTGTGTGTGTGTTTTCACATTGTCTCTCTGGGATTTTTGGTTTTGTACCTAGTATTATAGGAGACATTGCCAAATAAACATATTGATTCAAAGTATTATTGATTTATCCCTAACATGTCTCCATTGAGAGCAATGGAATTACACAACAATGCTTTTGGCCAAAGTTTCTACTGAGCCAGCCAGTCAGTGTCTTCACAGAGTACTAGCCGGCTAAGAGATTGGTAATGGTTTATAGATCCAGTCGAAGATTTAGATCCAGGTCTTACTGATCAAAAGTTGAGCAGCATATTTGAATGTGGCATATGTGTAATGACTTTAAAGTCTCTCTTAATAGAGGAGAAGGGTAGGAAAATTAACTTTACCATTGTATTCCAATGGATATACCTAAGGTTAAACCACTAGTTTAGAAAAGTTTGTACTGCTACAACCTGTTCCGCAGTTAACGAGGATCAAGCCAGAATCTTTCACAAGGACTAAATTCATGCTCATTTGGAAGAGGTCCAAAACGGGGATCTGTAGCGTAGCTGGGGGTGGATGTCAGGGGAAACATTTTGGTGGCCATACCAGCTTCACCAGCGTTTCGGCAACAGCGCCACAAATTCGGGGGGTTGTACCACATTGGAGCTAGCCCTGAAAGTGGCACCTTGTTTTTGGGTGCTCGCTCCCCCTGATGTTCACACCTGGCTACGCCACTGGTGGGGAATATTATCTTTACATTGATTCATTAGCAGACCCTTCTTTGTTAATGTTGGGCAGTGTTTGGGAACACTTACTAATCTGTTCAATGCAGGGACTGACTGTAATATATATGTGTTCAATACGTAGCATCAAGGAGTCTGATCCTGATTCATGCCTATGAGCCCTTTCGAATACAATAATAGTAAGATATAACTAAGGAGAGCATTTTAATTTTTAGGTAACTGCTGGAGCAGAGGAAATTGTTCAAGTGACAAATGGACTTCTTCCAGCAGGTTTGAAGATTTGGATTTTGTAAATTAAACTGTGAGATCAGTGACTGTTTTGTTAGCACAGAAAATGTAATTAAGCTCATGAAAGCACATCCATCATTCATGCCAGTATTTTTTGAGTTGTATCTTACCTGAATTATTTTTTACCATTATCTTATTACAGATTTAAAATTTTGATATATTAAGTGTGTTTGTGTGTGTGCTCAATTTACTTACTGCGAAACTAAATTCCCTCGACTATTGGTTTGCTATTACTTCATCATATCATTTTTATTCAATTTTATACATGATAAAATCATGTTTCTATTATTATTATTATTATTATTATTATTCAAGATATTTTTAAACCCTGTTACATTGTTTTCATGTTCATATGTTTACATAATATTAAAATATTCTTTTATACTTTTTTGTTTTGACATTGTTTGTGGTCCCTGAACATTTCACTTGCTGATCTAGTCATGATGTTTGTGAGGATTTTATTCACGGGGAAAAATCCAGTTCTGACTATGGAAACTTCACAAGTGCTGACTACAATCACTATTCTGAACGCAAATAAGGGCCCCTATTCTGCAAAAACATATGTGCTTAAGTTTAAGTATCTGAGTAGTTCCAGTGAAGTCATTGGGGCTGCCCATGTGCTTAAACCTTAGCAGGTTTATGCACATGGGCCTTACAGCTCTGAGGCATTGAAAGCAATGGGAGTTGAGAACACACAGCACCTACCTCGAGGCACTCATCAGCTTGTACGCTTGGGTTCTTCTTTTCTGTTGTTCCTGTTGTTCAAGAATAGCCATTCCTAGCTGGTTTTAATCCACAGACTGAGAAGTGGGGAATATAAGAAACCATCTGTTTTTCCCTCTCTGTACCTCTGGCAAACAGGACACAGTTAGTGGTCCGGGCCCAGGATATAGAGACAAGAATTTACTGACAGTGGCCTTGGGCAAGTTATTGAACTTCTCCCTGTCAGTGATAAATGGTGATGATAATCCTTAGACACCTTCCTAGAAAGGGTGCTGCTGTTTGTAAAGAGATTTGATGATGAAAAGGGCTGTGGTATTAAGCAACAGCGATGCAGCTGACCTTTAGGGGCACTGTGGCATCCATGTTGAGCCCACTGCTTACAGGCTACTCCAGTATCATCTCCCTTCTGGCATTCTAGATAAATGAGGGAGGACACTTGTTGGTAGACCAGATACGCCCACCCCCACCTCTTGGCAGCAGGACCATTGGGAGAGACAGCTTTCTGTCACACATCACCTCTCCACCTTTGCTTGGTGCTTTGTTAATTGTGAGGCTGGTCCTGGTTTGTGCCCATCCTTGGCTGAGCTGTAGGTTTTCTACCATCTCTGTATCAATTAGTGATCCCACTGCTTATGGATAAAGGTTCTTCATAGCTCTCAGATAATCAGAGAAGTGATGCAGCAAGTGCCACTAAGCCCTGCCTTGGGCAATGGTGTGTTTTACTAGGAGTGATGTGCCCAGATACATTTAATTCATTGTGGGTAGAAAAATTAAAAACTGTTTACTCAGAAAGGCGTACGGCAACATTAATTCAGTTCTTCAGAAGAAATTTCAAGAGTTCACTGAGTTGCAGATTATGAACTAAGTGGATTAGCTTTAGTAAATTGCTTTGTGTTGGGTCTGAGGTAGAAGCATCTATTGTGATGAAACCTCTTTTCCCAAGTACAAGTGAAGTGAGATGTTTCTGATGATTAGCATGCTGCTAATATTTTTGCACCTATCAGAGTGGCAGTAGGGCTCTTGAAATCAGTGAAGTAGCCAAACTAATGCACATATAACCTCCGTTGCACATGGATCCCTGAGTAGACTAACTGAATGCAAATCTGAATGTTGTTATGTACCAAGGAATTGGGTTGCTAACATCAGTGATGATCTCTCAAACAGTTTAAGAACAAGGGAGAAAAGCAGAGCTTGGTCAATTAGAGTGTTTCAGAATTGAGATGATCTCCCCTTACGGAGGCCAAAGGTAAACTAAACCAGGTCCCCATAAAATGAATTGCTATAATTTTTTAAACAGTTCTGACATTTTAAAAAAGTTGAGGTTTGTGCCTTCCCTGAAATTGGTATATGATCAAGAGGAATCACAGCAGGATGTGATTAACTATCAGGTAACCGTCGGTTTCACATCTGTAACTCTTACTGCTGACTGGCTAGTCAAGGCCCTCTATCCCTGTTTCACTTGCTAGCAAAAATGTTGTCAGCTGAAAGTGGCTGATTTCACCACACAGAAAACAAGCTGTAGCAAAGCAGGCTTCTTTGGGGCTTGATTACGGCTGTATTTGTGCATTATTATTTTACTGTTGGGGGGGGGTCAGTAGGAAAGATGATTGTTTAATTCTGCATAAAATCACACAAATAATTTTTTTTAAAAAAAAAAAAAAAAGACAGCAAATCATTCACAGTCATGAGGGAGTCCTTGCCCTTATTAAGGTGAAACTTTGTTTCACTGCCGCTTACAGTTCTTGTGATACATGTAACAAATGTTTATTTCTCTTAAAGTTGGAAGAAAAGGGATAGAACCTCCATGCACTATCAAACCCCTGTGCTTTGTTCTGCAACAGTGCTTTAATTGTAAGGGTTTGTTTTGTTTTTCCCCAGCAGTATGGAGGCTCTTCCGCTACTTGCCCATATCCTATACAAACAACTTCAGTATTTCAAACTGAGAAATGGCTTTCCTCCTAACAGAGAAGATGTATTGTCATCGGAAGAAAATATTTGTGGTCACTAATATTCTGTAGTGTTAAAAGTTACACTGATTTTTTTTTTTGAAAAAACATATACAGCCCCAATGATAAGCAGCCTTAATAGAAAATGTAGCAGGGATCTGATTTTTAAAATTATCTTAATGCAAATTGCAATTCACTGAAGGCACTAGATGCTAATGAATTTTACTAGGTCTCATTCTGAGGGTAGAAAGGGAAGATAGAACATCAAGTATCATATCAAAAAGTTTTAGAACACAAGGTCATTTTAATTCGTACTTTCTTTTTTTTTAAAGAACTGTCTTTTCTCAGCTTTGATATTTTGTTCATAAATGTCGTTTCTTTTAAACCTTGTCATTAAAGAAGGTTTGCTCTTTAAAGTGCATTATCAAAGAGTGCAGAAATTGCAAGTTACTGAAACTAAAATGCATGATCAGTTTTAAGTCCACCACCTAAAGCCCACTTAAAATGAAATGTACTCTTGTGCTGGCGGCTTCTTTGATAAAGCCCATGAAAGATACAAAGTTGGTCAGTTCAAACCAGGAAAAGAAGATAATTAAGGCAAACTTTTTTTTCCTACATTTGAAATTACTTTTATGGATGATAAGCATTGAGGGAACTGATTAAGGGCCCAATCCTGCAAACGTGATCTCCCATGAGAGAGAGCAGATAACTTTGTAGAATCAGGCTCTTACAGAGCAATTACACAGTTGTTATAGGTGAAGTTTGAGAATTTGGAGTAATGTATAAGCCGGACCACCAAGTCTGCATTTCAAAATGTCAATTTTTTTTATCATTTGTTGTCACAACATGATCAATATATTTCATTATAGCAAACCATAACATAAAGGTGTGTGGGTCTTGTGTAGTGCACCTGCGTTACCATTTGTGAATATTTCAGATCCCCCTCTTTCTCTTGATGCAGGTTTTACCTATGAACTGCTGTGCTTGGTTCCCAGGTTTTGGGTGCTTTTCTTGCTTCAAGGGGACACTGATAAAATATGGGAGAATGGAGAAATTTTTGTGGCTTCTCATAATTCTGTTACAACAAAGGAACTTCAGTTTTCATTTGACACATTTATACTCAAAATCTTTGAAATAATCAGAGAACAGATAGTAGAAAACTATCCTACAAACCAATGTATTTCTACCAACAGTCATTAATGAACCAATTTCTGCCAATAAGTGCTGCATTGTACACTATGATAGCACATGCTGATCAGATATTTAGCCACTGGCATTAGAGACTTGGGGGCTGGTTCTTATCTCTTTTACTCTAGTGTAAATCAGAGGTAACTCTGTTGAAGTCAGTGGAGTTACACTTGAATTAAAATGGTGTAAGTGTAAACTATATCAGACTCAAACTTGAGACCTTCATTAGTTACACTTTAGCATTATAAAGTGCTTAGCCTTTCTACTTCCCAACATCTATTGAACTTTTTATTGTTGATAGTACCAGGAGTTTCTGATCTCACAGACCAATATATATTTAACATTACAGCTGGGATTTTCAAGGGGCAGTGAGTGGCCAGACCACATTGATTCAACTACCTGAAAGGGGGTTCCAAAGAGGATGGATCTAGACTGTTCTCAGTGATACCAGATGACAGAACAAGAAGCAACCGTCTCAAGTTGCAGAGAGGGAGGTTTAGGTTGGATATTAGGAAATACTTTTTTAGTAGGAGGGTGTTGAAGCACTGGAATGGGTTACTGGGGAGGTGGTGGAATCTCCTTCCTTAGAGGTTTTTAAAATCAAGCTTGACAAAGCCCTTGCTGGGATGATTTAGTTGGGGATTGGTCCTGCTTTGAGCCAGGGGTTGGACTAGATGACCTCCTGAGGTCCCTTCCAACCCTGATATTCTATGATTCTATGATTTTCAGTGGGATTTAGACACTTGAAATGTAAAGAAAAGGGCCCCTTCTTAGGCTGACTCATCATTATTCCATGAGCTTAGTGGGAGGGGAAGAATATAAATTTAAAATGTGAGCTGGTACATCAGAGTCTAAATGGAAGATTTGCATTATTGTACAGGCTAAAACCAAGCAAATATACATGGCCGTGCTCATGGAATGAGTTAAGTGATAGGATAGTTATGTCCCACCCTTGGTAGATAAGTTAAACTTGCAACATTTTTAACTTACTAGCTTCTGTTTCTTAGGTTTGCTCACTAAGGATCAAATTCTGCTCCCACTGATTTTGATGGAAAACTACCACTACTTCAGTGGGAGCCAGATTTAGGCTTATTCAAGCAAAACTGCCCCTGACCTCAAATTAGTCAAACTTTGTCTAAGAAAAGTCTTCAAGATCATGACCCAAGATGAAATTCTGGCTCCACTGAATTCAATGAGAGTTTTGTTGTTGACTTCAATGGAGCCAGGTTTTCACCCCCTGTTAGTTAATCTGGGACCAGTGCCATTCCTTTTGGTATCCACTTCCTTTCTTTTCCCCTTTCTCTCGTTCCCTTTTGTGCATAATTGGAAGTGTCCTACAGCTGTATATGACTTCGGACAGTGGAATTTTGATGGTTACTTTTATGACAGGTTCTTTCATTTAACTAGTGGGGAAATCAAAGATACACAAAGGGCATTTGTGAAGGTAGCTATGTCCCAAAACGTCATGTTTCCCGCAGAAGTGTGATCTAGTCAAGACATCTAGAAGAGGATTCCTAATCCTGAAGATATCTGTCATTGAGAAAGTGATCCTGAGCCTATAGAGAATATTCCTTAAGGGTTTCTCAAACTGGGGGTTGCCGAGCGCTTCCAGGGAGGTCGCGAGTTCCTGCCGCCGCTTAAAAGCCGCCGAATGAATTACTTCCACATTCGGCGGCTTTTCGGCGGACATGCCGAGCTACTTCGGGAGCGCTCAGCATGTCCGCCGAAAAGCCGCTGAATGCAGAAGTAATTTATTCGGAGGCTTTTTGGTGGACGTACAAGAGTCCACCACAGCAGCCGAGGAAGGAAAAATGGGTTGCGGTTCTCAAAAGTTTGAGAACCCCCGCCTTAATATCTTTGTCTTTTATCATGGAGCAATGCAGTGGGACTAGAGGTCCCTGCTGTTATCAATAAGCCATATTTAATTAGATGTATTTCATTGTCCTTTACCTTTGATAAGGAAAGAAAATTAATTTGGAGACAGTAGATTACTGTCAAAAGTAATGCTTACTTGCTTATTTATTTATTTAAAGACACTGTATTCCTCTCCACCACTACTTCCATGGGTGGGAAAATGCAATGTAAAATGCACAGGGTTGCAGCGGAGTGTGCTCCAATACTTAAAATCAACAACTCAACACAGCGGCTACATTGCAGATATCCACATCCATGTCTCAAGGGTCAAGGAGATCATTCAAGATTATGCAATAGGATAAAGTTTTCCTATATACTCTAGTAGTACTTGTACTACAATGCCTTCATTGCCTTTGGGGCTGCATATACTAAGGATTCCAAACAGCACGGTAACTGGACTGATTGATTGATGGCTACTCTGAAGGGCAAAAGCTTGGCCCAGCTGAAGACCCATAAAATGTGAACTTCAGTGGACCAGGGAGCAAAACCTACAACACAAACTGGACTGCATAACTCACCAGTTTGTTTTCTTGACTCTGAAACCCATTATCTCTGCCGAAAATGGAATAAAGTCCCTTTCTTCAAATAGGGCTTCTTTGAGCAAGGAAATAAGCCAGAGGGTTGCTAAGAGAATGATTGTAGGGGGTTCATGTTTGTTAAAAAGTTAATGGACCCATTTGTATTTCATGAACACACACCCTCAAAAAATTTGGAGCCTGAATCTTTATTAGGGCTGCGTTTAATTGTATTCAGGAATATCCTTATATGTTCTGGCATTTACTTGGGACGTTCGCTTGTCTTCTACTAATTTGCTTCATTGGTGTTGAATAAGCTGACATTTCAATACAGATGTGGATCTATAGGACAGTAGAAAAATATTCTAAACGGGCCTCTCTTAAATATATACATAAGACTGGGCTCCTTCTTCTCCCCCGAGTATAGTAGATGGTACTTCACTTTTCCAAAATTGGTTTTATAGGTAGGAGTGGTCTTGTGATTAAGGCACAGAACTGGGAGAGCAGACTCCTGTTCCCACCTGCCACAGAATCAGTTGGCACGTTGCTTAAGAACAGCGCTTCTTCCAAAGAGATTGAGAGGCTAAAGTAATGTTTTTAAAGCACAATGAGATCTTCAGATGGAAAGAAGACAGAAGTACTAAATTGTACATGTGTGTGCACTTACATATGTAAATAAATTAGCATAATCACTGCTCCTATCCCAAGCTTTGAGCGCATAAAGAATGTAATACTGTGCTTTCAAAGATTACAAACTCCCTTTGATCCAATGCCAACATTAAAATGCTCTCCAGTCCACAAAGCCTGAGAGCTCCCTTCCCCCACCACACCTCACCTCACTTCTCTCCTAAAGAAGTAGATTTTTAGATAAGGTTTGCAATGTGCTCTGAAAGTTTCAAGGGGCCTCCATTAAGAATGCCTCGCACCCCTGACTAATAGAGGGATCTCATGGATCACTAGCTGGTTAAAAGATAGGAAACAAAGGAAGGAATAAATGGTCAGTTTTCACAGTGGAGAAGTAAATAGCAGGAAGGATCTGTGCTGTTCAAGGAAATAGTGATGTGACAAAGTTTGCAGACGATACAAAATTACTCAAGATAGTTAAGTCCAAAGCTGATTGTGAAGAGTTACAAAGGTATTCACAAAACTGGGCAACAAAATGGAAAACATAATACACATGCAAAGGATTGGTCTAAATTAGCTGTTACCATTTAAGAAAGACATTGCAGATAGTTTTCTGAAAACACCAGCTCAATGTGCAGCAGCAGTCGAAAAAGCTAAGAGAATGTTCAGAACCATTAGGAAAAGGATAGATAATAAGACGGAAAATATCATAGTGCCACCATATAAATCCATATTACACCCATACCTTGAATTCTGCATGAAGATCTGGTTGTCCCATCTCAAAAAAGATATGTTAGAATGCGGAAAAGTGCAGAGCAGGACAACAAGAATTATTAGGGGCATGGAGCAGCTTCCATATGATGAGAGAGTAAAAAGACTGGAACTATTCAGTTTAGAAAAGAGACAGCTAAGGGGGAATATGATAGAAGTCTATAAAATCACAGAGGGTGTGGAGAAAGCAAATCGGGAAGTTCTTTGTGAAGGGGTAAATAACACAAGAACTAAGAGTCACCCAGTTAAATTGATAGTCAGCAGGTTTAAAACCAACAGAAGGAAGTACTTCTTCACACCATGCACAATCACAACTTGTGGAACTGGTTGCAAGGGGAAGGCCAAAAGTATAACTGGGTTAACAAAAGAATTAGATAAGTTCCTGAACGCTAGGTCCATCAATAGCTGTTAGCCAAGATGGTCAGGGACACAGTCCCATGTTCTGGATGTCTATAAACCTCTGACTGCCAGAAGCTGCAACTGGATGACAGGGACTGGATCACTTGATGAATTGCCCTGTTCTGTTCATTCCCTCTAGACAGAGCATCTAGCACTGGTCACTGTCAGAAGACAGGATACTGGGCTAGATGGACCCTTGGTCTGACCCAATATGACTGTTCTTATGTTCTTACTGTTCTAGCCGAACTCAAGCCACTGTTCATTTTTGCAATACATACACTTGCATGAGGGCTACTGTACAGAAGTTTGGGGAGATAGTGAGGAGATGTTTCCCTTCCCTGTCTGTTTCTTTGTTCCACAGAAACGCTGGGCTGGAAGAGCAGGAGATCTACAGGTCAGGACACATGCATCCGTACTGTCCCATGAGGGCTCAGGCCTGGAATAGCAGAGGGTGTTTTGGGCTAGGATCAAGCTGCACTGGTGATGTAGAGTGAGGAAGTTTGAATTGTAATTTCCTAAGTATTATGCTTAGCTCTAATCAATATTACTTGTCTGGTAGTAGAAGCGGATGGTCCAGTCATAAGGAAGTTTATCTGGGACTTGGCAAAACTGAATTCAGTGCACTGCTCAGCCCCAGAATTGCTGTGGGACCATGGGCAAGTCACAGTCACCCTGTGCCTCAGTTCCTCTTCTGTACATTGGGGATAATAGCACTGCGCTACCTCACAGGGCAGTTGCGGACATTTACATCCGTGTTCGGTGTTCAGATAAATAAATACCAAACTGCCACCCTCTGAATTTTAAAAATGAATGAATGACACAAATCTGCAGACAGATGTTTCAGCTAAATGCCTTCTTCGTGTCTTCTTCTAAGTGTTCTGAACACCAAACGATGTAAGTCACCAAAAAATTTAACTACAGAATGGCTTGTTACATTGCTAGAAACCTGTTCCTCAGTTGGCTGGTTGAAAGATAAAGGTCATTGAAGGCACAGTATCTAAATCAGATAAAACACTGAGGGTGTGTCGACACTCCATTTTAAGAGCAGTGACTCTGAGAGCCTGAGTTTTTACCCTCAGGCATGTGTGGCTCTAAAAACAGCTGTGTAGATGTTCAGGCTCAGACTCTGAAGTCCAGGGAAGGGGTGGGTCAGTAGGACCCGGGTTTTGAGATTTGCTGCCATGGGTTTTAAAGTGCAGTGTAGACATATCTTCAGAAAGCTCCACTTCCTGATAATTTATTTCTTCTAGCACGATTGCCTGTAATTGCGCAAACTGTCAATCTGTGTTAAGGAGTTAGTATTTTATGGCATCAAAGCCCCTGTTAATTTTGTATATAGTTGCAATGACACCACTAGTTAAAAGCAGCTATGAGTGAAGTTCAAAAACTTCTATGATTGAGTTCAAAGGCTTCACCAAAGATTATGTGGATTTATCCAAACCCCACACAGAGTCTAAATCCGAGTGGAATTTTCACAAAATCAGGCTTTTTTGAATGATTCCCAGCGCATCCCGTGTGTGCCTAGGCCAGAAATAATGAAAGAACAGTCTTCCGTTTTCTCAGCTGTCAGGTCAGTAGAGTCAATTCCCAGAAACTCTGAGCAACATTGGTCTGAAGTTCTGTGACTCTGAGCAAAAAGCATCAAAACCCCAGCACCAATTAGGATACAAACAGTAGACAGTTCTGCACAACTAAAGATTTCCCAAGAGGAAACAGAAGTTACCAGAAGATTAAATGAAATGCTCCACCCCAGCTACAAGGTAATGAGGTGGTAAAAGCAGCTACAAGGAGCACTCAATCAGTGGGCCAGGAACCTCATTGTCAGGTAATTGTGCAGTGTGTGCTTTCTCTCTTTTTTAATTCCAATTAATAGTATCAAAGTTGAGAGGTGGGTCCCATTAGCCAGACATGAAAGCTCACCCCAAAGATGGAGCGCTGATAGTAGCCAGCAGAGCAAGCCTGACCGCTTTGTCATGAGTCTTTTGGGAACCCTCAAGGAAATGGTTTTGAAATTCTAATCCTCCACTGATAGTGCAGTCAGCACCAATTTGCAACATACCCAGAGAAGCCAAATTAATCAACAGTTTTTACAAACTACTGTATCCCTGGGAACTCCATGGAGTGAAAGTTTGATTTCATTTTTTCTTTCTTTCTCTCCCCTATCTCTTCCGATGTGAGGCAGGGTAGAGGAAGCCAGTTGTATCCCCGCATTTAACATCTCACTCCCCTCCTCACCATCCTCCATAGGATGACCAGCTGTCCCGATTTTGTAGGGACAGCCCCAATATTTGGGATTTTGTCTTATATAGATACCTATTACCCCCCAGCCCCTCTCCTGATTTTTCACACTTGCTATCTGGTCACCCTATCTGCTTTCAGCAACTCTGTGCACTAGGGGCCTGATCCAAAACTCTGTGAAGTCAGTGAGACACTTTCCATTG